>BQMF02000078.1:600000-1185931 GCA_027922465.2 Turritopsis dohrnii | reverse complement strand
TCTAGTCACAGGGAAAGTCCAAAATTTAGGGTCAATGCATAGGCTGAAAATAAGCATTTTTCAGGCCAATTCCTGCATGTGCAAAATATGGGGAAAATCGAACCCCCTGAACTTCAAAGTACACACCCATACTATTGACCACTGACATGCCCTGATGAATTCCCAACACACCCATTTTCATCTAGTCACAGGGAAAGTCCAAAATTTAGGGTCAATGCATAGGCTGAAAATAAGCATTTTTCAGGCCAATTCCTGCATGTGCAAAATATGGGGAAAATCGAACCCCCTGAACTTCAAAGTACACACCCATACTATTGACCACTGACATGCCCTGATGAATTCCCACCACACCCATTTTCATCTAGTCACAGGGAAAGTCCAAAATTTAGGGTCAATGCATAGGCTGAAAATAAGCATTTTTCAGGCCAATTCCTGCATGTGCAAAATATGGGGAAAATCGAACCCCCTGAACTTCAAAGTACACACCCATACTATTGACCACTGACATGCCCTGTGAACTGTGAGAGATAGATCACACAAAAATTATTTCTTTCCTTGTGTGCGACGTGTATAGTTCACTACATTCATGTACAAACACGGCTGAATGTTTCGGTGACCTCTCAAATATTAATGATAGCTATCATAAATAAAGCCAACTCGTATGTCTGAACTTTTAGAATTTTTCAGGAGGTTGGATACACACATTGTAGAATATTTATGAATACTAAAACATCGTGCGTAAGTTGGTTTGATGAGGTATTTTAAAGGACACAATGTAGAAATTATGGAAAAAATAATCTTTGTTCAACTTTTCTACAGAATCATGTTCAACCCCCGTTTTAAAACATACTATGGTCGTATTTTTTATGTTTTATATCTTTTAATTTATGTGCTAATGAGAAACCTTATCAGACTGAAACTAACGATTTGACCATGAATGTGGTCAACAGACTAATCGCGTCACTCTCTCTAAAGTAAGTGTTATTCGGAAAAGGTCTCTCACGCCGTACATTTCGCCACTACTCTGTGCATAACACGCCCTCGAACAAAAAGTTCGATTGTGTAATGGTAGCCTAAGTAGCGGCTAGTCAGACATTAACATATATTTTTCTGATTTCAGATAAGGTTTGTCTAATCATATCATGCTAAACTCTAAATATTTCTGTTAATTTACTTACGTGTACGTACGGGAGAAAGGTTTGTCTTTCTCCTATAATGTGTTACTATAATTTAGATAAATGTATTTTAGTATAATGTCGACATCAAATGATGTAGTAAAGATGGAGAAACAACATAGTTTGATCGATGAACATAGCTATGACTGCACAGTTGATATTCCGGACGGTTCGTCTCTAAATTTTTATGTTGAGGTATGTGCATGTTACTGTTTTTCAAATAACTTGTGTAGATGATAGGCTGATTTCAGATTCAGGCAGGAGACCCTCTTTTTTAATTTTTCATCTGAACTGAATGAAGGAGGTTCCAAATTTGTTTTAGATTCTCTTCATTGTTCTGCTGATGTACTCCTGATTTATAAATTTAGGACCACTGGGCCGGATTTATTATATACCGTCTTCGTGTCTCAATACAGCCTTCGTAATTACACAGACATCGATCAAAACATAACCCCAACCGTCTGTAAATTAAAAACACGGCACATCCCGTACTGTCAACCAAACTGTAACAAAACAAACTTCAGAGAGAGATAATTAAATTTATTTGAACGCTAGAGAAAATTACCAATATATATGCCATTTATATAGAATTTATTTTTCTAAACTTTTAAGATTTAAAATAGACTGCGCCCTCTTGAGAATCATGCGTATTTTTATGAGCTCCATGTTTACAATGGTAGCCATATTTACGGATAAAAGATAATAATTGCCACCTCCGTCATGAAATATCGACAGGTCGAAAATTTATGTTTAAAAATGAATTGAGGAATGAAAATGTTTTTAGATCATACTTTTAGAAAGTTAATAATCATAAAACAAGTCAAATAAATAAAGTTTTTGTACGTCAATCACAGTGGGGGAGGTTACTTTTGACTGAGTATTGAAATATAAGCCATTATGATTTTCACAGTCCATTATTCTTCAAGTGTTGCTAATTGCTGCTAATTGCTCTCTATTGGATTGCTCTGTTTCATAAAACATTTTATTCAGTGATACGTGGTGAACTTGGCAAGAACGCACGTCTATTTTCGTGACAGGAATGTTTGTTTACATTTTGATGTCCGTAATTACAAAGGCTGTCCGTAATTAGACACGAAGACGGTATATAAAGAATATTGTCTTTATAATACCGTAAAGCGGGGTGACTTCGATCAATTTTGCCACTATTTTAAAAGTAACTTCCGAAATACTAAACCATTACTTCTGAAACTTTGGAATCATTACATTACATATTTCTTCTATTTCAGTGCAAAATTTCACATTGACTAAACTTGTAATTCCAGAGAAATAACCTGATCTTTCCAAGAAAACGACAATATCGATTATGGGGTGACTTCGATCAGCTTATGAGAAGCGCCAAATTACTTATAATTGTATTTATTTATTTATTTATTTACGAATGTTTACCCAGGATAGCCTCTTCAGTTCCTTAAGGTACTGTTATCAATGAGGGTCCTGCGAAGGAGGTCCTAGAGCATTTAAAGCCCCCATTTGGGCTACGGAAGCTGTAGTGACAGAAACCGCTCAACTAGACAACCACCCTAGACATCATTCCTACTCTCTTGCTGAGTGCTAAGCAGAGAGGAGTGATTCACACTGTTATAGTCGCTGGCATGACTCGGTCGGGGATTGAACCCGCGACCTCCCGAACAGGAAGCGAGCACTCTACCACAAGGCTACCCGTGTTTTTAGAGCGCCATTATTACAATATTAACAGACCACCATTTGGCATCCGAGGTAAATGTTCGACCGTAAAAGATCAGCAAATGTTAGTAAAACAAAAGATGTTTAAGATGTTCACACGTGTGGCCCTCGTTAATACGAAACGAAATTAACATTGAAATTTCTTTGTATCTCAAACAAAATTTTTGAGATCTACCATGGGGAAAGAGCACGCTTATTAAGATTTCTTCGGTAAGTCGTTAAATCTCCCATGAGATACGACGACTTTTCACGAAGTTCTTGCGAACATGTAACTTATAGCGATATAAAACATTTTTGTGTTTTTATAAACACGATATTATCGATAAAGGAATAAGGAAAAGAAAAACAGAATATAGTGGTGAAGAACAGAATTTCTTTCAGACATATTATAATTTTCTTTACATTCAGCCTCTATAATTCACATATGTACCAAAAATGTCCAGGCTAGACTCTTGAATACGACATAGAGTAATGACCAACCAATGTGAGCGGTGAAGATTTTGATGTTTTTCGTCGTTAATTTCGGAAGAAATTGATTGTTTCGCTTGAAGACGATTTTGCAATAAGAATCTAAATGAAAATCTTAAAAAATGTGAAAAACGCATTTTAATTTCAGAGTTTTAACAGTTTATTATTACTGATCGAAGTCACCCCGCTAATCGGAGTCACCCCGCTTTACGGTTATTGTTTTATTCTCCTAAATACATCATCCGATATATATAGAATGATGACAATCCTAGCATAGCAACTGCATAGAAACATAGCTTTAGGGAAAGTTCAACAAATTCAACATCATAATTTTTTTTTTATTTTGGGGGTGTTGAAACCTTATGCAGGGCTGGTCATGAATGGCGTGCCACACACGCCTAGATCGGCTAAGGCGTGCATTAATCGCACACATGAATTTTGTAAAAACGGACCACACGTGCAATCAAACAGATTTATAAATCGCATGTGCAGAATATTTACGGTTTTTTTCGCAATAACGGAACATTTGATCACATATTTTTTCTTCCATCAGCTGGTAGAAAGAATGATCAACTTGAATTAATCATTAATGTAGATAAATCAACAGGTGTTATATATGTTCATATTTACGAAAGAAAAACTTGTTTGATGAATGAAGTCACGTTTCAACGAATACATATTTTTTCAATTCCCTTAAGACGAAAGAAAAACTTGTTTGATGAATGAAGTCACGTTTCAACAAATACATTTTTTTCAATTCTTCACTGTGCTTGAAAATGAGAAAATGTTAACGATCCATCATCTAGCGATGACGAAGCTGATGCCTATTCCGCGGAAAGTGACGTAGAGTTATATACTTGACTTATAATGAACTATCTTCTGTTACATTTTTTTTTCGTTCTTTGTCAAAGCGCCTTATATCATCCTTTTTATAGTAAGGAAATTCTGTTTCCCAAATACTGTGTGTACTTTATGTACAGATGGTGTACTTTGAGTTAGCGTCATTGGTCCTTATCGTTTATCGCAACACATCATGTGCATGTTTTTTAAATCGAAGTAAAAACTAAACTTCAAGGTTTCCTTATTTGTTAAAATATTTTGAATTTAAGGTGGAGAGTAGCTTGTAACATCTTGTTTGCAGAAATCTTTGGTGTTCTATTGTCAGCAAAAGTTCTAAAAATCTATTTAGTTATTTATTTTTTATTTATGTTAAGGATGGTATTGTAGTTTTGTTATATTTTTAAACGCACGCCTTGAGTTTGTATGGTGTGCGATCATCGCACGCCATATTTAAAAATACAGAAAATGGCGTGCGATTCCCACACTCCAAGCATTTTATTCATGACCAGGCCTGTTATGTTAAAACAAAAGTTCTTAATTCGGATGAACTGGTTATTATCACACTTGTCTCACTTTTATTTTCCTTTTATTTTGCCATCCTTTTCAATTTCGTACGCAGGGAATATGCAGTGTAGAACACTCATCTTGAGTAGCACACTTGTCAAAAACTCATCTACTAAGTCAACTCTACATAAGTTTTGCCATGGGAATGGGGTTCTGCAAAGAATGCGTTCCTTACCGTTTTTTGTCTGAATCTTGACAAATTCCATTTATGATCTCTGCTTTTATTGAAAAAAGTGCAAGTAATCTGTTCTGCATAATTTATTTTTGTCAACTAGAATGTTATAAGGTAAAGAGTTCTAACTTACAAATTAACAGTTCCGTACCCACAGATTTTTTTGGGCATACCGTTGGTAACGTAGTGACACCGGAAGCGCCCCCATGGTGGGCGCTGAGGGCCCAGAAAATTTTGAATTTCTGACCTTCCAGAACGCAGGAAAATGCCAAAGATAAGTGCTTTAATTGAGCATTATTTATAATTTTCAGTTATCTTGATTACTAATTTTAGAGTCAGAATAACGTAACCAAGTCGATGAATGATAATTATATTTATGCAGGGTAACTTAGTACATACATGGGACGTTTTAAAGATGCAGACAAATGGGGGGCATTTTTACTCATGAACCCCAAACACGAGACTGAGCGTCTATCAATAGATGACTCTCTCAGTTTAACTTGTTAGCCTGCTTCATGGTTCGAAAATTGCATGTACTTTTCAATAAATTATTCAAGAAGTTACGAACGTAAATGTGGTAGAATACAAAATGAAACAAAAACAAATTGATTGTTTATAATGTATGTAAAAGCTCAAAGTATTTTGATCAAAGTTAAAGTATTTTGATCAAAGTATAATCATCCCTTCAAGAAAATTTAACTCTAAACAATAAAATACAAAAAGTGATCATATGTTTTATAGAAGTAACAAATAAAATCAACACCGTTATAACCGTTATAATGGCAGTTAAGTTTACTTAACTCTTGTTAACTGGCTGGCGACCATCTTGGCGTGCGCCTCTCGGCAGCCTTTTTGCATGAGGTCATACGCAATGTATGCTACCGGGACTTTTGTGGCAAGATCAGAACACTATCCACTTTGCGTATTCTGCATTTTATTAGGTATATATATGGCAGGTCGGCCACCTGGTGTTCCTCTTCTTCCTTATTTTCAAGCATTTTATGGCCCGCCCGCCCGCCCTGGGCTTTAGTTAGCTAGACATGGGTGTGCCCCCCCCCCCCTTTGTTGGTTTGGTCCTGCATCTTAGGATTGTCGCCTTTTACTATTGTGGGTTTTGGTTGGTTTGATATAGTTACCACTAAATAATTTTTTATTGTACATTTACCAGTTGAGCTTCAGTACGTTTGTATCTATAGACGTTATGTTTTTGGAAATATATGGATTGACGGGGTGCATTTGCTCTTCAGTAGGTTGTTATCCAGGGTGTCTGTCCTTGTTGACAGCGCTCATCTCGTGGGAATTGATACGTACTATAGTAGAGTTGTAGTTTTTTAACCTGTCCTTGTTGACAGCATAAAAGACCTGTCCTTGTTGACAGTTTTAAAAGACCTGTCCTTATTGACAGCATCAAAAGACCTGTCCTTGTTGACAGCATCAGCAGTCCTGTCCTTGTCGACAGCAAAAGACCTGTCTTTGTTGACAGCACAGAACCGTTGAGTGACATGCACCTCCAATATCCCTCAGATCTCCCAATTGTGGTTGTTTCTTTCTTGGGTGAGAGCGTAGCCGGTTAACCAGAAACAGGTCGATTTTCCTTGGGTATAAGTCACGGAAGTTATCAATTAGATCTTCCCATGATTTTTTGTCAAGGTTATCTGGTCCTAAGAGTACGATTTGCATCAGTTGATCAAGAGAAGAAGGGGTAAGTGCATTCCGTTGTTTCGTGTGCAATAAAGTGAGCATGGAAAATCCCCTTTCCACATTTGCTGTGCTGAGATTAGTTAACATTGAAGGCTTAAACAATTTCATTATCGGGTTTCAATTGGATGCTCCTCCAAGTATTCTTCCGCGTGATTTGCCTCAAGTGATTTTGAAACAGTACCTGTCTAAATAATAAAGATCTTTTTATTATGAAAAAACAGTTAGCAGAAAAAATGAAAATAATGACGTTTTTCAGTTAAAGAAATATAACATGGTTTTTTGGGACACCTGTGACGGAGAGATGATGTAAACAACAATTTTGATATCTATTCCCAAGAGTGCATTTATTTACTCAATGGAATGCTTGAACACCATCCATAGTTAATTTTAGAAATGTATAAAAATAGATACACAAAAAGTTTGCTTTTCATTCTTGCAGATATCGTGATTTCTCTCTCTCTCCTTTTACATTTGAATGTTTAAATGTTTTAAATATAAATGTCGAGCAAGGGAAGAAAAATCGAAAAATTATTGCAACGTATTAAGTTTTTCTTTTTTCAATGGTTTTTTACCTTCGGTTTTTTTTGTTGCTATAATCAAAGAGACTTTCTTAATAAATATTTTGGCCATGCAGTCAAGGAAGTTCAGCTAACAAAGAAACATTTAGAATTAATTACGTTAGCAATCCAAAGGCATACTATCGCCCTCCAGACTTAATAGAAGACATGCAGTAAATACATCCTTAGTAATCACAAAGTTTACAATCACAACTTTTTTGGTATATTTTTGACCATTTCTCTGTTTTCCTGCATAATTTTTCTTCTAACAATAATAAAATTAAATTTGACATATTCTGAAATACTAGGTATATCAGACAAACATAAAAAATAACAACTTTCAATTTTTAATTTTTTTCCTCCGTTCTAGGTTGGGGTGCTTTTTTTACCCACGTACACCCCATGTTTTTTTTTACCCCACCTGACTAATATAATAACTATTTTCATGATTTTACAATACAATTCTCGAACTTGTATTCTCAGATCAAAAGAAGAAGTTGTGAATGCACTTCCACATAAGTGGTATTCTATTCCCACGTTTTAACTAAGCCGGGGTAATACAGAACAAAAATTTTTGGGTGTCAGTAGCCAAATTAAACAGGGAGGGAGGGAGTTTTGAGCTGTTTCAAATGCCAAAATAGGCTAAAAGTGCCGATCTCTGCATTATGTCCATTATTTTTATACAAGTAACCCGGATAAAAAGTTTTTACTGAGCTCAACTTCGAAACAGGTGTCTCAAATTCACTTTTCTCATGTGAACCCTGTGACAAAAATTTCAATTCGGGAATTGGAAACGGAAAATCCAACCATAATGTAAAGCTCGAAAAACTGATAAAAAAAGTGTATGGGATCTTTTCGCTATGATCAACTGTTAGAGAGATATCGCTGATTAAATATTTTGATGAGGTCACAGACCTGTCCCAAAAAGAATAAGGCCCAAATTTTTCATCACCCCATTGCCTGTATCGCCGACTCCAAAAACGTCAGTTATCTCCATTGGTTCTTGAGATATGTCCCCAAAAACTTTACGTTCGATTGGGGATGCAATCACTACCAATAAGATTAGCGTTCGTTATGGACACACAAACGAAAGTCGAACGCATGACGAACAGTACAGTGTTCGTTTAGCGTTCGTGACGATCGTTTAACGAACAGTTTAAACTAAAAGCGTTTGTGACGAACGGATAAGCGTTTTTCTCGAACGCATGAACGTTTGTAACGAACAGTATACCGTTCCACACGAACTAGTTCTTAATTTCACAATTCTACGCGTTCTAAAGCGTTCGTGACGAACGTAAAGATCGTTTGTTACGAACGGATAGATATTTTTTTCTAAATATTCGAAAAAACTGTTTGCTTGTAACTTTGTTGATAAACAAAATGAAAAAATATTCCTCTTTCAAATTTAATTTATTTACTATATTTAAATTAAGTTCATAATTGTATATTCACTGTAAATTACTTATTTCGTTTTAGAGATCGTTCCAGCATCGATCGTATGTGTAGAAATGAAGATCAGAAAATTAGTCAGTTAATATTATCAGATTAATGCGATACCTCAGAACAATATTCGAAGCTATCAAACAATGTTTGTTTACAATAATTTACAAATGTAGCATTTTGATATTTGAAAAGGCACTGCCGATTGTCGTCGTCAGTTGCAACATTAAAGCCGGTTTTTCTATAGGTGAAGTATTCCGCTTGCGGTCTAGTGTTTGATTAATTATGTGCAAAGCGTCTGCAGAAAAGTAGGATCAAAGTTCATAACGTTTCTGAAGCGGCATATTCCGCAAGCCAATCAAAATGGTTAAAGAGTGGTCACGTGGAGGATAACAATAGCCGCGCTCCGCGCTGAATATTCTGTCTCTAGTGAAAAACCGGTTTAAGAAGATTATAAGAGTGAGATTAAACTGAAATAAATTGTCATCATTGACATTACAGATATTAACATATTATTATTAGAGTTAGTGAGAAAAATTTAGTTCAGTTTCACTACCGTCCAGAAAAAGAAAAATTCGGAAGTTCTTTGTGGAACGTAAACTTGTAAAACTGATTGCTAATGCATGTGTCTTTTTTAAAATTTCTACTTTCAAAGAAGGAACAAAACAAAAGTATTTTTTCGTTCTTGAATTTTCATGACCTTTTAATGTTCAATTTTCAGCAAAAGTTACTTTTATAATATATTTTTATGATTGTTTGCAAAAGATAGCGCTGTTTTTATTTAGTTGTGAAGCGGAATTGTCACAGTTTTCATCTTATAAAAAGATCTGAGAGATTTTTCCGAAGAATTCAGTTTTACTCATCATTGAAGACATTATATTGCATTTATCAGGGTTTGTTAGCTCATCCAGAAAGAAAATCTTAAAAGGAGAGGGCTTTAAAAAACAAAGAAAAGTGTTGACGTTGTTAAAATTTTTCTTCGGTAAAATTGTCGAAATTACATGAATTCCGATTGGTAGTCATTGAAAGCTTTCTTGATATCTTTCAAATTATTCACTTTATAAAACCCTCCATCCATTGGAACCATTTCCAATTTGGCAATCACATACCAAGCCTTGTCATCCGTTATCACCGGACGACCCTGTTTCTCTCTCAATACACCTTCTTCGACAATTACGTAATACTGAAGTCGAAAAGTCCTGTCGCCATCTTTGTCAAGTCCCTCCGACACGATTTTAGCATACTCCAGCTTGGAGTACGCCGTAGCAACAGAGTCTCCTACTTCCAGGCCCGCTGGTGGATAGTCTTCAAACTCCTCTGGGACACACGGTGTTTGGGGACATTCTACAGCAGCAGTCTCGACGGTAGCATTCTCCACGGTCGCAGTTTCAACGGTCGCAGTTTCAACGGTCGCAGTTTCAATGGGAGCAGTTTCAATGGGAGCAGTCTCCGCGACATTTTTTTTTTGTTGGATCAACTGACTTCTGTTTTTAAGTCCAGCAGATTCCAGCTCGTTACTATAAAATATAATTCAATTACTAGTTAAGTTTTAATAAGCACTGTTAATTTCACGAGAACTGTTTGTAAAAGATAGTCAATTTTTCTTAGTTGCCGGAACTTAACGTTAAAATGCGTCAAAACAACATTGTAGTTAGTTCAATGTTACTGTGACGTCATAGTTACGTTATGCGCCTGGTTTAACGTGGTATAACAAAATCAAAATTGTACTCACTCAAGTTTTCTGTTATATCTTTTTCGTCGAACTTTTAGGCTTATCCATTCTTTTATTTTTTTACGTGTTGGTGTGGAATCGATCAACTTCAATGTCCTTATAATCTATGATATAAAAATTGAGTAGTTATCAACTTGATTTAACAGCAAAGGGAAAAACAGACGTGGAAAAAGTAAACTTACTGAAGTGGCAGAATCTTCCCTTCTTTTCAACGTCAAACGCCTGTTTGAAGGCTCCTCAGTCATAAGGCCGTTTTTCTCGATTTCGTCGTCAATTGCATTCTAAATTCAAGGTTAATCATCATTATAAATCTGACGTCATGTCCAAGATTAGAAGATTAAAGAATACTATTAGTAGAAGTGCAACCTACCATTAAAATCCTATGCGCTCCACTTTCTCGATCAAAATAATTTTCACTTGAATAATTTGAAGTGCGTCGTGGAGTCATTTCTTGCGGACGCGCTCCTTCTTGTTCGCTCTGTTCTCTAAGCTTACGCTCATTTTCAATAAAATAATGCTTCAGGAACTCGAACTGTTCTCTTTCTGTTGGCGATAACGGATGACTTTCCATCATCGGTGGGAAAAGGTAGTTATCCAGATTGAAGTTAGCCATGCGATCACGAAGAAGTTGTTCAAAGTCCATAGCAATATTGCTGCAGTTGTTCACCAGACAAGACGTAAATAACATTAGAACATTTCATGCATCTTTATATACCTTTAGGGAAGGGAGCCTAGGACACAGTGACGACAATAGGTTGGAGAGCTGGTACTGCTTTTCGAAGGCAAAAAGAGCCTTATTTGAAAGGAACCAATCAAATCATAGCATGACTGGAGTCTAAAGTCGTCACTGAGAAACAAAACGCGTCATAAATTTTGAATATTTTCTTGCTATTACGTAAAAACATCGAATGTTTTTGTGGTGCTCCATAATTTACTTTTCCTGGAGGTACCATTCGTGTTTTCTTCATGCTGTTATGATTCTTTGCATTTTCCAGGCTGATACTCGAAGATTCATTAACACTCGGTGAAAACCATGTCATTATTCCATTGGATACCCAAGGGACGCTATGTATTTTTTTTACAAAATTGTCATCACGCAATCCCTGGTTTATGACGTCAAAAATTTATTTCAATTAAGTTACAAGACGTCAAAAACGATTTATTTCCAAAATATGAAAACCCAAGTCCATCGTCCAAAATCAGTTCACAAAATTCAAAGTGACGAACACTGCTGAAAACGATTTTTCTTGTGTAAAAGTTTTTATATTCTTCTATCCACGTTGATTGCGGTATAGAAACCATGTCTTCTAGAAAGGGTAAGTGTTTCCATATCAATATTATTTCGATCACTTCACTTGTCAACCTGGATTTGAACTTACAAGTGTTTCGAAGTTAAAGGGGCGCTAATTGGAAAGGGGCGTTTCAAAAATAATCTAGACGTTGTTTTAATTTGTTTTTCAACTTTACACTTGTAAAATATCAAATAAATATCTTTGATATCTTCTTACATTTCTACTTGTCGTTTATTCCTCCAAGAATCCAAGAATAGGATATTTTAATTTCTTTATTAGAAACTGCAAAGAAACCTTGTTGTTGTCAGTCACATAAATGTAATGGTGAACTTCGAAGCAGTAAAACGGTTCGAAGGCATGCAGATTCTGATTACAAAACACTTCTTCAAGAACGTAAGCAGATACGCTGTGAATATGACAGAACAGTTAATTTTGACCCTTTAATATATACCACTCACCCCTTGGCTACGCAACAACTTTACGACAAATCTAAAATGACAACTTTAGAAGCAATCTTTTTGAAATTTCGGTCTTTTGTTTCATATCCAAACTTTTCCAAAGAAGCCTTATCAGAATCTTTTCGTCATGACCACGACTTCATGCTCCCTAAACCTAATAACATGCCTAAGTCATTTGAGGAAGCGAAAGAGTTGGTCAAACCTTTTCTGATACCTTTGGAAAGATATCATGTGTGTAAAAACGATTGCGTCATTTTTCGTAAAAGTTACGAAGGAGACGTCAGTTGTCCTATTTGCAAGGAGCCACGTTTTTATGCTAACAAATCGCCACAAAGAACATTTACTTACTTCCCACTCGGCCCAAGATTAGCGCGTATATTTGCTACAGCTGATCTAGCCGAAAAGCTTGTTTACCAAGTTGATTTGTCAAAGAATCCAGACATCATTACTGATGTTCAAGATACATCTGCTTGGAAGATTCGTTGGTTTGGAAAGAACGGCCTCTTCGAAGACAGATTTGGCCTTGCTTTGTCATTTTGTACAGATGGCATGAATCCTTTCAAGTCGACAGGGACGCAGTATTCGATGTGGCCATTAATGGTTCAAGTTCTCAACTTTCCTGCGGAATATCGTAAATGCAATTCCGGAATTATGCTATTGGGGATAATTCCAGGAAATGGGAAAAAGGAACCAAAATCATTGGAGCCCTACTTCGAATTAGTGGTTGAAGAACTGCTACAACTATCACAAGGAGTTATGTACACCCGAAACACACCAAAACCCATTGTTGTAAGCACAAAAATGGTTGAGTATGTATTGGACTTTCCCGCTATCGCAAAAATGTTTCATGTTCAAGCACAAGGTATGCACAAGACATTCATAATTTATAAAAAAAAATTTTCATGTTCGTGCTTATTTGAAATTGCTTTTATTTCGTAGGTGGATTAAAAGCATGTCCTTGGTGTGATATTGATGGAGTTCATTGTCCGTTTAATCGCAAAACAATATATATAGATAACCGGCGCTTCCTTCCCATGAATGATCCAATGCGTGACTCTAAACTATTTCCAGGTGGACAACAAGAATTGCGAGATCCACCTTCAAGTATGATAGCGGAAGAAAATGTTAAGCTTCGAAACCAATATGATCAGTTGCCGAACAAAGCACAGAAATCAAAATTCGCCAAATCTTATGGTATGTTTTGAAAGCACAAAAAAATATTATAGTATAATAATAATATTAAAGAAATATCGGGTAACAGCTTTTTATGTGAGAACGTTTATTAAAATATTCTACTACCTGCAGCCGAACTTCAGCTGAAAATCTAGATCGGCTGAGACATCATTCGCACTATGCTTAGCCGACTGTTAGCCCATAGTGAGAACCAAGCTTAACAGTTTATTTATTAATTTATTTATTTCTTCTCGAACGTCATTGCAGATTGTGATAAATATTTCGATATTTCATTAATATTTAGGAATTAAAGGAAAGTATGCATTCATGGCATTAGACTACCATTCATTCCATAATGACTATCAGCCCGATGGAATGCACACTTTGAGAAGAGTGGTTGGAGCGTTGGTGAATTGGCTGGTACAAACATCATCAAACAAAGAAACTGTTGACAAAGCAGAAGAAGTACGCTTACGTCACGATCCCAATATTACGTATGTACTCAGTAACGAGGATAAAAAGGTATCATGGTCATTCATTGATTTATTCCCTTAATCTTTTAAGTTCTTTTATTTATTTGAAGCTTTAATTCTTAGGTTGCAAACAACAGACTGAGTCTGTTAAACTTTCCATCTGGATCGACTGCTGTAGGAGGAAATGTTTTTGATGACTTGAAGCTGCTGAAAAATCATCATGGGTGGCAGGAGGTATGATTTCTAAAACCTATATAGGTATACATTTCTAAATGTATACCTGAAAATATGCTCTATTGAGGCTTTATGTTTGTGTGCTCTGTATTCTTGAAATATCAACCACGCCTTAAGATTAGAAGAGAATTAGAAAAGATCTTGTTTTTTTCAGTACGCCACTCACAACATTTGGATATACGCACTTCGTGGATGTTTACCGTTGAAGCAACAACGCACTATGACGTATTTTCTTGTAGTGATTTCGAATCTTCTGAAGGAATCATTTAACCGTAAAGATTTGCCACTGCTAAAATCTAGCGTGATTAACGCGTTAGTTTTATTGGAAAGGGATTTTCCCGCATGTCTTTTTAACATAACGACGCATATTCTACATCATTTTGTTGACAACATAGATAAGTTTGGTCCTTTGTACTCGTCATGGATGTACCCTTGGGAGCGAATGAACTCATGGGTTACTAGAAGATGCAACAATCGAAGTTCCCCAGAACGATGCGTCATGGAAACATACCAGGTAATATGATATATATGATATATATCTATTTTCCATTTCGAAATTTTTAACTGAAATATGTAAAACGTGCGATTTATCATTATCACTGATAAGATCTGAAAATTTAGCTTTTAGATTGGGTTACATACTGCACACTATCTAGCAGATTCGATGATTGCCATGACAGTAAGAACAAGATCTGTGAAAATGCTAAGAAAAGTTTGCTGTTGAATGGGGAAATTTACAAAGAAGACGACCAGCGGAAGCGAAAGAGAGAGGCAGTCATTGACTTGACTGAGGAGGAATTGAAAAACGTTAAGTGTGCATTGAAAACGCAACTGACCATCACCCGCGTAGTGAAATTGAACTCGACAGAAACAAAAAATGGAAAGATAAAGATGGGGGATTTTTTACCCACGGCCGAGAGTGGAATTATGGAGGTGCTACGTATGTTTCGATATGGCGAGTTTGATGTAGTCAACTTTACTATGCACGGAAGCCAAGTTGATCCCGAAAGTGGTTTGACATACATCACATTGCGAGATTCATCAAGCAACCTGTATATATCTGCAGATCAAATTCTTAATAGCCCTGCTGTCTATGCGAAAGAAGATGAAGTCGTTTGGGTAATATCCATAAAACCAAAACTAATTTTTCCATGGATGTTAGATCATATGAATATCATTTAAGCTTTGCTGTTAGTTTTCTTTTAATGCTAAACTACTCTCTAACAACCTAAAAAGTTTTTAACTATAAAGATTTCAACTTTTATTTTCATGTAGCTACTTTGCGAAAACAAAGGATTCCTTTTCTATCTGTTTCTATAATGAGATATTTACGTTTTGAATCCTTTATCCTTTTCTTGCTAGAGAAAGGTTTAAATACTGAATCGAAGAAGAGAGACGAGGAAGAACTACCTAAGTATGACTCTGCTAGCTTATAATTATGATTTGAAATTCAACGTGAAAAGTTGCAAAAAGTTAGACATATCTCTTTGCAATAACTTTGCAATAGCTTCCCCGATTTTTCTGCTTTTCAAACCATTATGAATGTGAGGATAGCTAAGCTAGACAAAACTAAAAGGCTTAAGGGTAATTCGTAACTTATGAAGTTATTTTCTTATAAAGTATATTGTGTATAAGATACAATACATCGATTATATAAATTTTTCTGAGATATTTATTGTTGTGATAGACTTTTTATTAATTACGTCGCTTTCGAGCTTTACAAGCATCGCCTCGTTTGTAATCAGTATAATAATGACGTTTCTATGCATGATTAAGAGACGTAACGTCTTGGGGCTCATAAACTTTTATGATCACGATTATCTTTGAAAAAGACGTCATAATTATAAACATTAGAAACAAGGCCATGTTTGTAAGTAATGTAAGTGACCCTAAAATAAAAAGGCCTATCAACCAATGCCATTACCAACACTCTGTATACTTGAGAGTCACAAACCGCTGACTACAGAGTCAACGAAATCGTAGAAAATTGTTACTATATAAGTAATTTCTCGTCCGCGGTGTGTTACCAATGGTTTGCATCACGTGATGACAACGACAACGCGTTTTCGATCCGACGAACTATTGTGATAATTGCGAACTGATATAAACTAAACTAAAATAACCAATAACTGCAATCAAGCTATAAGAAGACAAACACTGATATCAAACGATATATTTCATCTTAAATAATAACTGCGGCAGCAAATAGTAGGTTTAGTAGATAGACAGCAAGGGCATTTGTTAAATTTTGAAAATATTCTGGAAGAGGCGTAGGCAGAGCTCAGTCAAAATTTGTGGAGGAGAGATTAATCATTAGAAGTAGAAAAGAAAAACGTGCAACAAACATAATGTCACTTAAGACTGAAAAGAAATATCACGATTTTGGACTCCTTCACATTTTTTGACTGACCCTATCTACGCCTCTGTCTGGCCTGATCTGATTATCTTGGACCAAGGATACAATTTACTGATATGACAAATGCCACGAATCAAAAATCTTAAGTTGTAAATTTGCGATCACGCGACGCTTAATCTCACAATAATAATGGTTGAAAATGAAATAGTTAATTATATTTAAACTTTCATTTCATTCAGATAATAATTATCTTCGGTTTTGTTTTCAGTTTTTGTTTTCATTTTTAGAGAGATGTTCATAGTTCATACAGAATCAAATTGACGTGTTAGTATTAAAACAAAAATATCTATCCGTTCGTAACAAACGATCTTACGTTCGTCACGAACGCTTTAGAACGCATAGAATTGCGAAATTTAAGAACTAGTTCTTGTGGAACGGTATACTGTTCGTTACAAACGTTCATGCGTTCGAGAAAAACGCTTATCTGTTCGTCACAAACGTTTTTAGTTTAAACTGTTCGTTAAACGATCGTCACGAACGCTAAACGAACACTGTACTGTTCGTCATGCGTTCGATTTCCGTTTGTGTGTCCATAACGAACACTAATCTTATTGGTAGTGAATGCAATGATTCCCCTGTGATCATAAAACCGACGTCATACCACATGATATATGATAATCGTAAAAAAACGCTCTTGCCTCTACTTGTGTTTACGCACAACTAAGAAGACGTTGACCGTAAATTAAAACTAAATATATCACTCTCTATAATAAAAGTGGTATGCACACTTGCTATTATATATAAGATTATTTTGTGAAGTAACAATAATATTAAGTTACTACAGTTTTGTTGATATGTTATTTTTTTTATGACTTGCATTATTTGCAAGTGAACATTTTTTTATGCCCAAAAGTAATTATTGATGTCAAAATCGGTCTGTATTAGTCCCAGATAGTAATGCTTGTGTTGATTTTATTACATCAGCGATTTTATTAATAAATCACATGCCTAAATTCACTTCACTTACATGTGCAAAACATGTGTTGATTAACTTTTTTATAACTAAAGCAATGTTATAACATCCTGTATTTCAGTTTTTGCACCTAGGCAGCATTCAAATTATCGTTTTAAAGTTTCTACGCAGGTATTTTCAACAAATTGTGAATTATATTTTATACATGTTGCAATGCTTTTTAGCTTTTCATTGAATTCAGATAACTACTTTTGTTCAGATGGGCATCTTTCGCAGGTATTTTCAACAAATTGCGAATTATATTTAATACATGTTGTGATGCTTTTTGGCTGTTCTGAACTTCCACTACATACATACACAGTCCTCGGGATTCAAGATAAGTGAGGATTACTGGCCTAAGCTATGATGTCGGCATTGCCGTTTTGAGGACTACCACAGGTCAGCAATTTATTAACTTACATGCTGAAATGCTCAAAACGATTTGTGTTCAATTTCAAGTTTTGAATCGAATTGGGCCTCTGCTGATTCTTGGAGTGACATAAGGGGAAGTGTGTTATAACTAAATGAAAACGACATTTGGCATAATAAACAAGGAAGTAAAAATATACTGAATACATGTGATTTTTCATTTAATCCAATTTATTTTCTGAATAATTACAAGACTCCAGTTTTTGTAAACAAACAACTTCTATAATCATGTTAACACAAAAGAGACAGGTGAACGTGTTTGATATCCCCATTCATTTGGTGCATGGATATAATTGATTTCATCATCTTTTTTTATAGATTTTTACCTTACAGATAAGGTTCATTTTATGAACGTTTCTTAGACTGTCATTTTTAAAGACATTTGATAGACTTTTTTATAATGTGGAGCGCCATAAAAAGTACACCGTAAGACTCATGTAAAAGACTTTTAATTAAACCTAACCGTTGTGTGAACTTTTCATAAAAAACAATGCGTTCGTTCGACTCAAAACACGGCCTTTCTCCATGTGATTGAAAATGAATAAAAGACGAAATTAATATAATCTCCGCAGTGGAGATCCTTTTTCTCCACTATGACGTAATCGAAAAGTTTATTTTTTTGTGAATGAATGAAAGTATACATATGGAAAAAAGTCAATTTGAAATTATGTATTATTTTTGCTTCGCAATTTGACCGGACCTCAAGACTTTTGTATCGCAAGATTTAGAATTCACTTCGCAAAATGCGAAGTGCGAAGCCTAAATTCGAACCCTGCTAGACTTCATGAATATTAATGAAAAAGAAAGAATTTCTGGTGTCTGTATTTTTGAATAATAGTGACTAAGCAGCAGCTTTTAATTGTAAGTTTTGCTTAAAGGAGAACGAACGTTAAATATTTTTTTCATCCTAACTCTCAGTCTTTAACATCAGTAACAGCCTCCAAAGTTTTTTTTCGAAAAATTCATTCAATTTGGTCCCAAACTAGCCCTTAACAACTTTGCAATAACTTTCCCATATGTGACGTCAGTGTTGCGGATGCGTGTGAAATCATTCTGAATGTCATATGCAATGTTATAATTGATGTTAACCATGGAGGTGTATTAACCAGCTCATTTATCTCTTTGCATGTTGCTTATTTATAAATTCGAAAAAGCTAATTACAGTTTCTTGGAAAGAATATCGTATAAGTTGTATGTGTTATTGTCAATGCTGTTTGCTTTTAGTTGATTTTTTCTCCAGCATTTTTTCATATTCGTCAGGGGCTAATACAGGATTTGAATTTGGGCGGCGGTAGCCGCACATTGAGCCTGTCGAGCGAAGCGAGTCAGGCGAACAAATGCAGCTGGGGGTCAGGGGGGGGCGCTGTAAGCCCTCTGTGGGGTCCAGGGGCGAAGCCCCGAAAAATTTTCGATTTGAGGGCCTAGAATGGTCTAAAATGCGTTCTATTTTAACATACTATACATATTCTTAGTCCCTTAAAACTTTCTCATTTCTTGTTATTCGTGTCGTAACAGTCTTTCCTGTAGAATCTTCAAATGTTCTTCGAAATTCAATCACGCGAATTGGCGTGTTTACCCATTTTTGATTTCCTTACTTTGTGGATATTTTACAGGACTTTATAATCATTTCGAAAGTTTCAGTTCGTAAAGTAATCACCTAGCCTTGGTAACCAGGTACGGAAACCTCACAGAGTGCCCTTCTTTCCCAGCGCTTCTTGTCTGCTTTACGCTAAATCGTAAGTCTGATTTAGCGCAAAAGAGAGAAGAAGAGGTTGTCTTTCCGCTTTAAAATAAGATGAACGCACTTCTCCGTATTTAATAATTTAATAAGAGAGATAAGGAACTTCGAACTTTTTTCTCTTTCTTTCGTTTTGCTCTTCTCACATTATTTTTTTGATCTTATCAAAAAAAAATTTTTCCTTTTTTTTATAATTTGGGCGCCTCGATCTTGGCGCCCAATAGTGGTTACCGCTATGAAATTTGACCTGTATTAGCCCCTGTTCGTGTTTATCTAAGTGACAAGGAAATTTAAATTCAAGAACAGTAAGTTTTTGTTAATTAACATTTAGCACTTTTTTCGCAGCTTTCGGAAAAATTCTGAATTTAATTTCAAGCGTTGAGGTTTAGTTTTTTAAAACATGAGTTCCATGTTATAAGTTAATTGTTCTTGAAAAAATCATTCTTAGCTAACATTTTTCATTTTTATTTTTTTGGTGCTTCATCTCAGGCGTTTTTGTTGTCTAAATGATGGTCAGACGGCATATTATGAAATATGAGTTGACGGTGTAGGAGGGTGAAAGAGTTATTTGTGATGAATAATTAATGAGTTAAGAAAGATAAACTACCTGTGCACATGTAGAATATGAGAAACCAGATGACAGCTTTCAAAATATTTGTGGAAAAAAAAGAAATGTTTTGCTTGTTATTCTTTTTTTTGACGAGCTTAAAAATATTTTTATATTTTCGAAACTAAATAACCCTTCTGCATGTGATAAATGTATCAACAAAAAAGTATGGACAAATAAACAAAATCTACTAATCAAATGAATGGGTTGCCCTTTGTTATTTTCTTAACAAAAATAACAGGTGGTTTATTTGTAGATATCTGAAATAAAACACATGGAAACCTGACCTCGATTTTGCTGTGTTCAGCTCTCTTCGGAAACAATTGAAAAAATTTATCAACTTTTGAAAAGAAATATAACATCAAATTGCTGTATATTTCAAAACGGCAGCATCATCACAGACGAAATCAAAAATTTCGATTGTACGTACTTAGCTTTCTCAGCTGCTACACCATATGAGACATACGTTGGGAAGTTAAGATTGGCGTTCGTGCATGAACGAATTCATAAGCATCTTAGTACCTGATGGGAAATCATTAAACGTTTGTGACGAACGCTTGTACGCCATTTCTCAAACCTTCTTGCTTTTTCACTTGTTCTACCAGTCGTTTTTTACTCTCTATTGCAACAACATTCTCCAGACCTGGTTGTAAGAGGCTTGCGCATGCAATCGCACGCCTCCACACATACCAAGATTTATTTAAAAGTCAGCAAAAACCTGTCCCAAAAAGTTGAAACTCAAAGTTTTGCTTCAAAAATTGTTCACCTGCTACGATTAAATTTTACATTTCAGTAGAATTGGAATGCAGTAGTGGTTTTGAATTGAAAATCAGTACGCACAAATTTTCTTCAATTGGTAGTAGAAAACAAGTCTACTCAGCGAAATCCACTGAGGAATGAAGGAGGAGCTTCATGTGTGTGATTTTATTACGTATTATTGTATTGTATTATGTAGTTTTCTCTTTCTTTTTAACATTCTTTAAGTTACAAAAGTATGCGCAAGGTTGCAGTTTCGAAAGAATAATCTTTTAATTAAAAAAATAGCCAACCAGGTGGTTACGAGTTAATGAAACAGAAACGTCTTTAATTTAATTCAAAAACCATTTGAACCTCAAACCAAATCGATGGAGAGTAATACAATTTTTTTTTTTTAATTTTCAGCTTTTATTTTTCCTCTATTATCTTTTGAATAAATTTTATTTACTGTCAAAGTAATCTTTAGAAATAACATTTTACGTTCCAAATCTCCTGGCTATTGAAAACAATTAGTCTGCGATTTATAGTCTGCGAGACTAAGTTCTAATGAAGTACATAATCTGATATTTTGTAGCTTAATCCATGAAAGGATGAATTCTTATCAAATAGGCCTACATAGAAATGGGACTTTTAGTTCATTACGCTAACTGAAAATACTTGATATGTTGCTGTTCTTGATGGTAAAGCTTATCAGTTCAAAATTTCTTGTTAACTCATTTGTTACCTACTGTGCACTATGTTTCTGTATTAAAGCTTTCAAAGATCTATTTTGAAAAGGCAGTTATTTTTTTGAATTCATTTTTGGTTTCATGAAAGAATAATTAAAAACACATTATTTTTTTTGGAAACGCATGGTTTTTTTCTACACATAGTCTTACAAAAAATTTTCTTTTAAAAAAATCATATACAGCTTACGCATTTATAATTCTTTTGTCTTTAATAAATTAATTTCTGGTGGTTTATGATTAGACCCTTTTTACACTAACTAATAATTTTAACGTATTTATCGTTTATGCCTGTTTTCCACCAGTGAGTTATAAAACAACACAAGCCCTAAAGAAATAACTTGGTAACTTTTCATAACTTTAAGTACAATTGCTGCTACCGTTTTGCGCCATCTGGCTCTTGTTACATGTGGCACATTTCAAATTTGACTTGATTATCATACAGAATGGAGATGGTTGATCTTAATTGGCAGGGTTCGAATTAGAAACAAAAAGTCGATTCGCAAAAAAGTTTGAACAGTGACTTGCCTAAAAGCCCTGTCGCCCACCATGGTTGGGCGACGAAGAAAATTTTGAACTTTAGACCCTCTAAAACAGCATCTACAGCCTTTCTTCACAATATTTTTGTTCAGTTATTTTGTAGGAAACAACGTTGAGCATTGAGATTTCAGGCTTCAAGCATGGAAATTTGTTGCACCATGAGAAACGAATTATCGTTAACGGAACCTAAAATCGTTTCAGCAGATTTAGATTTTTGGTAACGAAGCGGTAACGACGCTAACGTTTACAAGATTGTAAAGGGAGCTGGAAACTAAGATGCTTTTAATTTCATTGAATAACACGAAAACAAGTCCTGCTGGTACCACTTATGTTTTCATGTTCTTTCGTTAGGTGAAAAAATGAATTCATATAACGAAAGAAATTTCAAAATTACGGCGGTCGTTCTCCCTAGCAACAGCAAATTGGTGAATACTCAGTTAATATTAGCCTTGTCAGCCATGAAAACTAATATAATAAGTTGAGCATGTTTTTGAAGAGCATCTATGTGCGTGATTAAAAGCACACCTCATAATGGAAATCACAAATATTTCGAGAGTTTATCATTAAAAAACACAAAATTTGTGATTATCAAGGAAAAAGGAAATATGATTATGGGATCGTTACCGACATTTAAATATTGCGTAAAGGACACGGTAACGATAACGATCGTGTCCTCAAAGTTTCCATGCCTGGGCTGGCTTCAATTGTGACAATTCAACTTTCTGCCCGTATCTAAACTACACTGAAAAACTATTCGGTTGTTATATGATAAAGTAAAATCTAAAGAATGTGGAGAGAAATAGAATAATTATTGTTCGAAAGAACAATACAAGGGTTTTCCCCTGTGAGGATCGTCGCGCCAAATATTTTTGTAAACAAAAGTATGTTCGCACCTGTTTTTAAACATGTGGAAATACTCTTTTATGTTTGTATAAGACGCTGTTTATTATGGAAATCTTTAAACATATTTAAAGGATAAGTTTAATACAGATTCGCAATTTTACTACATTTGCCAGTCATTTGATTCGCTAAAATTTCAATTGGATTCGCAAATTGCGAATTGCGATGTGCTAATTCGAACCCTGATTGGAAAAAATTGATCCCACGTCGGTCAAAAATTTACACTAGCGCACGGCATAACTGATACTGTCAAATAAGGCGTGTGATACACGTCTGCTAATTTTCTTATGACCAGGCCTGTTCTCGGAATTAAAAGTTTGCAGTATTATATCGTATGGTGCAGGATATAAACCTCGTTAGTTATTAAATTGTTTGTTTGTTATTGCTCTTGTGATGACAAGTGAGGCAAAAATTTTGCTTCTTGACGAAAATAGAAATTCTTTCTATCTACTATTTCTTCAACACGACTCTCCCCATAAGTCAATAAAATATCAGCATCATCAGGCCATGTTTCAATGTCCAAAATTGGTACAAGGTTTATGTGAATAGGATTTCTTCTGAGATCTTCGGGTTCCATTGGTTTTTGCTGGTTTTGGCACAGATTTTTCATCACTAAATTACCAGAGTTCTCATAAACGTTTTTCTGTAAAGATAATACACTTTATTTAACAGTGTATCGATGTATACAAATAATGTATATTTAAATGCGTCTTTGATTGCCAACTCGGAGCAATGTTTGAAGCAATGTACATCATTTTAACATAGTGATGATTCACAGAGAAGCTGAGCTAAGCCTTGGTGAATCCCTGTGTTTACCGAAGTGTCATCCACATTGAAACCAGCTATTTTAAAGTGTGAAATTCAGTCATCCCAGTTCTTTTAAACGCAGAGGATATAGCTTCTTTTAGTCCCTCTGCGGTAGTGTGTGAAGGTGTTTCGATACTGATATATTTTATTTCTGGTTTTCCTTCATTTGAAAATAAAAGATAAAGCACCTCTTCTTCTATGATTGCACTGTCTAATCTGTGCTACCATCTGTAAGTAGGGAAAAATAATTACTTGTTCAAATAGCTTTAGTTAGGTCTTCTTTTTGAGCTTCAGCTACACAGTCTGTGAAATCCGCTGCTGCTCTATCCTTCACATAAGACTGGAATTTCTTTATGCCGTTTTTATGTTGCAGAGTTATTAAATTGGGGTAATCACTGAAAGGGCGTTCTTGTTTAACTAGATGATATGCAGAGATAAAAAAATTCTCAAGGTCTTTTTCTCCCATCTTCATAAGCCCACTTTCTGTTGGGGTGTTTTTCACCACTTTCTCGTTGAACCCCACGACACCTACTTTTTAAATTTGTTGGCTTTTTTGTGTGCCTCCCCATTCAAATGTTTTTGGATGGAGTCTTTTTTGACAGACTTTGAACCATGGATCCAAATTTGTGTGAAGGTTTGAAGATGTCTGGAATCAAATCTGGATGAATAGAATCAACATGTTTCGCGCATAACATACATTTAACGTTCGTAATGAAATCTCCTTGTAGGTCTTTACTTAATTTAACATTTAAATCTTTCTCCCACTTTTCTACAGTTTTCAACTTTGCTTTATACTCGGCCATATCTAAGTTTGATCGAGAAATAATGGTTCTTCAAGAAACCTGCTTGGAATTTTTACTTATTTATAGAGAAGAAATCGAACGAAAGTGAGAATATAAAGTAGTTATTAATCACTCTTCTTCACAGAAGTTGCCTAAGAATTTATGGCCAACATACACTCCATGCACGCTCCATCATAATTGAAGAAAACAGGTGCAACGAAAATAGTACAAGTGACGTTGCTAAACAAATCTGTTTGCATGAGTACAGGTTACAGAAAGCATATTGTAGAAAGCATATTGTAGAAAAATTCTTATTTTGAATTTTATCTTTTGTCTTTTTTGTTTTATTTCTATCATTTTTAAAATAGTTAAAAATCGATGTCCATATCTGTCAATTCTGACCCAATCTCTGATTCACTTCCTACTGTGTCGTCATCATCGTCAACGACGGCTTTGTCCTTGACGTTAATTTTTGTTGGTTCAGGTGCTATCTTCCCTTTATGGCGTTTAGATAGATAAGACACAGTGGCATTTTTGATAATTTCAGCTCTCTCCGTTTCTGTCCAATTCTTATCATTGCCTTTCAAGGGCATGACATTTTCATTATTATCATGATTCAACCCTAATCTACGATCAGAGAGAATCAATGTGAGAGTTGAAAATTCCCTCTCTACAGAAGAATTGGAGCTCAAAATAACCAATACCAGTTCAGCAAGCATCAGGATGTTGGGGTGTTCTTTACGCCAGTTTTCAAACATTTTTTGCCATAATTTTGGCTATTTCAAGATTAGGATACATTTTGCGGACGAAGACTCTAACATTATTCCATTCTTTAATCGCCTTTTGCAAGTTGTAACCTTTGCGGTCTAATGGCACTGAGAAATGTTCACTTAGCACTTTGATTTCTTCAACCCCATAATCTTGTTCATCCTCCCAAAACTTTCGGTCAACGAATCTCATTGCCTGGAACACTTCACTTTCAAATTCCTCAAATCTTTCGGACAATAGAGCTTTCACATCTTTGGCAACTTGTATTGCGACTTTAAGTGCGAGTGAATGGCTACCAGGTACACCAACCATGCTTTCCATCTCAACAAGATGGTATTCCCTACTCAAAGATTTCTTTAATTTGTGGCCAGCTGGAGGATATCTGTGGCTGATTTTAACTATGCTTTCTTCTTTGTCGTCAACTTCAATATTGAAAAAACGCAAGTTGCTATGGATGGGGACGGTGTCTGCTTCATATTCACTAATCATTTCTGTAAGGTTCTCTACAGTGACATGATGCACACTGATACTTTGTGCACCAATCAATCCCTATCCTTCAAATACCTTCGAAGATGGTTTAATCTTTTTTCAAAAGATCTTGGGCCGTAGCAAGCTTAAAACATACAGATGCTTCGGAATTTGCGAAGGTAACCTTCGATCTTCGTTCTTTTAGTTGATGTGGCGGTAATTTTTGAATTTTCGAAAGCAGTTATAAATGCTGGTCAAAGATGAATTAATCGCTGATACCCACGATATCGGTGTGAATGAAGCGTGTTCTGTGGATTTTCGGTAGAGTGATGTGTAGAGATTTGCATGCTTGTTTAACTTCAGCTTTGACGGCGCTAGAGTTTTTGAGGTATGAGAAGACTCCAATATAAATTACTTCGATCTCGTCAAAAATCGGATTAGACTGAAAGGCTTCTTTTACACCCAATTCAATTCAGTGGTTGACGCAGCGAATGCGAAGCATCCAATCACGATCATTCTTCGTTTGGGTAAGCACACCATTGTAGATCCCAAAGTTTACATTCACACCATCAGCAGTAACACTCACAACTTTATCAACGTAGTCGACATTTAAAACTTTGTGAATGTTGAGGTACTTATAGTCAATACCATTTTTGATCAAATTTGTGTCAGTTCCACCAAATCTAAAAGTAGAAACCAGATAAAATTGACTATTTTGTTCTTTCATTAAGTTTGATAGCACCATCTTACAAATTTTACGTTGTACAACCTTTAGTAGGTGAAAGTGCAGGAGCATAAACAAGCAAAACAATGGACTGTATCTTTTATTTCGGCTTTCATTGCTATATATTTGAAAATAAGAAACCTTCGCATATGGAGGATCAAAGACATTTTGCGAAATAAAGTTCATGAAAAGAACAAAAAATCAAATAAATAAATTCTTATGTAATTGCAATTTTGCAATTATGTAATACGATCACTCGCCACTTGACCAGTAAAGCACATGTGTGCTTTAAAAACAAACAGAAAGTAATTTAAAAGAAATAGTTCTATTTACTGAATTATGTTATGTGATCGATAGGAGGAGACAAAGAATTTAAAAAGAAACAGAAAGTGATTGTTGAAATAAATAAATAAATCTATTTACCATAATAATGTTAGGTGATCAGATGTGATTGATATAGGGTACAGAATGTTATACAAACATACCAGAACAAGATTAAAAGAAAGAAAAAGTATCACATAAATTATTTGCTTATGCAAACGAATGAAAAAGGAAGAACTACTATTAGAATACCTCGTGGGCTTCTGAGGGGAAGTAAATAAAAGAGGAGTGCAGTGACATAAATAGCAGTCAGTCAGTCATTGGACATGTCCGAGCATTTTTCTGACAGATAAAAGCTAATAAAGGAAATGTCGGCCCAAGAAAATGCCCAGTCCTAAAAAACTTTAAATCTTTTATGATGAAATGTAGAGAACTTTCGATTTTAAGCCAATCTAGAGCTAAATAAAGCCTCTTAAATTTTAACTTAACCACCACAGGGGGCTCAGAGAGCACCACAGGGGGCTCAGAGAGCACCACAGACCCTCATCTCCATTGATGCTCTCACAAGGGTTGTACAAATGCCCGACCAAACAAAATTCCTTTATTTACATCACTAGAGTGCAATAAAAAATTAATCTATTTGAGGTGTGGGATAAAAGACACACCTTACATTTTCCAGTTGCTTGTAGAGGAGTGTGGAGTGGCATCAAGCATTTCCTCTGTTTCCATTAGTGGTGATGATCCAGAAGTTTTGATGGGCAGAAGTTTTGCTTTGCCAGCTGTTTCGTCTGCCATAGCATTTGCTGGCAAAGCTTCCATCTCGAAGGTAGACACCATTGTTGGACCATTTGTTTCATTGGGTGCCAATGCCATAGAAAAATCTGTATTGATGTGATTTCCTGTCACCATGCGACACTTGCCTATTGCTGCTCCCATCAATTGCAGCTATTTCACTAACAGAGAGTTACATAAAAATAAAAAGTTAAAGTTTTCATAAAAATTTTAGATAGAAATCAAAAAAAGATTATTACCATTTTTTTGTAAAATTATTTCATTGTGATTGGTTGGTGTCATTATTTGATATCTTTAAAGTTCTCAAGACTTGAAAAAAAGTATTTGAAAGAATAATGCATAATGTGGATCAAGAAAGACTTGCTTCTTCCCGCAAGCGCTGGGCTGTTTTGTGTGAACAATTTGTTTCCAGCTCCTTTCAATTGATTTCGTCATCCTATTGCAGGCTAAAAATTTATAACAAGTTTAAAGATCCAGTAAATAAAGTCCATGCTTATTTCAGCTTAACATTAAAATTCTATACACACCATGGGTTTTTTTAAGTAATCTGGAAATTTGTACAGCATACATGGAGGGGTCTATGAAGTGCTTTTCATATGCTTCTATCCTTCATAAATTTCTCATTCATGTGGTTGGAGTAGTTACAGATTCTGTTGTTGTGCTATGTGAAAAAAATATATTCATCCATCAGAGCAAGAAATTTAAAAATTTCACCATCAACTGATTTGAAGTCATTACTGAATTTCTGAAATGTTCACTTATGAGCATTTGATGGACTGATTGGTTTTTACCCACGTAGAATTAACTGAGCTATTAGATTGGAAATTTCAAATTTTCCCAAGAAAAAATCTGAGAATATGCAGTCGAAGTTTTAGCATAAAATAGATGCCAGTTAATTAGATTGATCGGATTGATCGGATGCCAAAGTGATATTTCTGAACTGTGTGAAATTAAAACTCGCTATTTGAATTTCTTAATTCAGAAGTCATATAAATACATCAAATTCTAAACTGATCGATCTACCCATCAATTTATCAATAAAACAGGAATATCAAAATTTTGCTATATGCGACATTTCGCATAAACGATAGCATAATGTTGCTGCAAATAACCATCTGAAAACACTCCAATAAAAAGCATAGCATATTAAGGGAGATGCATTTACCAACATTGTGCTGGAAAACCATCACAGTTGGCAAGAGATCATACAAATTTATCATTACTTCATTGTTATTCTTTTTAATGATAAAATGAGCAACAGTCAACTTCTACAACTGAGATGAAGTGACATTTTTTATTGTTTTTACTTTATACTGTGGATAACATCTGGATATTTCCTTTGCAAAGATTTTGCTTCCCATGAAATAACAACCCACACTAACCTTTTGATATGTTTGAAAAGGCTTTACAGCCAAGTATCTCAGAGAACTCAAAATTGAATTTCATAAAGCCCTCAACATAACTCATATTTGTCATCATTTTGTTGAGAAAATTGAGAGGTTCAAACCATTGTATCCTTCTCGGAAGCATCCATCGGAATGAATGAACTCATGGATTTCCCATTGATGCAACAACAAAGTAAATATGGAATGTTGTGTCGTGGAAACGTAACAGGTAGTAATCGAAAAACTTAAAATATATGTATATAAAAAAAAGATAAAATATGATGTTCCAGGGGATTTTGATAACATAAACGATATTAACATAAGGTAAATATCGTAAATAAAACAATAGAATTAACGATATTATGTTAGGATATTATCATTAATTTTTTTTAAGCATTAACGTTATTATTGTAAGAAAATAACTATATTTTCGTTATTTTGTGTAAATAACGTAGGTATATGTTATATTAAACAAGTGATCTTTTATTTGTGACAAGAAAACCATTACGTGTAATATTAATTTTTTTTTACGCTTGATTACGGTGTAAGAAATTCAATTTTTTTAGAATTTCCCTTAAGTACACATAATGGTTATGTTAGGATAAGAATTGTATCGGTCCTCCTCTTTCATGATAATACTCTTAAGCTGTATTTGGAACCTTGTCACTGGTTTCCCAACTGTCCCTCTTTAACATTGACTACTGTGAGAAGAGTGCCGGCCCACGAAAGCTTCACAGCCAGGACATGGATGAGTTTTAGAGCCCTATGTAAACACAGCTTTCAGACAATCTTACACATAAACTTCATAAAAAAAACCTGAAGGAATAATACCTGTTTATTTTAATAACTGTTTATTTTATTTAAACGAAGGTGAGTATTTCAAAGAGAACTTTTGAAACTCATCAAGCCGACATTGAAATGTTTTCATTTGTCTCCTACATTCATTCTTCATCCTAATGTTGAACCTAAAAACTTTATCGTAATGAATTTACAGAAGTCCATTGATCACTTAAAACGTTTTGATATGATCAATTTAATTATGGGTACATTTCCACGTAGTGAAAGTGAAATGTCTTTCGAAAGAATAATAATAAAGGTTTTGCTATCGAAAAAACTTTTTTAATGTAATGGTTCTTTAATAATGTAAACGTTTTCTCCCAAGGGATTTGTAGAATGGCAATCCTGTCAAACAATTTAGAAAAAAGAATTATAGCAGACGGTTTCTACTTATGGTTGCTTTTGAACTAACTTTTGTATCTTTAATCTCCAACTGAATATGAGAACCAGCTAATTAAGTTCAATTTAATACACAAATGAAAATAATTCATTACCAAATCGAATAACACCGTATCTTAAAGTGGCTTTTCAGATTTGTCCTGGAGGTACTGGAATAACAAATGAAATATAATGCTTTTTGGTAACTTGTTATGTCTAGAAAAATATGTCTGCTTGTCTGTTCAGTCATTATAATTGAATGAATCAGAGGTGATTAGTTAGTTTAAATATGTATACGGTTATTTTAAAATGTATAAACACATGTATAAACAAACGACTTTTTAATGATAATAACGGTAATCTGTGCTCTTAGGATATTAACGACATTAACGATAAAAATTAACGATAGTTGCTTTAATTCATAATTCCATTAACGATATTAATGTAAATGATATCGTCAATATTTACATTGATATCTTTTGTATTCAAAATCCCCTGGAGTGTCACAAATGTTCCATCATATTCATTTATTTTCAGTAATTTCCTTTCTTCCTATGTTTCAGTTAATGGATTTCGTTGTCTGTTGCACCTTGTCGGATAAGTTCAAAAGCAGCTTGGACTATCAGAACAAGATTTGTGATAGCGTAAAAGAAAGCATTGCAAAAGACAAAGAAGTTTCGACATTAGACTTTAATCAACTCAACAAATAGGCATCAACATGACAGTCAACATAAGTTTACAATGAGGGAATTACAGTTGCTCAAAGATTGTTTGAATCTCAACAGAGACCATTGTCGGCCAAGCTTAAGTGGTTTACAGCTAAAAATAAATTTGGTAAAGAAGAAACATTATGCCCCTGATACCTTCATTGAAATTTAAGATGAAGGCTTGGGTTGTGTTTGTTTGATATTTCAGTATGTCAAGAAAATATTTTATAAAGATATATGTACTGTATAACTACATAACGTCTCTGAATCCCGTGCTTTTCAGGTGTTATGAAAAGGGTGAAATAAAGATTGTTTTGCAAGAAGAGATGTTGACAATTGCAGCAGATTTGGAATTGGGACTCCGGTACACACTTGTTAACAGTGAAAAGCTTAGAATTGTGATCAAAAAGACGGAATAGACTGACAGTTACTCTGATGGAGAACAATGTCGAATGGCTGATATCTGTTAAGCCTGGTCTACATTTCACTGGCTGGATAAACATCTCAAGTGCTGGCAAGAGATAGATGAATTGATTCTATTGTCTTTAGTAGAGCTGGTCTACATTTCACACATTTCATTATGTACTTCGCAATCTTACATACTTAATCAAACATACTCCCTAGGAAGTAAAAGACAATAATTTCATATATTTTCATTTGAAATAAAATCTCTACACACAAGTTGAAGTTGTTTCGTGAATGATTCATAACCTAAATGACTCACAGGCATGATCTCCACTATATCAGAATATAAATCTTTTAACATTTAAGAATGATTTTGGCATAATGAAGTCAAATCTCCAGTCTTATTTTCATGTAGTAGTAGATTCAGTTGATTTAAACGTTTGCCACATATTTAGCAATTGCAGGACAATGACTGCAATGACTTAAAAGGAAATAAACCATTTTAAAAACAGAAGAAGATATGTTTCAAGGAGAAAGACATACTGTGAAAATGTAAAGAAGTCAGCAGGAGAAGAAGTTGAAGAATGTAGTAGTTTTTTTTGTGTGTGTTTTAACATGTGAATTATTTATTAAGTGCGAAATTTTGCATTTTGTGTTTTATATTCGTAATCTTGAAATTTATCCCAAATTTGTTATGAATTCAATATTATTCCACAATTTTATTGAAAAAAAACATCTTAAGTTGAGATGGCCTTTACTGTCTGAGAGGAGGAATATACATTGGAAAAATTGTTTGTCGATGCATTTTACAAGTAAATAAACCCTTTTCTATTCAGAAATCTGCCAAAGGTGAAGTTCTGATGAATAAAGTTGTTCAACATTTGAAAATTAGAGATAAAGAGTATTTTGGTCTTCAGTTTTTTAATGACAAAGGATTGCAGGTAATCATTTTCAAAGAAAGATACTTATTTATGCAATGTAATATGATTGTTTTTTTGTTTGTAATCTCCAGATTCATCTTTAGATATGGTTAGATATTCACAAAAGTATGAAGCATCAGATTGGAGGTAATTTGGCTTTAAGGGCATCAGTAAAGTGGCAATTGGTTAATTCTTATGGGTTTGTGTTTCTGTGTGTGAGTGTATGTGTATGGTGAAAATGTTTTCAAATTCACAGAATTTTACCCTGAATGGATAACTTTCATTTTATCGGTCTCTCCTGACGAAGTTGACAGGTAGAGCAGCTGAGGTAGAGGGATCTAAGCATCTTACCTAGCTCAGACTTGTCCATTAGTAAAAATGTGCCTGAATGTACAATTGCGTAGGTGAGCTTTATTTTTGGATGATCAGGGCCTATTTTAGAATTGAAAGGCAGCGTCCGGCCGAAGGAAAAAGGGCACACGCTTGCCTGTGGCCTTTAGCCTGGAGTCTCCAACAGCTGGGGGTTTTGGGGGGCGCTGTAAGCCCCCCATATGGGGGTTCTAGATTTTTTGCTATTTTGACTATCCAGAATAGCTAAAACATGACTAAAATTGACCAATACAAAACGTCGCTGTATGGCATATGTTTGTTAAAACACACCAAGTTTCTTTTTATCTGGGAGCATACAGTACAGAGCATTAAGTGTCAAATTATTGAACGCAAGTAGATGCAGCCCATCTACACATGACTTTCGTACAAACGCACCATACCGGCGAAGGGATAAACTAAATGGCGATGTTGACGATCGTTAATGTATGATACATGACGTTTTTACATTATTTTATTTACTCAATCTTGTCACCAGACCGTATGTAAGAAATTTTTCTAGGACGGAGATTTTGAACTAATCAAATTTCGAATTAATTATAAAGCTTTCTTGTTGTTTTTTTCATTGGAAATTTTCATTTCGGAAGAGGATGACACAAATTAACGTTACGGTAAAACAATGTTAACGAATATATAAACTACTACAATCATATCAAATGATATATTATATCGTCATAATAAAAGGAGAAGAGTTTTCAAAAATTGTAGTGCGACTACTTATAGTTCAACATGCGCACGTTTCATTTCCCACCTGCCAAAAATTTCTTCAAAGTCAGCAAAAAATTTGTTCAACATCAGCAAAAAAAATAAAAAACTTTGTTTTAACGGACTTTGAACAGATTATGTCAGCTGGGTTATCACAGGTATGTATTTTAATAACTTATTTTTCAAACAATGTTAACCATTATTGCGATTATTGTAAACAATTTATTAGACACACGCCTTTTGTCGCTCTCCTATTGAGAGGTTTAACATCTCCTAACATCGAGGAGAAATCATGAACTCACAAACAATCTACGCACTGGAGAGCTGGGATTTAAAAGAATATGAAGAAACTAACATCATCGTTTATTATGTTGAACATGCGTGTGAAGACGTATATAATTTATTTTGATCGAAAGTTTAATACATTAAAACGAATATGTGAAATCTCAAGGGCAGCTCTATTAGAAAAAAGGGCATCTAGATCTTTTTGAAGGGAACTTTGACTCGTTACCCCCCCTGCGTCGATGTGTTTTTTAAACGTTTCTCCTGAAAACAAAAATCTTTGAAAAAACGTTTAAGATTTTTCGGAGGGCAGCGTCCGATATCCGGACGCACTTTTGTTCTAAAATAGGGCCTGATGATTGCCTGCGCTCTTCAATTCAAACTTTGTAACAAATTTTTGTACAGAAATATTTTGATGGACACTTGTTAGACAATTATAGGATTTCTCTGACTAAAGTTCATAATTCTGATGTGTCATATTTAAGTTGGTTTGCTTTTAAGCCAAAAGGCTCTCTCTGCAATCACAAGAAACTGTCAAGAAATTTACTTCTTGTACTACTTGTGAACCCCAGACACAAGTCCAAGATTTTACTTCCTGCACACAGTGGGCTCTTAGCATAAAATACAATAACCCTTTGTTAAGATTTACAAATAATTAGAAATATTTTGCTTGTGGTGCCAACACTTAATTCCTTTTCTTTATACAACAGGTGTTGCATTTTTTTTAGATCTTTTATATCAGATAAAAAATTTCAGTTCATTCATTCTGTGTTTTTTGTTACACAATATTCAGCAATGTTCTTTTGTTCCGTTCAATCATGTTGTAGGCAGTTGATCTTCATGTCTGCTTCGCGTAAAAAACAAACTGATCCTGTCAAACCCACATTAGCAAAACACTATAAAATAGACCAAACACTAATTGAATTGGATTCTGAGGATTCTGGGCAAAGTAACATCGAGTTCAATGGTCCAGACACATCCAATTGAAAGTTATTGAAAAACTCATTTTATGTTTATATTTTTCTTTTACTGACAATGAATGAAAATGAATGGGCATTCATTTTTATGGATGTTCTCCTAATGTGTTCCTAATTATTCATTGAATAACTTATAATAACTTATAACTTATAATAACATTTTCTTTTTTGTTAGCAACTCTCTCGTAAATTAAAAATAAAAATAAGTGAGTAAACAATTTTCGCTGGGTAATTATCGAAAAATGAGTAAAATGCTTGAATAACAACAGGAAAAAGATCAAGAAAACATTTTTGCCTGCGCGATTAATATTAAAAAGCTACATTTCCCTGCACGACAAACCACCCTGGTAAATTTAAGTTGCCTGCCTGTCTGTGTGCGCGAGCATGATCGAAACACTTTTAATTGTGCACATAGATACTCTAAAATTAAGTAGAACATGCTCAAGTTTTTTATTAGTTTTCGCGCTCTTGACAACAAAGGATAATTTAGGTATGTTAAGCAATTATTCATCTGTTGCTAGAGAGAACAACGACTGGTGCTAAGTTAATTTTGAAATTTCCTTCGTTATACAAATTCTTTTGTCACCCAACAAAAGAATATGAAAACATAAGTGGTAACAGCAGCACTCGTTTTCGTATTATTCAATGAAATTAAAAAGTCTTAGTTTATAGCTCTCTGTACAATAATAGCAAAACCGAAGCTCAACTGGTATTTCCACAAAGAGAAACTTGTAGAAGTTAAAAATCTGTTGGGTGTACAAATCTGTTGGCTGGTTGCACACCTCTCATGACAAGACCTGAATGTTCCCTCAAAAAATGTTTTAAAAGTTGAAAACAAGTAGGTGAGTGGCATTGCATGCCTTGGGATAGTTAAGCAGCGCAATCTTTCACGCTGCTACTGATTTACATAATGAGAAGACTAACTACCAGAACATAAGTATCACTTGTGAGCAAGACAAAAGGATTAAGACGTGAAAAGGACAATATCAGCAGTACTTTGTTACAATCATTTGATATAACAAGCTTCATTATCCAACTTACTGTGACACCCAATCAACCCTTCTACCACACTTGTTGGCCTATTTCTTAATTTAATCTGATTTAGTATAAATTATGTCCGTAATATTTATTTTTATACGTTTTTATACATTGTATGTCACACCATGCATATATATTTTATCCTATACACTTTCTCTGTAAGAAGAACCATATTGATGGATGCAGGAAATATATCGATTAAAAAAAAAAAAGGAACATTTACATGGTCATTCTCATGATATTTTCCTCAAGACTGTAAAATGCCAATGAAACACTTACATTCTTATTGTATTCTATTTATGTGATATTGGCAAGTGATGATTTCTGTGCAAGCAAGACTTACTTTAAACCCAGTTTTTTATCTTTCTATTTGAATTGTTGCTATGTCTAATAAGGCACCTTATTCAACAATTCCTGAGAAAAAATGGCTGACGTGTTTTGTTTGGTCAAATGGAGACAAGAAAAAGTCATTGTTTATGTAAATTTCATATTTCAGATTTGGAAACTGCATTTGCTCTTCGTATTAAGTTTTATGAATCAGAGATTACCAGAGTGAAAGATGAATATACCAGGTTCATTTAAATTATAATGTTGAAATAGTTGCTTGGCAGTTTATTCTTTCTGTAATCTCAATTTATTGATTGCTTTGTATTCAAGAACAGCCTGGCCACAATGAAACTGCTTTTTCTTTAGATATTTGCTGTATTTGCAAGTTAGAAAGGATATTATCAGTGGCAAGTAAGATATGTAAATTGGGTTTTCCATTTTTGCACTAAATCATCTCCATGAAGGGCAAACATCAACTTGAATTTGTGATATTGTTTATCTTTGCAATTTTAATTTTATGCTTTCAATGTTGATAGGTTACTGTATGATGAGGAAACATATGCAGTTCTTGGTTCTTATACAGTGCAAGGTTTGTCAATTTTTGAATGTTAAGGAAAGCATTTATTCCTTTTATTATTATTTTCTAATAATTCTATTTTATTTAAAGCTGACAAAATGCTACCTAAATTAAAAAGCTTGTACATGCTTGGTAATAAAGACTTTATAATACCAATACTCAAGTTGTTTTTATGTTATTATTTCAGCTGAACTTGGTGATTTTCATCATTCGAAATTTGATCATAGTTATTTGGATGAGTATGAATTCTCTACAAAACAATTTCAGTCACCTGCGTTAATAAAAAAAATCAAAGATTATCATAAAGCGCTTCGGTGAGAAATGTTTCTAGAAAGGTGGAACCTGGTACCCTAGGTGATACCATATGCCAATTGCCCAATAACTACCATATAGAGGGTGGCGTATTGAAATAAACAGGGGTTTGGAAAATTCCCAAATTTCTAATAAACAGTGGGCTCAAAATAAACAGGGGTTGGAGTTTACTGAAAATGGCTAGAAACAGCAAAAACAAAGAAAAAATTGTGTTTGAATTGAATGCAAAACTGATTTTCAATAAATTTTTTATTAAAGTTAACAAGGATTCCATGTAGGTAATTTTTTCATTGAAATATTGAATTGATGTAATTGATACAAGTGATGTAAGGTTTATTAATGGTATGTTCTTAGCTTGATAATTACTGCATTATAACAATCACAGACTATCATTGATTAAGTCATTTTGACACATCAACACAGGCAATTAAATGCTTCATACACCTAAAGATGTTTTTTAATTATTTGGATGACTATTAATAACAATAGCACAAATATTTATTCCCCCTGCACTGAGTGTAGGTGAGCCAGGAGTATAGTAGTTTCACTAGATGGGTGAAAATCAGTTTTCAATTTTGTTCATCATCATTGTCATCCTCCAATTTTTTGTGTTGCTGTTACACAGTTGCATTCAATAATTAGTTGACTTTGATTTTTCTCGATTCTAAACATGGTATTGGAGGGGGAGGTGAGAGGCAGAATGTTTTATTCATATCTTTTTTCTCATTTATTATTATTATTAAGGAAGTTCAAGTTCTAAAATTGCTTTGACATTTTCCTTTTTTTTTTTTTTTTTCTGTGTTATTTTGGTGAAGGAACAGCATGCATATTGAAGCACAATTTGAACTCTAAAATTTTGCAAACCTGCCTTAATGTATGTTTAACTAAACCTTTCATTCAATATGCACTGGTTTTTTACTGGTATTTCCTTAAAAACATTTTGAATGACACATAATCAGATTTCTGTGTAAGCAAGAAAACCATTACAATTGTTGTTCTTCATGTTTTTGGATTTCTGCATTATGGTTTCTGTCTCCCCAAACTCTCCACAAAGCTGGTGTGATCATTCACCCTTCACTACTACTCCTCCTCCTTCGATCCAACTGGCAATTGGCCTACATTTCAAACTTCGTAAATAAAATTCCAAAAGGAGATTACATCTTATTTGAAGTATCACTTGAAATGAACTTTTTGTTGTTGGCAATACCTCATGCGTTGATGCTCCCATACAGCTAATAAGATTCATCAAACTAGTTCTTATTTAAACTTTTTTAAATCTTTTCAAATTTTTTTTTTTGTGTTTTTTTTTCTACTTTTTTTGTTTGGAATGAAGTTTAGAACGTAGGTTTCTAATGATTTTTTGCAGAAGTTTGTTTTATTTCTTCTGGCTCTTACATATAAAAAATCTAATTATAATGTAAATAACGTACAAAAATTTGTCTAAAGTTTTCACACACTGTAAATATCCTGTCAAAGGCAGTCCTTTATGAAGCCTAAAACTGCTCAGCACTCACTCAAAAGTGTTCTGGAAGATCTGTCTTGCATCATGATGAAAGTTACAAGACGAGTTAAGCTCTCAAACTATTACAATATGATTCAAATTACGGAAGCAGTTGGTTTCTGCAAAAAAAGCTGCAAAAATATTTGTTTGCTGATTAATGACAAAGTTAAATGCTGAAGCAAATTTCAAGTGAACTCCATCGTAGAATATTTTTTATCATTTTACCAGACAAACGCAGAACAGCTATTTTGTGTAATACCTTTGACAGAGCGGAAACTTAAAAGACTCAAAACATAAAAGCTGCATGACTGACGTACATAACTTTCTAAAAAATAATTTTTATTCATTCACACTATCGTAAGATTCCTTTGAAGCAAAGGTGATTGTATCAGAAAGTACTGCAATAGAAAACATCAAGCTTTTAGTAACTGAATGACATCATTAGTTTTTAAAAGGTATATTGACATAAGTGTAACTTAGACCTGAGGAGACAACAAGTTTTAGGCAGAATTTCAGATGAATAAGTTTAGATCTATTTGGTTTATCTATTGATCAAAACAGTTACGAACAGACTGAGCTGAATGCCTACCTATTCAGTTGTTTGATATTTGTGTTATCTTAAGCAATGCACTTGAAAAGTGATTATTATTACATTTATTCCCACCTCACCTCTAATGAAAGTTTTAGCAAAAAAATTTTTAACTCCACTTTTACACTTTTATACCGTTTCGTAGCAGCAAAATTTTTCTATTGCTGTTAGGTTCATCTTCTCACAATAAAAAAGCAAGTTTTATAAACCAAAATTTAAAATGAAAGAAAGGAAAATTTTCCATTCTCATAAAAAGTGTGGAAATTAACAGCTGAAAATTTTCATTTTCTGTCCACGGCAAATTTTCACAACCAGAAACAAAAGTGGAAAGTCACCTTTATCCTGGTTGCTAGGGAGGAGTAAATGAGCTTGAGTATCAGTTTGGGTTTTGGGTATCACCTTGACTATTTATCCCAATCTAAGATGATGTCCTTAGTTTTTAAAAATAGATGATCTACTATAAGTATGCTAGTAAATGTTAATATTGCTGTACAGAGTTAGTCTAATCCTATTTGCATTAGATATTTGTTTAATATTTGTAATAACGCTTTTATATGAACTTTGTAGAGGAAAAACCACTGCTCAATCAGAAGTAAAATTTCTTGAGGAAGCTAGAAAAAACAATTTATATGGGCTTGATACTTTCAGTGCTCAGGTATACCTGTATTTTGTATATTTTTTTCTAATACTCTTGCATTTAGGACAACTATTTTTTTTTAATTGTTATATTCATACACATCCCAGGACAAGCTTGTTTCACAATTTCATATAGCTCATCAGGTGGGCTAGTGTTGGGTTACAATTGTTATATTCATATAGTTAATGTACGAATCAAATCTCTTCATATGCCATTCCGTGCTAAAAACTACTCTTAGCTTTTATATAGCCACTCTTAGATTTTTTCGGCTGGTTGAAAGGCTTTTCTACAGACACTTTGAAAATTAAGACGTTTCTGTGCTGATGTTCTGGGTTATCCCACCTTGTAGGAAACCATATTTATCAAAAATGCTGCCTCCATGAACGAAATATGTATTTGTGTTGCTACTGTTTTTTGTTTTTTTTGTGGTTTTTTTTGTGGGGTTTTTTTTTGCCATGAGGCAATTTCCATTTTCATTTATGATATATCATGCATCAACGAAAAAGTGTGTTAACCCTTCACAGTTTACTTTAATCACAATACCAACTTTCTTGTCAATGGCTTTAAGGTAACCTTTTTTAAGATGTTGAATTAAGAATAACAGATTTATTGAATTCCAGGATGTTGAAGGGCCAATTGTGATCGGAATTGGGGCTTCTGGCATCCAAGTTATTCGAAGAAAGCTTCAAGAAATTTCATTCCGATGGTAATCGTAAGTTTATCTTCCTCATTTGGTTTCCTTCTTTGTTTTAAATTTTATGTGATTTTATTGCAGGCAGAACCTTGAAACATTGTTATACAACAGAAGAAAATTTACTGTGAAGTTGAAAAAACACATAGTATTGCTTTTGTCTTATTTTACTTTTCTATTATGAATTAATGGTTTTCCTTTGACATTACAGGTAATTGTATTTTTATTTCATAGAATGACAGTAAAGATGACAGTAATAACAAAAAACAAAAGCTTGTATATGTTTATTACTTTGAGTCAGCAAAAGGCTGTAAACAATGTTATAAATCAGCTGTGGAAAACCATTCCTTTTACCGATTATCACAGCCTGATGTGCCTCGAAAGAAATCTGATTCGTTAAAGTTACGCTCCAGTTTTAGATACAGGTAATGAAACCAAAACACAATGTTTTGTTTTTTTTATTTTATGAGTGGATTTTCAAAGAATTCGTGCTTTGAATCTTTAGTGATCGAACGTTGTATCAGATTCGTCATAAATCTAATCTGAACGAATCTGATCGCAATTCAAGAAAATTTCAAAGAACTGCAAGTAAGCGACAGCCATCTCTCTCATTCAAAGTTGCAAATGCTCAATTAAAAACAGCAGGTATCCATTTGATATGTTTAGTCTGCCAGAAAGTGATTGAGCATACTAATTTTTCAATAATTTCTGATAATTCCATCTTTATTTTTTCCATACTGGTAGAAGCACACAACATACAAGATGACAATTCTGGTGTTCAGATAACATGCATTGACGGCAAGAAACCTGGAAGAGAACCATCTGTGCAGTATGAGGAAATAGAAATAGATGAAAGTAACCCAGATGATGCTCTCTTTGACCACCAAGTAAGTGTCTCTTCCAACATACAGTTCTGAGGATATATTTTTTTAAGGGCTCAGCATACGTTGGTAAAAACTAAAAACTGTTTTTCTCCTGAGCAATACCATTAATTGATATTCGCAGACACACTTTGTTTCTACTAATTGTGAAGAAACAGCACAACCAAAAAAACATTGAAAAAACCTTTTTCTTTGGGAGTTGGAGCTCATAGAAGGAAACAAAAGTCCGGTTTTTTATCGTTTTTACAGACTAATTTCTTCCTTATTATTTATGTAAATATATCGTTTTATGCACCATTGGAAAGACAATTTATTGCTCATAATGGTAAAAAAGAAATAACGAAAAAAGTGCAATGCATATTTGAGTACGCTGAGCCCTTAAGAGAAAATAAGTGGGAGGTTACAGCCATCATCAATCATATATCGATCATGCCATCATGAGGTTTCCTATCTTATTTGGATTAAGGGGGTGTTTAATGGAAGCGAGCTGGCCCGGTTAAACGGGCTGGCTCGCTTAGCCGAGATCTCACTTACATTAAGAAATATGTTTTTATTTGAATGTGTTAATATAAAAACCGAGCCAGCCCGCCTAAGCAAGATCTCGGTTCAATTTGCCGAGAAAGAAATAGAATAATAGAACCAGTTGACACACCTCAACCATGGATCAGCAATATCTTAGCTATCTTCAATTGAAACATTAATTTTATCTGATGTCTGACTTAATTTTAGTTTGATCTATTGAAATTAGTAAGCATCAGACCTCAAAGGTATTAAAAGCTTGTGAAAATGCTATGTAGTATTTAACGAACAACAAATGCAAGGGTTGTATCGCACTTTAGGATTGGGAAGTGTTTGAAAAAACATTTGCAGATGGCACTAGAAAACGTGTAAGACGTCGAGTTATCCAAACTACAGTTATTCACACAATCAATGGTAGACAACAACCTGCTGATAGCAATGATGTAAAGCAAGAATCAAAGAAACAACAACAAGAAATTGTTATCCATGCTGAGCAGTGTTACAGGTTAGACCTGTTGTATTGTAATAGTTTATAATTATTTATTGTTCATAAAAAGTACTTTCTCAAGACGAATGTTATATATTTAGTGAAAACTTTCAAAATGTCACTTCTCATGATGATGAAGGGAATGGCATAGATAACTCAAGTGATACATCAATGGATATTATAAAGCCATATTTAAATCTAAATATGGATGACTTGCTGCAAGAAATAAGGTATATTTCAATGGTTGTATTAGATAACCATATAAGCATATAAAGCTGTTCACATTGGCTTTAAGGCGCACATTGAGAGGATAAGTAGCATAAGCCACTGTATTGCTACATTTCATGAAAGTGAAATCAATGTATGCACAGTTTTTAATATCTGCCGTGCACCACAAATTCAACATGTGTAAACTGCATACATTGTGTATAAAATGTATAGATAGCAATGTCTATCTATCAATGTCTATCTATATGTCTTCAACATGGATTATATATCTCGCAATGTTTTGTTTAGTGAAATGTCCAAAAGTCTTGATGAGCAAGAGAAAGTAATGCAAAGACCAACCAAAATGGAAGTAGTTCATGTGAGTATAGAGGAAGACCTTCCTTTGTGTGATGGGAAATTACAGCAGTCGATTGAAGAAGAAAAACAACCTGAAGTTTCTGCCAGTGTTGATATCATTAAAGAAAAAAAGATGGTTGATGATCTGAATGCAACATTTGATTCTATTTTTACCCTTTCCGATGATGAAGATGAAAAGAATCATGAAGGTTCATGTATAATCTCTCTTCTAAAAACTGTGTGTTCTTATTTCCAGTCTGAATCAAATCGATTCAAATCAAATCGATTTGACAACATTTGTTATACATAGCTGCACTCTTTTATTTTAGTTCATATCAACACAAATTTCGAAGACCTTGTAATATTACCATTAAGAGGTCAATTAGAATGTGTTTCAATGGAACACCACCCTGTTTGTGAAAATGATAAAAGTGATGATGTCGATGATGCACCTTTTGAATATGTCAGTGTAACCGACGCTCAATATTTTGGACTGGATGATAATGCGAAAATACAAACGGCATTATTAATGCAACAAAAGAAGGATGAATCAAAGGTTTGTTTCAAGTTTTTATTCCAAGATTTTTAAAAGGAATCTTTTTAGAGAACAGAGATTATTCAATTTCAACACAAAATATTTGATGATAACCTTGAAGATGGGATAATGATTTTATATAAAAAAAAATCTTGACCTATTGACCTATTGAAGCATTTCCAAGGCATTTCATGAAGAAAATAACATAATATCGTGCATATATTTTGTATGTAGTTTTAAACCCAAAGTTTTCATGTCTCGTTCACTTGTTATTGATTTGTACTGTATTTGTAGTAGAAAACTAATTTTATTATTTGAGATTGTGATTTGAAACTAAATTAAAAAATACAGTGAGCAAGTGGGATCACGAAAGATGCATGGTGAGCTAGGAAAACACAGTTTATTTATTTATTGGATGTTTGAAAAATTTTAAAACATGGCATCATAGCAGAAATAGAAAGAATGAAAACGGCAGAATTCATTAATATGTGGAAAGAATAAGTTGGTTGATGGGACGCTCCTTCTCCTTTGTAGCGAGATAGAGATGGAAGAACTAAGAGCGACATTAAATCTAAAAGCTCATCAAAATTTTCAGACGACATTCTCAGACGACATTCTCAGAACAAACTGTTTGTATTCATCTCTATCATATTTTCATCCAGAAATTCTTTCAAAAGTGCCTAACGTGTGTAGATAACCAAGGTTTGACTCAAATTCGACCGTTACAACAACTTCTTTTTCTGAACTTGTTTTAAAAAGAATGATTTTTTTCAAAATAGTTGGTTACGTTTGTTGGATCGTGTAAACACCTGTGTTTGATCAGTTTTTTCAAAGGCTTAACAGATCTTGGTTTTGTTCATCATAATCCCAGGCTTTTAATTCATGCGATTATAATAGTGTCAGTTCTCCTGAAAACCATGTCATGATGTTTTGTTGGTCCGTTTAAATTTATGCGTAATATTAAGCTTTTTTCATTAAGATGACCTGTGGCAGTGATGAATCTGCTGTTTCACCAAATGAAGCACATGGTTTTGATGGTCAGATTCCCTTTCATTGGTATGGAGTTTGTGCACTTATTATCATTATTTATTCTAAACGGTACAACGAAATAACGCTGTTTTTTGGGATTTCAATTTTTAGTAATTCCGATTTTGTCAAAGCAAGCAATTGTGGAGATAGCCAATGGAAATGTAGGTCCAATGCAGAAATCATTTACACGGTCACAGATGTTTCAAACGTTGAACAAGGTGGTATGGGTTTTGTCAGATCTGTCACAGGTGATAGTGGTTTATTTCATTTTTTTCACAGTTGTGAAGAAACCTCTACTTCTTTAGATATGAAATTTTTCATACTTAAAGAACTAGAGGCCATGACGTCAGCGCTTTCAGCAAAGTTGAAACATGTTGGACTGTGAACCAAAACATTTTTGTTACAGGATGGTCAAAATTTCTAAGTGATAACTAAAGTGGCAGTGGTTAAAGGAATAAGACGTTCCAGTTAAAAAAAGCAGTGCCCTCTCAAAAATGAATGCATATACCCAAAGAAATTAAAAATATGAAGCATTCACTCAAGTACTTATCACTGCCTTATTTGTATATACCTTGGTATATGTAAAATTAATTTTATATAAAAAAAGACTTTCGTGTATGGTTTTCTCTATACTATCTTAGGAGAGCTTTTCCAATGTAACAAAATATGATTGTTTCTGAATTGAATTGATTTCAAATGTGATTTCGATTTAAAAAAGTTTGTTTGAATAGTAACCCGGGTAAAAAATTTTTTTACCAGTTATCACCAATTTATGTTGAACTGCAAGCTGATAACGTTTAGTTGGTTACCCCTGGTGACATGAAAGAACCAAACATCAAAATAATAAAAAAAGATTAAAACATTGTAACCTCCTTTTGACGGAAACCTTTTTTTTATTATACCCAGAAGATGAAAAAAACAAAACATAATGCAAACTATATACACAAAAGCTACATCCGACTTTATTGGTAATAAATAATCGTTCGCCAATATCTTGTGCATGATGTTTATACTTTCAGTATGTATCAGTATATAGGCAGTTTGCGTCAATTCATTCAGAAGTGAAGTAATTGTGCTTTCTATTACAATTTCATTAGTTTACTTTTTTTCAACATCTTCAACTTTCATTGTAAAATTTATTAAATGAAACGCGCATGTTTCATTCATTTTATTAATTCACCAGTAATGTTGATACTACATACATTTCTACTGTGATACTGATGGTTTTTTTCTCAGCACAGTTTTGTTTATTATCAAACCTTCATCTTCTTTTTCAAGAATTTTTCCTAGAGCCAGCTAAACATCAATATTTTCTCTATAAGTAATGTTCTCATGATAATATTTCGATTCCAATAGTAGATAAAGACAGGAAAGAAGTCTTAAATTTCTCCTTCAAAGCTTCTACGAAGTTACTTGTACTTCTCTACAGAGCTTCCTCAAAACGGTTGAAAAACGTTTCACGTGATCTGTATGTATGCATATTTTACGGACTTGATAATAAAAATTTCGCATTAAAAATCTTAAATTTCTCCTTCAAAGCTTCTACGAAGTTACTTGTACTTCTCTACAGAGCTTCCTCAAAACGGTTGAAAAACGTTTCACGTGATCTGTATGTATGCATATTTTACGGACTTGATAATAAAAATTTCGCATTAAAAAGTTTTCAACATAAAATAACTTTTAAAAATATTTCAAAAGTACAAAAAATAAATATTTTTATGAAATAATATCGAAAATGACCTTTTTGTATTACAATTAGCATAGAGTTTTGGGTCTGTCATTAACTATTCTAAATAAACAAACAATCCGAAATCCAAACGGACTTTCCGAAAACGGCAAAAAACAGTTACACAGATAGATAGAATGTCTAAACCAAATAATTTCTTACGCTTAAAAGCGCGGAAATTGAATCAATACCTTCCAACTGTGTTTCCTTTGTGCCAAAGTTACATTTCACAGAATTTTTGAAATGGATAATCTTCTGCTCTTCACCAACCATCACCATCATGATTTCAAACCACGAGTTTCATTTCTTTATTGCTATTGTGATTTTTTATTATGATTATCTAAAAGAAAAAAGATTTCAAATGGATAATGATACAAAAAAAACTAATCATATTATGAATCGTCATAAAAGAAAAGCAAATCAAACTAAAAGAAACTTCGAGAACACATTTACCTAAAAATAATAAATGTATCACAGAATATGTATAGATAAAGATTGTGGTATTAACTTGTACTGTGAGTCTGCGAGTTCCCATACAAATTAACAAAAAAACATTATACAGTTTAACTCATGTAATTCGAACTCCTATAATTCAAATAATCATGTAAATCGAACAAAGTCTTCGGTCCCGTCCGAGTTTACCCTTGTAAGAAAACTCCTATAATCCGAAACTCCGTAATTCGAACAAATTTTGAATCCCCGTGGAGATTCGAATTACATGAGTTAAACTGTACATTTATACGATAAAAAATTTGAGTCGAGACAGCAATAACAGGGAGGTGAGAGCTTTCTTGGAAACAGCCAGCCATAACACATTTTTTAACAACATTCACATCTGTGGAACCATTTTTAATTTCAATTCATATCTCCTTCGATAATTCACAACACAACAATAACCAGCCCTTTTATTCTTTATTTATCCAGCATATTAACTGTGTTCAAACTGAATAGATGTTATTTTGACTTTGGTTTAACTTGGTTTTAATAAAGGATACCTTTCACATCATCGTGTTAGTAAACAACATTAATCATTTTCAAACACTTCTAAACTCTTTACTTTCTGTATTTCATACCTGTAAACAAATTAATAACGCTTTATTGGATTTCTGCGTAAGCAAGAAATACTTTACGATCGTCCGTGTTTTTGGATTTCTGCGTAAGCAAGAAATACTTTACGATCGTCCGTGTTTTTCTTCGTTTTTGGATTTCTGCGTAAGCAAGAAATACTTTACGATCGTCCGTGTTTTTCTGATTTTTGGATTTCTGCGTAAGCAAGAAATACTTTACGATCGTCCGTGTTTTTCTGGGTTTTTTTTCATCTTACTGTCCAAACCTACGCATTTTTGTTTCTTAAATTTCATTGGTTCATAAAAAAGCCGTCTTAATTGTCATTGGTGCATAATGCCCGATTTCTACGAAAGGGTGCTAATTTAGCCACCTCCACTTAAATAGCGATAGTTTATTGGCTGATTTTCGCCATGCCATGTGATCGTCCACAAAACGTTTTAAAAATGGCAGCGAAAGAACGTGTGTAGTTTGCTAAAAGTCTCTTTGATGGAAATATGGCTTTAAAAGAAGTTAATACAGCTTATAATTTTATATAAAGAATTGCATTACTGTTGGGAACTTATCATGTTCACAAAATTAAATTACAGTGTGGTTATTCTGTTTTTTGAAAGAAGTTTTCTTGAAGTTTAAAATATGAAAACAGTGTCAATACATGGTGTGTGGAAGAAAAGGTATTTCTTGTTTTATTTTTGCTCCAAGCCTTTTTAAATATGAAAGACCGTTGTGTATTTTGTATGTGTATGCATGGTTGAAGTCAATTTTTAGAAGCTTTTGGATTTTTAAAGCTCAGCTTAGCTTCCTTTCAGCTCCTCCCCAACATCACCAACATAATGCACTTTATACACAGCTATTTATACTATTATTTAGTAGCAATTTTTGGATGTATTCTGGCTATATCAGCTTATCTCTTTTCTCCCTACGTATGTTGTATTTTTTTAAACTTTTAGATTAGATATGAGCTTTAATTTCTAAGTAATTATTATTGTGATATTTATATTTTCCATTCTGAGGAGATCAATATAGAAACTTTATATATTAGTTTGTGCTGCCCAAACGATATGTTGGTTACCGCCAGTATACACAATCTTTTTATAGGATTCGTTATATTTAATGTGGTTAAATTAAAGTTTCGTATTGTGTCGATGCACTTTTTTGGAGTACATGGGTGGCAAATATCCAGTAACAATCATTCAGCTTATTCGTACAAAAAAACAGATCTTCATAAATGATCTCCGCGATAGCATAAAGAAAAGCCCCTTTTTTATGTTATGGTAGGCTGACTTTCTTGACGAACATTGTCAGTCGCATCAATATTTTTGTTTATTTAATGCTGATGCTTCTCGAGCTGAATGATGTGACTGTCTTAGTTTTGCAGGACTAGTGTGCTAGTGTTGCATTTTTGTGGCATTTTCAGCAGCAAAGCTTGCAGAAATCCTTCTGCCCGGTAGGGCATCTTGTTCTGTTTTTTTTTTCATCTTACTGTCCAAACCTACGCATTTTTGTTTCTTAAATTTCATTGGTTCATAAAAAAGCCGTCTCAATCGTGATTGGTGCATAATGCCCGATTTCTACGAAAGGGTGCTATTTAGCCACCTCCACTTAAATAGCGATAGTTTATTGGCTGATTTTCGCCATGTCATGTGATCGTCCACAAAACGTTTTAAAAATGGCAGCGAAAGAACGTGTGTAGTTTGCTAAAAGTTTCTTTGATGGAAATATGGCTTTAAAAGAAGTTAATACAGCTTATAATTTTATATAAAGAATTGCATTACTGTTGGGAACTTATCATGTTCACAAAATGTGGTTATTCTGTTTTTTGAAAGAAGTTTTCTTGAAGTTTAAAATATGAAAACAGTGCCAATACATGGTGTGTGGAAGAAAAGGTATTTCTTGTTTTATTATTGCTGCAAGCCTTTTTAAATATGAAGTACCTTCGTGTATTTTGTATGTGTATGCATGTTTGAAGTCAATTTTTAGAAGCTATTGGATTTTTAAAGCTCAGCTTAGCTTCCTTTCAGCTCCTCCCCCCCCCCCCCCCCCCCCCCCCAACATCACCAACATATGCACCTTATACAGCTATTTATACTATATTTAGTAGCAATTTTTGGATGTATTCTGGCTATATCAGCTTATCTCTTTTCTCCCTACGTATGTTGTATTTTTTTTAACTTTTAGATTAGATATGAGCTTTAATTTCTAAGTAATTATTATTGTGATATTTATATTTTTCATTCTGAGGAGATCAATATAGAAACTTTATATATTAGTTTGTGCTGCCCAAACGATATGTTGGTTACCGCCAGTATACACAATCTTTTTATAGGATTCGTTATATTTAATGTGGTTAAATTAAAGTTTCGTATTGTGTCGATGCACTTTTTTGGAGTACGTGGGTGGCAAATATCCAGTAACAATCGTTCAGCTTATTCGTACAAAAAAACAGATCTTCATAAATGATCTCCGCGATAGCATAAAGAAAAGCCCCTTTTTTAAGTTATGGTAGGCTGACTTTCTTGACGAACATTGTCAGTCGCATCAATATTTTTGTTTATTTAATGCTGATGCTTCTCGAGCTGAATGATGTGACTGTCTTAGTTTTGCAGGACTAGGGTGCTAGTGTTGCATTTTTGTGGCATTTTCAGCAGCAAAGCTTGCAGAAATCCTTCTGCCCGGTAGGGCATCTTGTTCTGTTTTCATCTTACTGTCCAAACCGGCGCATTTTTGGATTTCTGCGTAAGCAAGAAATACTTTACGATCGTCTTTGTTTTGTTTTTTTTTTTCATCTTACTGTCCAAACCTAGTCATATTTGTTTCTCCAATTTCATTGGTTCATAAAAAAGCCGTCTCAATCGTGATTGGTGCATAATGCCCGATTTCTACGAAAGGGTGCTAATATAGCCACCTTAACTTCAATAGCGATAGTTTATTGGCTGATTTTCGCCATGCCATGTGATCGTCCACAAAACGTTTTAAAAATGGCAGCGAAAGAACGTGTGTAGTTTGCTAAAAGTTTCTTTGATGGAAATATGGCTTTAAAAGAAGTTAATACAGCTTATAATTTTATATAAAGAATTGCATTACTGTTGGGAACTTATCATGTTCACAAAATTAAATTACAGTGTGGTTATTCTGTTTTTTGAAAGAAGTTTTCTTGAAGTTTAAAATATGAAAACAGTGCCAATACATGGTGTGTGGAAGAAAAGGTATTTCTTGTTTTATTTTTGCTCCAAGCCTTTTTAAATATGAAAGACCTTCGTGTATTTTGTATGTGTATGCATGTTTGAAGTCAATTTTTAGAAGCTTTTGGATTTTTAAAGCTCAGCTTAGCTTCCTTTCAGCTCCTCCCCAACATCACCAACATATGCACTTTATACAGCTATTTATACTATATTTAGTAGCAATTTTTGGATGTATTCTGGCTATATCAGCTTATCTCTTTTCTCCCTACGTATGTTGTATTTTTTTTAACTTTTAGATTAGATATGAGCTTTAATTTCTAAGTAATTATTATTGTGATATTTATATTTTTCATTCTGAGGAGATCAATATAGAAACTTTATATATTAGTTTGTGCTGCCCAAAGGATATGTTGGTTACCGCCAGTATACACAATCTTTTTATAGGATTCGTTATATTTAATGTGGTTAAATTAAAGTTTCGTATTGTGTCGATGCACTTTTTTGGAGTACGTGGGTGGCAAATATCCAGTAACAATCATTCAGCTTATTCCTACAAAAAAACAGATCTTCATAAATGATCTCCGCGATAGCATAAAGAAAAGCCCCTTTTTTATGTTATGGTAGGCTGACTTTCTTGACGAACATTGTCAGTCGCATCAATATTTTTGTTTATCTAATGCTGATGCTTCTCGAGCTGAATGATGTGACTGTCTTAGTTTTGCAGGACTAGTGTGCTAGTGTTGCATTTTTGTGGCATTTTCAGCAGCAAAGCTTGCAGAAATCCTTCTGCCCGGTAGGGCATCTTGTTGTTTCTTAAATTTCATTGGTTCATAAAAAAGCCGTCTCAATCGTGATTGGTGCATAATGCCCGATTTCTACGAAAGGGTGCTAATATAGCCACCTTAACTTCAATAGCGACAGTTTATTGGCTTGATCTGCGCCGTGCCATGTGATCATCCGGGTACTTTTTGACTTGCCATGTGGTGATCGTCTTCCAAACGTTTTAAAAATGGCAGCGAAGGAACGTGCTACTTAGTTTTCTAAAAGTTTCTGAGATGATGTAAATATGGATTTCTTAACTTTAAATAAAAAAGTTCATCCATCACAGTTGGAAACTTATCATATTTGAAAAATTAAATTACAGTGTGGTTATTCTGTTTTTTAAAAAAAGCTCTCTCGAAGTAATGTAAAAACAATCGTGGTGTGTGGAAGAAAAGGTATTTCTTTGGCCTTTCTAAATATGAAAAGCCTTTGTGTATTTGTATGTGTACATACATCTCTGAAGTCGACTTTTTTTAAGCTTTTGGATTCCTACAGCTCAGCTTAGCTTCCTTTCAGCTCCAACATCACAAAAATGGGTATCATGGGTATTTATTTATTTTCTCCCACGTATATATAATGCTATTGTTATTAACAACCTTTAAAGTAGATTTTAATTTGAGGTAATATTCAAGTAGTAATTATTGTGATATTATATATTTCATCCTGAGAAGACCAATAAAGAAACTTTATATATTATTTTATGCTGTCCAAATTAAGGGTTTGTTACACATAGCCCTACTTGTATAGCTTTCATAATGCTTATTGCTGGTTTGTAATTAAAGTATTGTGTCAATGTTTTATTTTCTATTTTCTGGAGTACGTGGTGATAAATAGTTCCCAGTGTAACAATCATACAGCTTATTTTCATAAACAGATCTTTATAAAGGATTTCAACAATGGCATAAGGAAAAGAGCCCCTGTATTCTGTTAATATAGACTGGTCTTTACAGCCAAAGTTGTGATTTGTTTATTTTCTGATGATGCTTGTCGAACCATGTGTTTGCCTAGTAAGTTTTGCATGACGAATCAAGGCTGCTGGCTTTGCATTTTTGTTGCGTTTCCAGTAAAGCTTGCAGAAATCCTTATGCCTTTAAGGCATCTTGTTTACTTTCCAGCACACCTTTCTAATGCAAACACCATACTAAAATACACTTTCTCCTACTCTCTTGAATATTTCTTTGTTACTGAAATTTTTCTGCCATTTTTATTCTCTTAAAGACAAAAAAACTGGTTTCTTAGTTCCCCAGCACTGTTTTTATGAATTTGATGTAGTAACTTTCTTAACTTTCCAGCAAATTTTCTACTGCAAACATGTACTAAATATACTTTCTCCCTCTCGTTAATACTTGTTTGTTTTCCACTGAAGTTTCGCGATTTTAAACTGAAAAACATAAATCAGACTGTCTTTGTATTGAATGTGATGTAAAATCCAGCTGTTTGAAAAGACATTTCTCTAAAACTACAAGGTTTCTAAACTTAATTTTTATGTTAAGAGAATCTCTTAACTTAAATTTTGAAGCATCATACAATAACTTTGGTTCATTCGTTAAAGAGATATGAAGAAAAAACTTTCGTGTCAATTCTAAAAAAGCGTCAATTTTTAACAAAAAATTGGGTGTCAAATTATCTGTAGTTTAAACATGGTTTTGGTCAGTTAAAACATTTATCAATAGTAGTCTGGCAGTTCAGGGGTCGAAGTGGCAACAAATTTATATAAAGCTTGGCCCTGTAAAAAGTCACTTTGATAAGCGAAGTGATTTTTGATTGGCCAACGCAATCTCATTTGCCTGGTAGTTCAAATCATTTGAACTACTGGGCGAATGAAAAAACTGTTCGCTCAGTCTCGCGACCGCAGCGATTAAACTGGAAACCGACCTTTAAAGCTCTTTCGATCTTTACTTTAAAGTGAGCGCGATTTTAGAAAAAAGATCTTTTGAAACATTTTTGGGGGAATATTTTGCTTAAGTAGCAAAATATGTGCTTCGCAAATTATTTTCGCAAAAAATAAATTCCTGCTCTGTTGGACACCTTTTGCGAAAGTAAATCCCTGTTATTCTCCAAAAAAATCGCCTATTTTTTTGCAAAATGAATTGAAAATGTTTTCAATCAAAAAATAAGTTTAGGAATTCATTTACAACTATCAAGAAAATTTTCATTATGCTGAATTAATGAAAATGATAAAAATATATATTTTTTGAAATAAAATATTACACTTTTTCGGCAAAGATTTGCTCTGCTGAAAGATTTTTACATATATATAAATATGTAAATAAATAAAATGAATAGACAACTAAACGTTCGATACGCAAACAAAGCATTGTACATACGTGACGTCATAGTTTTAAAAAGATACCAGTTGAGTACGAGTTCTTCTTTAGGAATGCTATCGAATTATGAAAAAAATTAAAAACCACATTGATTTTAACGTTAATTCATCGTTAAAGACAATGAGCCACTTTTACTTGAGGCAGTTTTTTCATATGATCACTAAGCTGCTAAGCAAAACAAACAACACATTGAAAATTTCGTATATTAAAGCTCAAACCTTTGGTGACAAAGTTACATCCTCAGTTCCGAAGAAAGTAAACAGCAATTCTTTTAAGTAAAACCAAGCTATTCTTATGTTTTTGGCAACACCCTAAGTTGGAGCTTTTTGGTTTGCTCGCTTCTTTTTCCATTCGCAGCCCGAATTATGCAAGCTGTTCCAACGTTCTCACTTAGCCTGGTATAAACAAATCTACTCATTACCGTCTTTTTTGTTAGCATTTATTTGAATTTCATTCTGGGGGAAAATTTCTTTTTAAACTTTTATATAACTTTACAGCTCTATTTACCAGATATTTCAAACAACGGACTTTTGAGATTGCAATGGAAAAACCTTGGTTACATTGTCATAAGAAAAACCCATAAAGATGCAAAAACGACTAGTGGACACTCGTTTTATCAAAGTTTGGGAAAGATTTCCTTTGCGTACAACTGAATTTGTGAATTTTGAATTTTTTGTGGCGCAAAAGAATTCGGCATTTTTTTCAATTTTGTTTCTTTTTTGTTTTCAGCCAAACACGAACATATCGCAACCGAAGAAGAAAAATCTGCACGTCGATCATCAAAGGTTTTTAATGAAAATACCACGACACCTAAAGGACATGTCCCAACCCGAACTGTCAGCTTTAAAGCCAGTGAAAAAGTAATTCATACGAAATCGCCACCAGCTGTTGCAGTGAAACCCACTGTCATTATACCTGCATCTTCGGAGCTACCTGACGAAGAGATTTTTTTCACGACAAATCAGGTAATTTTAATACTGGTGTTGCTTTTCAACCGCTCGTAAGGTGCTACCTCTAAAAACTATTTTTCATGTATAACTATAACTTACAGGGTTGGCACTCTGATTTTCTGATTTTCAGGATTTTGTCAGGATTTTGTATACATGCTTCAAAAATAATTTTTTATTCTTTATTGTTTAGCTTTGTCCTGGGCACAACATAAAAACGTCCGAAATACTTTGACTCACATAATAATGTTTTTATTGAAGAGAAAAACTACAGTTTTTCGGTACTCAGAGTTTCATGCCGTACGCTATTGTACGGCAATCTTCATTTAAATAACTGTTTTACATATAATACAATGTTAGGGTATCCATCCATATTTACGTCTCAAAATTCCGATACAATATTTTTTTCTTCAATACTCTGCTCTATTTCAACCAATATTGAGCACTTTCTTCGATTAGAAGAACTATTACTTCGACTAATAATGTTTTGATTATTCTCATTTTTGATAGTACAAGTTTGACTCAAGTACTATTCATAGGTAAGGCAAAAACTCAGATAGGGTCTTGTGATCTGATCGCTCCCTTTAGTTCATCGTTTTTCAACAACAAAAAAGTGTGGATAAGTGTCTGAATATTATTTTGTACAAATTCCTGTTATTATGAAGAAAGCTTTTTTTTCCCAAAAGGTTTCCAGATTTCAGCACTTGGATTTCAAAAGAAAAGGACTAAAGTACATTTTTGTGTAGCCTGTGTTCCTCTTTAAGTTTAGTGAATATGGCAATGTTCACCTTAAGAAAACATGATATGTGCTAAATGCCAAAAGAGTCTTGTCACTGTTAAAACACAAGTTCAACTGTCTTTAAATTTAATCTGCAAAGTCCGGAAGTGGTAATACTCAAACGAGAATTAAAACTTTTACAGTTGTTTTTAAATATTTTTTTTGCTTTTATTTGTGCTACTGCCTTTCTTCAAAATGAAATTCATAATTGCTTATGAATCATTATTAACATTTGCATTTTCTTACATCATCTGTTATGGTACAGTATGTCAAAGTGTATGGTTCTTCTGTCAGTTCCGTCATTTTGGTCATATTTTTCGGACGTGCAACGTTTTTATAGTTGTTATATACATTGTACATCATTTATTTATATGCAGTATTTATTTTGCAAACCTGACGTATTCTGTTTTGTTTATAAGAGGTCTTCAAAGATAGAAATTTATTTTGTAATCATGGTGGTGCATCACCATCTTTTGTATTGTAAGTCTTTGTTAAAAATTTTGTAAAAGGTCAGGATTTTGGGTTCTATAATATGAGTGGTAACCCTGAATTATATGTTTGTTGGGAAGGCTTTATTTTACATTTTCTGATGGTTTTATTGAAAATTTTTGTGTTAGGTGCCTGAAGAATCTCACCAAAGTCTCGAAGTACATTCTGAAACAATGAAAAAGGTTCCCAACATTGAAACGCAAACAGTAACTTTTGAAGCGACTAATGATTCGATGGATTATCGAATAGGTATGATCAATACTACGACTGTTAATATCTTAACTGTCAATTGAACACCTGCTTTAAACAGAACCTTTTTCCCATTACCTAAGCTCCTGTTGCAAGCGATTTGACTGTGGACACCAGAGTTGTGAAAATTATTATGCACAAAGAGCGGTCGGTAACATCGGATACAGAGGCCGCATCTTCCGACCCCGCTGCACAAATCATTACAGAAACGGTAACAATCGAGAGTGACGACCCATCACTCACTACGGAACAACTTCAAAAGCTGATTGATCGAACACATGCCGATATTCCATCAAGTTCCACCGCCACGAACTCGGAAAATGTGAGTACCTGAAATATATAATTTGAAAAAATGCATGTTTTTTAAAGTTCCTTCCTAGATGTTTCTGTTATCTTTAAACAGCTTACGTTTCAAGAGAGTGTATAGAATAGATAAAGTGTGCGTTGGCATATCACCACATCGTTAATAATGGTTTTATCCTCAGTTTTCCCGATTCTTTGTTTTTTTATTTTCAGAATATCAATGTGATAGGTGAACGAACGGAAATTGTGCAAAATATAAATGACGATGAGGAAGAGACGGAAATCTGAAAAAAACAATAAATTTTTGACAATGCAGTGATTTTTTTCAATATGTATTTCTTTAGTTTCTCATGATTTACGTATATTAGCCACATCCCGGAAAATCATGTTTTGTTTACACGAAACTATATTCGCTATGTATCTTTAGGGACGTTTATATAACTTGGTAGAGCTGTACTTGAATATGTTCCTACAAAGTCATTAGAAACTTCACGTGAACATTCGAAAAAAACGTGCAAAGTAATGATGTTTTTTTTTATACAAGTGAGGTTTTACATCTCAGAAGTAATTATTGAGTCACATTAGTAATTATATTTTTTGTGTAACAGGCTGGTTGATGTCAGGAATGTGGCTAATTGAGGGATAATAGTTCTTTTCATTAACTAAGGGGTTGATTACATGATTCCGCTTAGCCGGGATGAAATTTCATCCCGCCTTGCCCAGATGAATTTCAATTCGGTAGTACATGCAAAATTTTCATCCTGTTTAGGCGGGACGGGACAAAACTAACCATTTGTATGCTCAAACCTCAAACTTGTCGCGGTTGACCGGGACGAAGCGATTACATGGGAAAATTTCATCCCGCCTATCCGAGATCTCGGCTATCAAGAGCCGGGATCTCGGTTAGGCGGGATGAAAATTTTATCATGTAATCGCGATGGGAAATTTATGAAGATTTGACCAGGAAGCCAAGGCCTCGGCGAGGTGGAATGAAATTTCGACTCGGCTAACCGGGATCATGTAATCAGTCTAATCATGTAATCAGCCCCTATGTCAACATCCAACGTCCCTTTATCAGGCCGAAAATTAATGACGTCAGGGATAATGTTTCCCGACATTCGTACGTTATGATTATTGAACTTAGAAGCAAGGCGATGGTTGTAATGATGTAGGGAATTCGGGAAAAGATGTGTGAATGTTCTTTGAAGTTTATGCACAAAAACAACATTCAGTAAAGGTGACAATCGAGAGTGATAATGAAAATACAGGTTGTCGTCGTCTTCGTCACTCAATCAATAAACGTAGTGTTAACATTCTTTTAATTTCTTGTTTAAACTTCAATTTTTATCCTTTATTTATTGAAATTACCTTTTTTCTATGAAATGTAATGATTTTGAAATGGAAATGACGATAAAATCCTTGCTTTTACAGTTCCCTCTATCTTTGTACTGTCAGTATATTGATTCTTCTACTGATGATAGAAGATGTATCAGTAATCCATGTTTTTGATCGGCTACCGGCAAGCAAGACTCCGTGGATTCATTTCGATCCATTACCATAGCGCTAACTGGAAAGTACATTGTTTGTCAACAGATACCATTAGTGCTTGAATACCAGTTCTCAATAAAAGCAAGGAAAACTTTCTTTTATCATATTCGTAAATAAGTTACACGAAATTTCTTGATACTATCTTTTACAAATGATTGTTTACTTTAGCGATTTTAGCAGTGTAAGTGAATCGAAATTTTATTTCTTGAATAGGATCTGATAAAGACAGACACACAGAGTTCTTTACTCAATGAGTACGTTTTTCTCTCTCATAAAAATACAACGAACGAAAAAAAACTAAAGGCTGGTTCTCACTAGCGTCGTAAGGCTTACGTTACGACGATCGTAAGCCTTGCGACAGTTTTAAGGCTTGCGCTAGTGTGAATTAAAAAAATCCAGAAACCCATCTTAAATCTTACAACTGTATTTAAGGCTTACGATTGATATCAAAAAATTTTCTTACGACGGGTTAGAAAAATAATAAACAAAACAGAAAACAAAATAGCGCCGCTCTCATTGAGAAAAAAACGAATTTGTGCCTTAGCTATCCTTATACTCATGGAAGATGAAGAGGAATGTAGGCCCAAACAAAGAAGATTTTCGGTAAGAAAGGTTTTTCAAGAAAGATAGTCATGGTTATTACCATGTTTTGGTACAATAACTTCGTTTATTTGACAAAGAATATTTCTCTCGATTTGTTCGCATGACACCAGATCGTTTGGAACATTTACTTTCTTTAATTGGACCTTCTCTGCAACGACAAACATTATGAATGAGGGAACCAATTTCTGCTGCTAAAAGACTGGTTTTAACATTGAGATTTCTGGCATCAGGAGAGCCACAACAATCTCTCTGTTTTTCCTTCAGAATCAGTCGAGAATCGATTTGTGTTATTTTAAGTGAAACTTGCCTTTCAATCGAATAATTCCGGAGAATGTCAATTTCAATTCGAACGTTTTTTGATTACTTTGAACGTTTTAGTTCATTCAAACTCTTACGATTACGACACAAGATCAAAACGTTTTGATCTTGAGCGTAAGGCTTACGACAGCTGCGCAAGGCTTACGACGGTCAATCGTAAGACAAAAAAGTGTTCACACTTATTTGAGAAAACGCTTGCGATCTGAAAATTTTTGATCTTTGTCGTAAGCCCTAAAACTGTCGTTAGGCGTCTAGTGAGAACCAGCCTTAAATAGAATAACATGCGTGATAAAAAGCCACGTGCGTAAACACAATACATTAATAAGAACATCGAACATAAAAGCCATTGTGCTGAAAATGAGCGTCATATATTTAGATTTCTATAGGAAATATAGAGGCCCGGAAAACCCGAGTTATAAAATCGAGTTATAAAGTCGAGTTATATATGACGACATAATTCGAGTTATTAACTCGAATTAATAAATCAAATCGAGTTACTAACTCGATAGTATTATATTGCTTTAAAAAGGAATCGAGTTATTAAAGTTTTCAAAAATTTCTTACGATTTATCGTGTGTGCTTGGTTCAAGGGATATTGTCGAAACTGGGAGTTTTAAAAAAAAGGCAAAGTAGGCCAAATTTGAGGCAAATTTTGAAAATCATTCAATTTTAATGAAAATTTAATAGTGGAACAAGTTTGTTGTACTGCTGATTTCAAATATGAAGGTCAAATTGTGGATAAAGTCAAATTAGGCCAAATTTGGACCAAATTTTGAAAATTGTTCAATTCTAATGAAGATTAAATAGAGGAATGACTTTGTTTCGAATTTGAAGTTCGACTTGTGCATTAGGCCAAATTTGGACCAAATTTTGAAAATTGTTCAACTGTAATGAAAATTTACACACGGTAATTTTATAGTTCACGTTTTGATTTACATTAGTGCAGAAACGGCATCAAAATTAAGTCGATGAATATGTTAATCCTAATAACATGCAGTCCTGATAATATTTTTAACTACAGCTGTACCATGTCACCTCTGACACATTTTTCTATTGATCTTACTCTTGCTGTATTGTGATACTTTAAAGGAAGAAAGTGTTTTTGGAAGAAAGTTTTTCGGTTCGGCTGAACCGCAAAATTTTTGCATTTTGCGGGAAAAAACTTTTGTGGTTCGTGATCCTTTTTGCGAGAATAAACTTTTACGGTCCCGCAGTTAACTTTTTTTTGCCGGAAATACATTTGCGCTTGCCAAACGAGAGTACCTTAGAGGAGTAAATTTCGTCGGGGAAGTTGTTTCTTTATAGAGATGAAGCATCGAGAGGCAATGATTGCATTAAAAGAGCAGATTGACGCCATTTTCGTGTTGTTCTTTTGATAGTTACTACACTTTCTTTTGATACTAACCAAACTCACTGACATTCGAATTTGGGCTCTATTGTAATGTTTATATCTCTCAGATTCGCCCTCCTTTGTTACTATTCATTTTTTGTCAGTGTTTTTCATACTAGACAAAGAACAATTTATACGTTTTAAGATTTTCAGACAGAAAAACTTCACTAGACAAACGTCGTTTAATTTTTCGTCGGTGGATAATATTTCGTCGGGAAACTTTGCCGAAAAAAGCCTCGAAAATTTTACGAAATAAATTAGATCAAATCACTTATTGAAGTTGGAGTCAATGAACTTTACAATTAGTATTTAGGTCGGAGGAATTTCTCTTGTAATAATTAACGAAAATTGGGATTATTTTGAAAATTTTTCGGAAAAAAACTTTTGCGGTTTACCAATATTGCAATATTTTGCGGGAATAAACTTTTGCGATTCGAGCCAAAACCGCAAAACCCGCAAAACTTTCTTCCGCAAACACTTTCTTCCTTTAAAGTAGCCGAAAACTCCAAGATAAAAAGTTGGCCATGGACGTATAAAAAGAGAAGGACTCACAACTGCTATTGAGCTGTTGAAATAAAGCGTCTCTCAGACGACAGGTATCATATTCAAAGATTTGAAGGGATTCCTGCGTCAAAAATGATATTTCAAGGGATGATAGAACTCACAAAGTTGTTTAAGAACTCTTTTTACAGTTTTTGGAAATTTTGATTCCTTGGGCAGATATTTTAATTTAAAAATGTTGAAATTATGTAACGCATAATTATGATGTAATAAGATAGTATTTTGTTAGTGTCTATAACTTCTGAATTAGTAAATATTATGACTTCATTCTTCTACAAATCAACTCAGAGAGGAAGACTTTACTTCATAGTAACTTACAAAGATGTAATATTAATCATATCTAAAGTTATTGCAATGAAAAGTGTTTGTTACTATCTTATTACATTATAAATATGCATTGCATAAATTAAATATAAGATTTTAAAAACCAAATATCTCAAAAACTATAAGTAATTATGAAATACTGAAAAGAGACTTGTTAATCAACTTTTTGAGCTCTATCATATTTATAAATATCATTTTGGACGCAGGAATTCCTTTAAAGAGACATTTTGAAATCTCCCGCGGGCAGATGATTTAATTGTTATGTAACCATAGAAATACGAAAAGAGATAGAATAACATCAAACCTTAGCTCTATTCAAATTTCTATTCAATTTTCAAACAATGAGAATTCATGCGTGTTGCCTCGCCTCATTCTCTTTTATGCAATGTTTATTATTTTTTAACTGCTCGGTAAAATTTGAAGTAAAAACCGAAAATTATAAATCAAAAACGAGTATACTTAACAAGTTCATTCGTAAAAACAAACATGCTATCCTTATTAGGGCTTCTAAAAGCTACTGTTTTCAGAAAATCGGAACTGAATTCGTTTTTTCGCTTTATGTTATAATGAAAAACATATTTTCGATTTTTCGTTTCACATACTCGGACGTTTGTTTCATTATTTTACGAACTAAAAGTGTTTTCAAGTTGTTTTCACTAGTACGACCTCCTAAGGAATATAGAATGCTGTGGTGTAAGTGTCGGGACCGAAACTGATTGGCGTCCTCCTAATTATGGTTATAAACATTGTTTACACTTTCTTAATTTTCGGCGAATAATTATCACGCCGAAAAAATAAATCTACCCAGATCTACCAATCAAAATCTCTGGTATAAAATACACAATGGACAATATTGGGATGTTAAAAATAAACTGTCATCTCAATATGTGCCTTTTAAATCCTAAGTATCTGTTCCATATATTCAAAATAACATGCCAAAATATACTTTATACATTCTAAGTGAAACGTTTCTGGTGGAAAATCAATAAACTTTTGTAATTTTTTCTATCATATGGTCTTTTCATTTGGAATGGTAAATTCAATTTTCTATGGCAACTTTTCATTCCATATGGCATGATGCACAGCGAGAAAAAATTACCGAATGAAAAATCTCCCGGTTTTCCTCGGTTTAGCATTGGTAGCCGGTTAAGCAGTACATTCAATTTTAAAACATGGCGTCGTCAAGTAGCGGTGAAACACATGACAACAACATCAGACGTTCATTATCTAATATTGCAAAGCAAGCTAACGAGCTATTACAGAATTTAGAACAAAACGTGAGTAGACAACCAGTTTTATCATCAATAGCTGTCCGTCATCGCGAAACTCATGACAGGAATAGCAACTGCAATAACGATGATGGTGGCGGTGACAACACCAGTAGCAGCAACAGCGGTATTGATTTATTATCGAACACTACTGGTGGATTTCGATTATCAGTTGCCAAGGAAATCAGAAATTCTTTCCCTACACTGCTGTCGTCAAGCAGCAGGGAAAGTTCCTTCAAGAAAAGACGACCTGCAAAACAATGGCAAGCAACCTTCACTTCTTCAAAAAAAGCAGGCGGGTCAGGCTGCTAAGAAGAAATTTAAAAAATCTGCCATAGTTTATAAAGATCTCGTGTTACTTCCTTCACCTGAAACAAATGCAGTGCCTACCCATCAAGCACGCTTGAATCTGGAAAATAGACGATTTGTTATACATAGTTAGGGGTCTCAGTCACAAATCGATTTTAGGTTTAGATAACGTCATATGACGTTAGTGGGTTAATTCAAGTGACGTTAAAAAATTCATAACAGAAGCATCGATTTTGAAAGTGTTTTTTTTTTTGCGAGAACACTCTCCGTTGCCGTGGTTCTTTTTCTTGCAAGATTTCCCGATTGTGGTAATTCGGGTTATTTTCCAGTTTTTTTGGTCGGCTAGTTCAGTTGATAAATCTTGGAGTGAGTTCGAACTTAAGGAAGCTATTATTGAGGCATTTTCTGGCATTTCTCTTGATTGTTCTTTTAATTTTGTGAAATCATGTTATGGTCAGATAGTTTCACCTAATATCACAGCTGGTGTGGAATACTGTGGAGCTCGTGCACTTAGTCTGGCAGGACAAGGAGCAATTTATATTCAGCCAAGTAAAAATCTTATGCAAGATGAAGCCTGTGAAGATGATGATGGTAATTGTATTGGAAATAAAGACAACTCTGACCTGTCTGATCTAGAAGACCTGGATAATAAGCAGCAGATACATGTTCCTTGCAAGTCAACAACCAGCGACAATCAGTCAGCCAGCAGTAGCAAATTGGTTAGCAGTCAGGAAAAGTTTATGCAATTGAAAGATATGTTTCCAAATCATAGTGATGAAGAGTTACAACAGTCACTGTCGTCATTTCACACTGTTGCAGCATGTGCCCTGGCATTAACCAATGATAACAGTGAAAGCAGTGATGATATAGATGATGTTCTTATGGTACCCATATTTTCTTCTAACTTGCCAGATAAACATTTAAATGATATAGCTAATGAAATTGATTTCAACAAGAATGACAAAGGAAAAAGTCAAAGTCAAAGTAGATGAAGATGATATCATAAATGATGCTTTGGTGTACTACAAAGATGAATCATTTGATCCCAAAATACAGCTCAGAATACAGTATCGTGAACAACCATCTGGGTTGTTGGGTGTTGCCAAAAGCTTTTTTACAGAACTGTTGAAGCAATTGGGAGATAGGTATTTTGAAGGAAATGGCTACAAACTGTTGAGTCCCAAGCCATGACAGGGGAAATAGAAAGTAGACTTGTAATATTCTAAGGATGAATCTTTAAACATAAAAACGTGGCCTCAACGTTTAAGCTGCCATCTTGTATCATAAAAACAAATATGGCGTCACCATAAAAATATCTCAACACCCCAACTTGACGCCTAGTTGGTTATCCAAATAGTTTCACTTTAAACAATGCCAAACAATGTTTCTTCGGTGCCTTGGTAAACACATCAGCCACATTTGATTCCGACGGTACATAATCGATAACAATACGATTATATTTATAACAATCTCTAATAAAATGATAACGAATATCTATATGTTTCGCTCTTGATCGATTTACTGGGTTCTTGATGAGGGCAATCGCTCCTTGATTATCGCATCGAATGATTGTTGGTTTTAGGTTCTTTGACAAGACATCAGTTAATAACTGGGTAAGAAAAATTGTTTCTTGACAAGTGATTGAAAGTGACATGTACTCAGCTTCGCATGTTGATAGGGCGACAGAGGATTGTTTCTTAGATTTCCAACTGATTGGTGGACCTGCTTCGTTAAGACTGATATAATAACCAGTTGTACTTCGTCGGTCATCAACTGAAGCAGCCCAATCTGCATCACAATAAGCATGAATTCTCAGTTCCTTTTTGCTTTTGTGGAAGGTGAGTTTATAATCGACAGTTTGTTTGATATAACGAAATACATGTTTCAGCATAATCCAATCACCACTGTTAGGTTTGGACAAATGTTGTGAAAGTTTCGTGACACAGTAACTCAAATCTGGACGGGTGCAGGTCATAGCATATATAAGACTACCAACCATTTGTCGGTATAGTCTAATATCTGACTCATCATTATTTATCGGTTCATCATTTGCACGATAAACGCTTGGATTACTTTCACATGGAGTGCTTCTGGGTTTACATTGGTCGAATCCAAATTTCTTGAGTATGTTGGCCAGATAGCGAGATTGGGACATTGATATTCCATCTTTTGTGACATCGAAGTCGATTCCAAGGAATGAAGATAACTCTCCAAGATCTTTCATGTTGAAACGTCTATTCAATTCCAATTTAAGCGATTTTATCAAATCTTCTGAGCTTGATACTATAATTATATCATCGACCCAAACTAACAAAATAATAATTTCATTATTCTCTATCTTGTAAAATACACATGGGTCTGCAGTTGATTGAACAAAGTTCATTTCAGTTAAATATTGTTGGAGTAGATTGTTCCAGTTTCGGCCACTTTGCTTTAGCCCATAAAGTGACTTGTTGAGTTTCCATACAAGGTTGGTATCTTGGTGTTTGAATCCTTCTGGATGTTCGACAAATACTTCACATTCGATTGGTGCATGGAGATAGGCTCCTTTGACATCCATTTGGTGCATCTTCCAATCGTTTTGTATGGCTAGTTGTGTGAGAATACGTACGGATTCCATTCTTGCTGTCGGCGAAAAAGTTTCAGTATAGTCTATACCTTCTTTTTGACTGTACCCTTTTGCTACATATCGGGCTTTATAGGTAGGGTTCTCTGGGTCTCCTTTGATTGTGTATACCCATTTTCCCCCAACTGGTTTCTTGCCATCAGGTAGATTAGTGACAGAAAAAGTGTTGTTTAACTTTAATGTGTTTATCTCCTCTTCCATGGCTTGTTTTCAATGGTCTGACTCACTTCCTTCTACTGCTTCTTTATAAGTGGGTGGGCCATTAATGACACAGCAATAATCATAATCTAAATACTCTCCAGTATCATACTCCCTAAATCGCTCAGGTGGTTTTCTGGTACGAGTTGGGTAACGGTTTTCACTAGGATTCTCAGTTGCTTCGGAATTTTCTCTAGGTTGGTCAGCATCCTGTGTATTGGCATTAGACTCTGGATCAGCATTCGGTGTTGCAAATAAATTGTTTGGTTCTGCATATGGTTCTGATACGTTAAATTTCTCAGTGAATTTGACAACTCGGTGCTTCTTGACACATCTCTCTTCTGGGTAGTAAATAAGGTATGACGGACTGTCCTTGTCGTATCCAATAAAATACCCCATTTTTGAGCGAGGGTCCAACTTCTTCTGATTGTGCAAATAAGCGTAGCACACAGTTCCAAAAATATGCATTTTTGAAATATTAGGTTTTGTACCAGTGATAAGACCATAAGGAGTATTGTTAATTCGCTTAACATAACAGCGATTTCGAATGTGTGTTGCCGTCATTATAGCATAAGTCCACAAATATTTGGGTAAACTTGATTCAATAAGTAGTGCTCTTCCCATTTCAAAAAGGGTTCGCCAGTTTCGTTCAGCTGTCCCATTTTGGTGGGGTGAATACGGAGCAGATAACTCATGTCTGATTGAGTGTTCAATTAAAATCTCTTTGAACTCGTGTGAAATATACTCTCCACCGTTGTCGCTTCTCATCCTCTTCACTTCACCAGAGGGAAATACATCTTCATAAAAGTTTAACATTTTTATCTTGCCATATGGTGCTATATCTGCAAGGAATTTCTTAAGCGCTTTGGGTGCATCCGATTTCTCCTTCAAAAAGTATGTAAATAAACAACTTGAATAGTCATCAGTGAAGATCATTGCAAAACGAAATCCATCTTTCGCAGTAGGTTCGATCGGTCCAGCTAAATCAGTGTGTACTAATTCGAATGGCTTGGTTGCACGAGCATCAGGTTCACGGTTTCTTACGTTACATTGCTTAGCTAAAGTGCATACTTCACAATCGAAAGTCCCTTGATTGTTGATGTGCATTCCATTTACTACATGCTCTAGTTTTCTAACATCTTCGACATTACAATGACCTAGGATTTTATGCCAGGTTTCTAAGCTTTCTTTTCGTTGCTGGGTGGTGGCAGCTTTGTATAAATAATATAAACGGCCTTTTTGCTTGATTTGGAATACTGTACCATCTTGACCAATTAATTCAGCACAGTCCTTATAAAACTTGACAGTAGCTCCATGTTTTGTTGCAGCTTGTACAGAGATAAGTGGGTATATAAAGAACGCTTTCCAACTTTATATTAACGGTTCTCCCTTCTCTACTATGCAGCTGTATGACGACAGATCCTCTTTTCAAAGCTATGTTGTTTGATCGGGTACCATCTGCTAATTCGATGAAATGGTCTTCTGGTTTGAAGGAGGGATCTTCAGAAATGAAATTTGTGTCATGATTAACTATGTGGGTGGTAGCTCCACAATCAACGAGAAAACAGTCGCGATTAGTCTCTAAGTAAAAGTCATTCTCATCATCAATCTTAAACATAAACTGATACGAATGATCACTACCCTGGTTGTCAACAACTTTCTTTGCTCGATCACCACCAGACTTCTGTTGATTTTGCTTTCTGCATGCCTGATCTGTGTGGGAGGATGACTTGCAAGTGTTGCACCATTTTGATTGTTTTGGCTTACGGCATTCTGCAGCTTTATGCCCTACAATACCACAATTATAACACGTAAAGGACTTCTTTGAAGCAGAATCTTTAAATCTCAATACAGAGTCCTTTTCTGATTTCTTTCTTGGTCTCTCTGTACGACTAATTTCAATTTCTTCATAGTTTCTCAAGGCTTGCTTGAATTTATGAAACGTGTCTACTGTCTCTGATTGAGTGACAATAGCTACGAAAGGTTTGTATTCATCTGGTAGTCCTTTCAATACCATGGCGATTAATAATGCATCACTGATTTGTTCATTGGCAGATCTCAATGATATAGCAGCCTTCTCAGCACGAATAATGTAGTCGGTAACGTTTTCTGAGTTTGCTTTCTTCAATGTTGTCAACTGGTTGTATAATGTTATTACTCGAGGTTTACTATCTCCAGCATAAAAGTCTCTCAAAATTTTGAATGCCTTTCTTCCATCATCCTTTGCTTCTCTTATAACATGAGAGAGGGATCTTTCATCCAGAAATTGTATAAGTTCAGCAAATGCAGTTTCATTTTTGTCTTCATCGATTTCATCTTCTTCTCCAACGAGAGTATCCTTAAGTTTTCTCAGTTTCATGTATCCCAATATTTTTGTTTCCCATACTTCGAACTTTCTTTCGTCCCCGTCGGTTTTTCCATTGTGTACTGGGCCCATAACCTGTTGAGTCCCAAGCTATGACAGGGGAAATAGAAAGTAGACTTGTAATATTCTAAGGATGAATCTTTAAACATAAAAACGTGGCCTCAACGTTTAAGCTGCCATCTTGTATCATAAAAACAAATATGGCGTCACCATAAAAATATCTCAACACAAACTACCAATTTATAATGCAGACATGATAGCATCAGGGCTAATGAAATATATTGGTAGAATGGTTGTGCATTCTGTTGCCCATGGAGGACCTGGCTTTCCATTGTTTAGTCCAATTGCATACCAGTACATTATAGATGGTAACATAGACAAAATGAAGCTACTAGTAACTGTTGATGATTGCTCTCTTGCAACACAAGATTTTGTCAAAAAAGTATGTATTATCAGACAGTTATTTTTACCATCTTTGTATTGAACATTGATTTATATATAATTCACTTTAAATCTATATCTTAGGTGGTTCAGTCACAGAATGTGAGTGATTTGGATCAAGAAGAAGTGTTGTATTACCAAACTGATTCAGGATTAACAATGATATTGACTGTAAGTCAAGCCTATACTTGATTGCATGATTTAGAGTTATACCACCCCATGATCGTTGTATGCAGTATTAATCAAATTAATTTCCTGTGAACATGTGACTTAATCTTTGATAAAGGCAATGCATCTTTAGATATTAGTACTTATATTTTCATTTAAACAGGCTAAAAATTGTAATTTAAACATTGGCAACTTGTTTGAATGAAGATTCATGAACTGGGCCTGTAACTTGTGCTTTTTCCAATAAAGTTTTCCTGAAATAGTTGCTATGTTTTTCAGTTACACTCTTCATTTTTACTTATTGTTATAGTTTTGCATATTTTTTGATATATTGTTTTACTTTTAGACATTTTATATTATTAGTTTTCACTCTAAAAAGCTACCCTCGGCTATTGTATTTTGTTTTTCAAACTTCCTACTGTTTTACACCCATTTTAGAGACCTGAGTGTAAACATGTTCATCTAATATTTACATTGACTAAAGTGTTATTTTGCTAATCTTGTGTACAAGTGCAAGAAAAACCTTTTACTATTTTATAGAACGACAACAAAGACAGATTTTTGCACAACATTATAATGCATGATGTTATTGGGAAAAGAAAAACTGTGCTTGACCAGTTTGCCACTGGGTTAGACATACTTGGATTTAGGAATGAAATGAAGAAAAGACCAAGTTTATTTGAAGAATTATTTGTTTTCAATAAACATCTGCTCGATGGAAAAAGAATTTATGACATACTGGTTTTTGATTTCAATGTAACAAATGAGGCTAACTTGAAAGTAAAAGATTACATGGAGCATTTTTTATTGAATGCGCCTAAACCAATTTTGGAACAGTTCCTTACTTTTGTAACTGGGGCACCTTGCCTCCCCTCATTTGGACTTGGAAAAATAACTGTAAAATCAACAGATCAAACTTCAATACATGCTCAAACTTGCACAAACGAATTGAACATTTCCAAGGGATTTCCTGACCAGAATTCATTTTCAGCTGCTATGAATGCTGTCATTTGTTCAAATTGACACTCTTTCAACTGTGTCTAAGATGCTTTTTGCCCCCGCAGCGAGCGAGGAGGCATAGTAGTTTCACGAGATAGGCGAATGTCAGTTTCCGATTTTGTTCATCATCATCATCATTATCATCTTCATCCTCCAACTTTCGTGTCGACATTACACGGTGGAATACAATTATTAGCTGACTTTTCTTTTTTTCCGTTTCAAAGCATGGTACTGTAAGTGGAAGAGACAGAATGTTTTTTCGTACCTCTTTCCTAATTTATTATTGTATTATACTAGCATGTAGCTTTAGCTAAAAATGCCCCCGCCCGCATGCATTCCAATTTGTACACACAGCAAGCTATACATTGCAAGCTATACAACGGAAACAAAAAAAACTTTGTTACTTTTTGTTATCTCTTGGTCCTATGTCACACTGATGCTAATTTATGCCTTTCAAAAAGTGTAATTAAGGCTTAGGGACTGTTCACAAATGACGTCAACTGTTAGGGGGGAGGGGGGGTTATACTAAAGTTGACGCTGGTTGACGGGGGAGGGGGGGGGAGGGGATGTGATACTAGTTGACGTCAACCCACACAATTTTGCAGAACCTTGATTTTTCTAATTAAGTAAAAGTTACTTATGAAAATGTTGACACTGAATCTGATCTTGATGTGGTCCGTGATGCACGAACGTAAAACAATAAGCACAGATGGAGTTTGATCAGAGAAAAATTACACGAAGATCATTTCAAATATTTTCACGTCTTATTAAAAATGCGTAAGAAACTAATATACAAAAGGACAAGTGGGGTGGATGGAGGTTGCTTTGTTTTGGAGAGGGGGGTCTTCTCAAACGATGACGTCAACTGAGGGGGAGGGGGCAACGCAAAGTTGACGCAGGTTGACAGAGGGGGGAGGGGGGGGGGGGGGGGGGGTCAAAAATCTTGAAAAAATGGTTGACGTCATTTGTGAACAATCCCTTAACAAGTAATATCAGAAAGTATTGGCTACAAACAAAAGAAATATGTGAACTGAAACCATGGTTACATATTTTATAATCAAAATAAGATAAACATTTGTTAAAGGAATTCTGTAAGAGCCAAAAGAAAGAAAAAAATTTTTTCAAAAAAAAATTAAAGCGAAAAATCCATTAGAAAACTGCGTTTCAAACTTTGATTTGAAATAAGAAATATAGTCAAAGTTTACATAAAAAACAAGAAGAAAATATAAGAAGGTTTTATTGATTATGATTACACACCAGGTTTGGGGGAAGACAGAAAGAAGGAAAAGGCGAAGAACGACGATTTGTAGGCTTTCTTGCATACACAGATATCCAATTAAAATGTTTTTAAGGCAAGATCTGCCAAAAATCAGTGCATTGAATAAAATTTATCGAACGAAAGATTATTTAGAGCTAAAACATATACAAAAATAAAATGTTGTTGGTAAAATTTCAGATTTCAAGCTGTGCTTCAAAATCCTAGTCGTTCACTTCACTAAAACAACACAAAAGTAATATGAAAAATGTCTAAGCAATTTTAGCATACGAACTTCCTAAATAACATAGTATAATATAATAATAAATTAGGAAAGAGATACGAAAAAACATTCCACTTACAGTACCATGCTTTGAAACGGGAAGAAAAGCAAAGTCAGCTAATTAATTGTATTCCACCGTGTAACGTCAACACGAAAGTTGGAAGATGATGATGATGATGATGATGATGATGATGAAGAACAAAATCGGAACTGACATTCGCCTATCTCGTGAAACTACTATGCCTCCTCGCTCGCTTACGCTCGCTGCGGGGGCAACTATGTTATTTAGGAAGATCGTATGCTAAAATTGCTTGGACATTTTTCGTGTTACTTTTGTGTTGTTTTAGTTAAGTGAACGACAAGGATTTTGAAGCACAGCTTGAAATCTGAAATTTTGCCAACCATACATTTTATTTTTGTATATATATGTTTTAGCTCTAAATATTTCATTCAATAAACTTTGTTCAACGCACTAATTTTTGGCAAAGATTTTAATTGGATTTCTGTGTATGCAAGAAAGCTATATTACAAATTGTCTTTCTTCGTGTTTTTCTATTTTAACTGTCCTCCTCGCGCCAAACCTAATCATATTAGTGTGTGATCATGATCAGTAAAAGCTTTTTACATTTTCTTGTTGTTTTTTTTTTATAAAGATTGGCTACTTTTTATTTTGAATCAAAGTTTAAAACGCAGATTTCTAATGGATTTTTTGCTTTGATGTTTTTTTAAAAAAGTTTGTTTTTTTTCTTTTGGCTCTTACCGAATTTCTTTAACAAATCTTGTTTTGATTATAAAATACGTTTCCATGGTTTCAGTTTACACATTTCTTTTGTTTGTAGCAAATACTTTCTGATATTACTTGTTAAGCCTTTATTACACTTTTTGAAAGGTATATTAGCATCAATAAAAAAAAAGTTATCCTAAAGAAAGTTTAACTCTATTACAACATTAGAATAACATCGGCTAATTTATGCATGCTTTTCTATTGAAATATCTATTGTTCTTTCAAACAATGAGTTTCCATCCGCGTGTACTCGATCCAGTTTCTTTCTAATGTTTTGATGCGCGGTCTGATTTGCCGACAATCAACCAAAAGTTCCGACAATTTCAAGTCAAAAACGACAGATGTTCTGTCGCTTAACCATATATGGAGGAGATAGTTCCATATATGGGGCTGTTTTGAGAAGCTTTTACAAAAAACCGCGTCTTCTTTTGACTTGTCGTTCGTGAGATATCGAAGGAAGTTGGTGGCAGCCATTTTGTGAAGAAAGTTTAAGGTCGTTGTTAGAAATGGCTTGTTTCGATATTTATAGATGCGTTTGCTTAACGTTTGAAATAGTATGTGTAGAGGAGGTGTGTGGGAGTGAATTGTGAAATTTTCAAGGCTTCTTTTCAAGGATTGCCAGTAAGAAGTCTCTTTTTGTGTTGATGTTTTTATGGCAGCCATGTCTAATATTGTCGTGTTTTCGGTGCAACCGTTATCTTCACGAGAAAACCTTATCAGTAATGTAACGATGATAAAAAGCTTTATGTTTACAGTGGCCAAAAGAAACTGAATAACTGTTTTTAACTTGTGGGATATTTTCTTCCAGCTGTTAAAAAACTATGGAACATCATGTTAAAAAACTTTCCAGTTTATGCAGGATTTTTGGTTTGGAGTTGTGTCAATCCAAAATTATGTATTGACTACAGTGATGTTTTGAAAAATGTTTATGGAATTATTTTGTGAAATGATGAAAAAGAGGTGAGTGTCTTCATAAAATATGTATATAATAATTATATTTCTATGTTGCAGTTTTAATTTTTTTTGTCAAACATATGGATGTTCATTGTTACCTGAGGATATTTTCTGGAAACATTTTACAGTGTTTTTTGTTCATTATGTTATATTCCATTTTATTTTTCTCATATATAGATGCATCCACAGATGTTATGCTTAAAATGTAAATTAACTTCTGAAGTAAAATTTTCAGTTCACAAGGAGTATATGCACAAGAAAGTCAGAAATCTGTGATTCTTATTATTATCATCGAGGAGGAAATGGTTGAAGAAGTAATCGTTTCTAAATGTGAATTGCTGATGTAGAGAAAGAATGCTGAGGAGGGAACTGCTGAGGAAGTAACAATCTCTGAAGATACACTTGTTGATCCAGATGTATGAAATTATAATGAAAATTCCTCATTTGTTTCGTTTTAAGAAGTGACAACAACTAATGGAGAAAACTTGCACCTGGACACTATCGACCAAGTTTTTATCGCCAACTTGATCTAGAATTGCCGAAAAACTTTCAGGATTGTTGAAATCTCAAATTGTAAATACTGAGTTCAGTTTTTACTTTATAATAAATAGTGAAACTTTTTGTAGATATACTGAAAGCTGGCTTATTTTTATGTAACCTGGTAACAAGATTTGGAATTAAAATACATATACTTTGAAATATTTTTTTATGGTGTCATTATACATAATTGAAACAGTATTTTATTTTTCAATGACTGATTTTTCCTAATTGCTAAAGCTACACATGATAGCACATGTCTATTTCATTTTCCCAAGCGGACCCATATTTCCACAGAATTACCTGTAGGGTGCTTTCCTATAATTATTGCCATTGAAATACCACTCCTAAGATCTTATGTAAAAGCTTTCACTTTGATATTGAGAAGCAATAATGTTTGACACATCTCTGTTCTATTTTCTAACAAAATTACATTGTTTATGCACATAAATAATTTTCTTTGAAAAAACAGCTGCAAAAATGAATTTTAATAAATAAAAGAACCGAAAAACGCATTCTGTCACATCGCTAGTTTTGTTTTTATTTTGTGTTATGATCACGTGATCATAATATTTACGATTTCATCCGTCAATAGCCTCTTTAATTGTCGGTAAAAAGAATTTTACGACTATCAGAAGACATATCTCGAAAGCACAACTTCTATTGTTTGCCGTTATTGAGACGCATGGCGTTTAAATGTTGGAAACAAAAGAATTTAAAAGTCGGCGCGAACATTTGAAATAAATTAGAGCTGCACAACTATACGGCCACCTGCTATGTACACGCGGATAGAACAAAAGATTTAAAGTCGATGTTATTCTATGTCTTTTCGTATTTCTATGATTACAACGTAAGTGAAAAACCGTGAAGACCATCCGTCAAGGAGTTTTCAAATCTGATCTCCCATTTCGAAATGATCATGCTCACAATTCTTCTTGTTTTTATTGTGTTTAGTTTATACAATGTTAACAAAAGTTTAAATGTATTTATTTGTTTCTGTGTAAAGATTTGCAAAAACATTGATCTGAATTTTTTTGAGTTTTCGGACAAAAATTTGTTTTTGTTTCCGTTGTATAGCTTTCAATGTATAGCTTGCTGTGTGTACACATTGGAATGCTTGAGCGCGGGGGCATTTTTTAGCTAAAGCTACATGCTAGTATACTATTACTGCAGGAACAATTTTATGTTTTGTTTCATTTTATTATATGTGTATGTTAACTACTAAATGATGGCATTTTGTCCGCAATTTTAATCATAACTTTGTTTCTGACTTAACTGATTTGCATAATTAGTTAATCAGATTGGAAAAGATTGAAGTGTCTGAAATTTGTCTGAGACAAATAAAATTGTATACGGAAATGATCTAGCCTTGTAGTTAATGTGCAATATGGAAGTATACTTCAACATTTTCAACATCCAAGGGGAAATGAAAAAAGTTCGTTATATCGAGAGTTCGTTATATCGAAGGTGAGAAAAAAAACGGAAAATTTTGCTTAATTTGTTAACATTTCGTAGTCCTTTCGAACAAAAATGCTTTAAATCGATATTTTCAGCTAGGATCCCGCTCAAAAGTAAAATGAAAGCGAATTCGAACAAACACGAGACGTTCGAAACAGCTTTGAAAGTTATGTTATATTTTTACTTCCATTCGTCTAGAAAGCCATAGGTTTTAAAATCAGTTAGATCGCTTTTCTTTGATAATGATCCCGTTGCCAGCAGGGATATTGTTCGAGCACGCATTTGTGAACCATAAAAAAATAACTTCATCAAAATCTTTATTGACACTCTTCTTCATGTTTTTTCTGTTTAAATTTACTTGGCCTGATTTGTAAGCTTCTGTGATTTTTCTCTTGTTTGCTAGCCACGTCGAAACAGTATTTTTTACGCCATATTCTTCTGCAATGTTCTTGTTTGTACTTTTATTTCAAGATCATCAACATCAGTTGCTGCTGCTTCCTCTTCCAGTAGGATGAGTTCGTGCACATAATTAACAAACTCAAATGCTTCGTTGACTTGTTCAAATAAGTTTTCATAGGTGTCCAAGTCTTCTGTGTTACTTATCTGCTTTATTTCCTCTAGCAAAGAAGCAATGTTCCTAAAGTTCTCAACAACGTGAACGGAAGTGCCAACGTGGGAAAGCAAAAATCCAGTGAGATCGATGTGCACCGAAAATGGACGAGTTCCGTGTTTCGAGTGATATTATTAGACTAACATTACTGACACTAATAGTGCTCAGTCTGAACTTTTTCCTAGCGAACGAGGGTATGGAAACAAAACTGCGAATGGTTTAAAATTAAATTTTCGAACAAATTCTTGCATAATATGGATCAAATTGATAATTCCAGTTCGCGCGAATATTTAGAAGTAAAATCAAGTATTAAATAAATGTAAAAGTCGTTGTTGGCTTGTGTATTTGGTTTAAAAGAATGGATTCGATCTGGATTCAGTTGCATTTATAACTTACGTAAAGTTAGATCCGCATATTACATAAATGATTATAATTTTACAAATTAGGATATGCATCTTTTAATTATAATCTTTGCAGTGAATGACACTATACACAATACAACATGATTGAGAGTAAGGGTTAATTTTCTTTAGTTTATTTTAGCCACAATGGGGTTGAAAGTTACGGGATGACAGACTACAGTAGGCAGACAATCTCTGCATATAATGAGAACATCTACCTACATTAGAGGCAATTTTGTTAAACATGTTTTGGAAAGACAGAATGCTTGAAGGGCATTTTTAAATTTCAATCACAAACACCAGGAAGTTAAGTTTTGTTAAGACGTTGATCTATCCACCCCTTCGTGTAGCTGCTACAACTTTGGCCTTGTAAAATTATCTTAGCCACCTTTTATCATTTTGATAGCTGCTCATGCTTATATCCCACGAAATAATACATCAGTAGCCCTTTTATAAGCATGGAAAAAGATGTATTTTCAAAATATTGTAATTGCAAAATGGATGTGTCCAAGAAGCAGTTTACAGGTATGTCACTTAAAAGGATAAACAATGTTTGATTCATAAAATGAATGAAATTTCATAAAAGGTGAATTGCATAAAAGCTTTGCTAACCTCTCTTCCCATAGAATATTCAAGTATATATCTAAATAATTATGCTCAGATTATAAAAACAGTCCCATCACTTTAGAATTCCTGACTTTATCTTTAGGGACCTTACGAAACTACGACGGCAACGTGGACGACGACGTGAGGCAAACAAAAGATTCACTTTACTCCATAGATTTGCTTTAGAATGGAAGTCATTTCACACTATACTATTGGGAAATATTTTCAATTTTACTAATATCATTATAAGATTTGCACGTTCTACACACAACGTGAAAAGTAATATTTTGAAGTCGTACTGAGAATGAAGACGTGAGAACAGCAGTACTTCCGATAAATTTTCCTTGGTTCCTTCACGATTCTGTCTCTCAAAGTTCAAAAAATAAACTCCAAAGGCATTATAAATAAACTTCTTAACTCAAGTGTATAGTTTTTGCTTTTTTGTGATTCATTGAAGATGAATATATTGTACGTCGTCGACCACGTTGCCGTCTTACTTTCGTAAGTTCCCTTTTATCTTTTAAACCATGACAGCAAAAAATAAAAAGGTAGATCTACACATGTATTCTCTTTCTGACTTACATTTATGAAATATGATTTATACGAAAGTAAAATATTATATTAAAATATTATCATACTTTTTATAAATTAACTGCATAAAAATACATCATTATCTCTAGTCAATCATCGACATTCCAATTCTGAATTCTCCTATAGTGACTATCTCACATATGCCAGCTCAAAATCTCTTGAATGGAGTTTAGATCAATGGGAGTATGACAAAATAAAATCTTTTGCTCCAAATTTCCATAAGCATTGACTGTTTGATGAAGTTATTGATTGATATCTTCAATGACTTTCTCTCATCAATAATGCAGTCCTTGTATGTGAATCAACTATAGTTTAACTTGAGCGATAGGACATTCTCCATCTTTTCAATCTTTCTTTGGCAGATAAAGATGTTACACAAAGTGAATTCATTTATCTCCATACAACATAAATAATTGTCACTGGGTACTTAAAAAGAAATCAATCATGCATATAGATCCAATGGAACCAATTACACCAGCATTAAATCTGCATTTGAGAAATGCTGCATCAGTTATTAAAAGCAAATGTTGATGAATTCGATGTGATTTTACCTAAACACAAAGTACAAGATGATAACTGTGGTGTTTATGTCTGTTTTTAGGCAAAGCAAATAATAGATAACAAAAACTTAGAATAAATGTTTTCGAAACATTTCGAAACCCCATTTTGAAAAAATATTTAGAAAATTGTTTGCAAAACTTCAGAAATGGCTTCGAAGTCATCGATGTGATGTTCATTGATGACTATTGTATATATAGTTCTTTTTCATTTTCACTATACTTTTTATTTAATCATTTTAATTATGCTTAACTGCTTATTACTGTTGATAATAGGACAAAAGATTGTTTTTATACTGCATATGTGACTCGTATGACGTATGTCTCTTTCTATCTCGACAGTGCATTGATTTCTTTTTATGTATGTAGCGTGTTGCATTGTTTAGTTTTTCTATAAGTTCTTTGTTTTTTACGTTCTTGTATTTAATGAGTCTGTACATGTGAGTTTTATATGAAGGAGTTATATATGTTAGAATAGAAAAAGTACTCTGTGAGAAAAGTTGTGTTCTCTGTGTGAAATAACTTCAACAATTACAACATCTGTGTAATAGCCCCAACTTAACTTGTAATATTCTGATGAAGGGCAATGTAGATGGGTGGAAAGTTAAAAGTTCTTGCTTATTAAGAAAAAACAAGAGCCAGATGGCGCAAAACGGTAGCAACAAAAGTACTTGCCACAAGAATACTTTTAAATTTGAAATTTTACTTAAAGTTCTTAAACGTTCTGTAAACGTTATTTCTTGAGATATCTTACTGGTGGAAAACAGGCATAAACGATATTATAATGTTTAAAATTACTAACTCGTGTAAATAGGGTCTAATCGCAACACACCAGCAATTAATTTATTAGAAGACAAAAGAATTATACATGCATGAGCTGTTTATAACGTACGTTTTTTTTTATAAGAGCTTATGTAGAAAAAAAAACGCGTTTTATCGAAAAAAAAATGTATGTTTTGAATTATAATTTTTTGAAACCGAAAATGAATTCAAACAGATAACAGCCTTTTTTTAACTCGATTTTTGAAAACCTTGATGTTCAAAGACAGAACAGATAGCTAACAAACGTAGAAAGTAATAAGAAAGTCTGATCTGTGCTTTACTGACACGAAAAACATATCTAGTTTCAAGTGCCAAGTAGTAGTAGTAGTAGTAGTAGTAGTAGTCCAAGGGTGTTTTAATACGGTATTCGCTTTCGCTGCTACCGTAATAATGGACATCTGTCTTCAGTCACCACTGCGTTGCTGTCCCACTATATATTATTCGTACTCTTTAACAAATTAGATGACTTAGGTATAAGTCACATGGCTTGTAAATGGTGTTTTTTGCTTTTATTAATAAAAATATATTTCACAAATTATATTGAATTATATACAGACATAAAAAGATAAAAAATAAATGTTAACTATGTTATATGTTTTGCTTTTATTTGACTTGATAAGGCAAATTTTCAACAATGCCGTAGTGTAGTAGTCTGAGTTAATCAAGAACAACTGATTGCCAATTTTGACTGCAATTTTTGATGCCTAGCACACACTTTAGCACACAATTCATTATACGATTATTAATTTATCTGTCATTTGTAGATAATATTAATACAATAATAGTATTAGAATAAAATGATTATGATACTACAAACTATAATATAATTATAACTTATATATGCCCTTCTCTCTGAAATCAAGTACCTAGTAAGCAGCTACGGTATTGTCAAGTGAGCCTCCGTTAAGCCTCCGTTAATGACTTGATGAACAGTTTATGGCATAAAATATATATATGATAGGGGGGAATCATTTATCATTTTATTTCGATTATTGTGAATACTTTAATAAACCCAACACATCTTACAATCTGTAGTAAAGTCTCAAAAACATAATAACTTTGAAACGACGGTATGGTAGAACCGACAGACGACATCTCCACCGCAGAGCGCTTTTCTACTGTGTGGGTTCTACAGCAACGATCAGTTAACTGAGGCTGAACGTTTACAAAATTACAACGAAGCAAAGGTTTTTGGGCGTTTTCAATTGTTTCAAGACCATTTCTAGTCCATTGATCAGTTAACAGAGACTGGTATCACAAAAAAAATTCTTAACGGAGGCTGGCATCACAGAAAGTTCCTTAAAGGAGGCTGAGCGTTTTGACAGTCCAAAACTGATTTGCTAACGGAGGCTGTTCTCATAATACAAATATACCACGAACAAAAGGGTTTTAGGTGTTTTCCAATAGTTTTAAGACCACTGATCAGTTAACGGAGGCTGGCATCACAAAAAGATCCTTAACGGAGGCTGAGCGTTTTGACAGTCCAAAACTGATTTGTTAACGGAGGCTGTTCTCATAATACAATTATACAACGAACAAAAGGGTTTTAGGTGTTTTTCAATAGTTTAAAGACCACTTCCGATGCACTGATCAGTTAACGGAGGCTGGCATCACGAAAAGGTTCTTAACGAAGGCTGAGCGTTCTGACAGTCCAAAACTGATTTGTTAACGGAGGCTGTTCTCATAATATAAATATACAATGAAGAAAAGGGGTTCAGGTGTTTTTCAATAGTTTTAAGACCACTTCTGATGCACTGATCAGTTAACGGAGGCTGGCATCAAAGAAAGTTCCTTAACGGAGGCTGAGCGTTCTGACAATCCAAAACTGATTTGTTAACGGAGGCTGTTCTCATAATACAAATATACAACGAACAAAAGGGTTTTAGGTGTTTTTCAATAGTTTTAAGACCACTTCTGATGCACTGATCAGTTAACGGAGGCTGGCATCACAAAAAGATCCTTAACGGAGGCTGAGCGTTTTGACAGTCCAAAACTGATTTGTTAACGGAGGCTGTTCTCATAATACAAATATACAACGAACAAAAGGGTTTTAGGTGTTTTTCAATAGTTTTTAGACCACTTCTGATGCACTGATCAGTTAACGGAGGCTGGCATCACAAAAAGATCCAAAGAGCTGTGAAACCAAGGCAACAACTGATTTGTGCTGAAGTTTCAAACAGTGGTTTAAAGGAAGCCGTTGTCTCCAGTGAAACTATGGGGGCTTTTTGGTGCTGTAAGCGAAAGCTTCAGAGCGTTTCAAAAATGGTTTTGTACCCTTCCAGGGCCGTTCTTATACTTTTTAAAAACTGCAGAAATTAACATTTAATGAAACTGCAATATGTGAAGGATTCGATCCAGAATTGGGGAAATCATATGAAGCCTGCGTTATTCTCACAGGAAATACAGTTCATTTTAAAAAAGATAAAGTGTGGTTTACCATGAATGAAACAGGAAACATAGTAACTAGATCAAAATCCATCAAAGGCACTAACGGAGCTACTTTATTCATCCGAAATGATCACGCATATCATGATGTTCCTGTAAATTGTTGGGCATTAAAAGAAAGAGGAAGTTCACCATCTGAAAATGGCATCTTATCGGAGGCCATTCTTGCTTTAGATTGTTGCCTTGGAAATCTCGTCACTGGCAAAGAAAATGATAGATATGTGGTTGGGATCCAAGATGCTCTCCAGGGACGATGTATCCATAACTGCATTTTCAACATTTTTTTTAAAAACGTAGCGTCCATATTTGATATCAACATTGGCAGTGTGAGATCTACAAGTTGCCGTGCCTTTCTAGAAAGCTCTTTTTCAAATCGCATACAAAATATGGAAACTTTCAGTAGGCACAAAATACGAAGCGCACTCAAGTTTGACGCCATTATATTTTGGTTTGATCAAGGAATTCAAATCCTGTTGCCAGAGAAAGAAACAATTTACAGAATTGGTGGGGAATCTTTCTTTAAAGAAGGTAATGAATTAATTCCTTTACCAACAGATTTTCATGAGCTTTTATCTTTCCTCATTTTTCATAAATCTTCGAAACTAAATTCATTCAGTGAGAATTTAAAACATGCAAAATCCAATCGAACTTAAAACTTGAAGTTTACGTAGACATAAATTTACATAGTCTGAAACAATAAACGCATTGATTTATTTGTTTTACTATTTATTTACTTGTTTCATATGATATTTTCAGCCATGACAGTATCATCGAAAATCATCGAAATTGTTAAGCTGTTGACATGGATCAAAGAAGGCAACTGTGAAGTCACTAAGTATATGGCGCAAGATAAGGTTATCTCCAATGAGATATTTAATTGTTGGGACAAAAATCTTTTGTTTCTAACAATATTGTTAGATATCATTAATGGTAGGCCTATGGAATTACCATCACAGAAAGCTGCTAGATTGAGTGTTGTAGCCACCTCGGTCCTACCATTAAAATTGGGAAACCAATCTGGTATGGCTAGCCAAGTATAAACTGCTCTAAACGAAAGGATAAAGTTTGTTGAGGTGTTGAAGCAATCAGAAATCAGAGCAGTGCATTTCTACTGCTGCATATCCAAAGAGTCATCGATTTTACAGAGCAACATATCTTCCACTACCTTTGTGGCACGAATTCTGAAACGTAAAACACAGCTACAGTCGGGAAAACTATCAGAGGAATTGCTTCTCAATGTGTTGCAATTCCTTCAAGAAGTAAAAGGTCTATGCATACGGCTTACAAAGGTTGCCCCGACTAACGATGAACAGAAGTGCTTGCGAGAAAGGAAGTTTTCATACACCAGTACCAAGATGGAGACAAAGATAGAAATTGAAGAAAAACTAGAGAAGGTCGCTCCAAGAATGCTCATCGATTGTTTCCATGCATGCACAGAAGAAATGTTCTACGATCACGAGGAATTCTGTTACGTCGCATTCGATATTACGAAAGGAACATATTTCCATTCACATGATTATATTGCTATCGTTATTGTCCCGTATTTATTGAAAAAGTACCTTTCAGAGAGAACAGGATGCGACATAAAACACATTGAAGGTTTAATGGAAAATCCTTATGACGAACTTTCATCTAGTAGTAGTGACAGTGATATATAAATATTATTGAATGTTATATTTTCATTATGATTTCTGCCTTCGTTAACTGATCAGTGCATCGTAAGAGGTCCTGGATCTTTTGAAAAACACATTTATTTGTATAATGAGAACAAATTAGTTTTGGACTGTCAAAACGCTCAGCCTCCGTTAAGAATCTTTTCGTGATGCCAGCCTCCGTTAACTGATCAGTGGTCTTAAAAATATTGAAAAACACCTGAAAAACCTTTACTTCGTTGTATATTTGTATTATGAGAACAGCCTCCGTTAACAAATCAGTTTTGGACTGTCAGAACGCTCAGCCTCCGTTAAGGATCTTTTTGTGATGCCAGCCTCCGTTAACTGATCAGTGCATCAGAAGTGGTCTTAAGACTATTGAAAAACACCTAAAACCCTTTTGTTCGTTGTATGATTGCATTATGAGAACAGCCTCCGTTAACAAATCAGTTTTGGATTGTCAAAACGCTTAGCCTCCGTTAAGGAACTTTCTTTGATGCCAGCCTCCGTTAACTGATCAGTGCATCGGAAGAGGTCCTAGATCTTTTGAGAAACGTCTAAAGACCTTAAGTTCGTTATATATTTGTGTTATGAGAAGTACGTTTCTTAGCAAATAGCACGTGCTAATCTCCGACAATGAAGGCTTGTATATATTAAAGTTTTGATATCCGATTTTTTAATAAATATTTGTTTGAAATATGGACGTAGAAAAGGTTCTTCGTTGGAATTTCTTATCATCCGCCACTCCATATATACCCGTAGGCGGTGTCGGTCGTCATCAGGAAACTGTCGGCCTTGGATCCTCCTCCACAGAGGTCAAAACTGTTTTCGGTGATTTTTGAGTGGTTCCTGAGGATAAATAAGTTCTGAGTAAGTCTTTTGAATTGTTTAAAGAATTTTTAGGCAGTTTACATGGTCATCTATGGATATTATCATTTAACATGGTCTCAGAATGGAATAAAATATTAACCGAGGCTTAACGGAGGCTTAACGGAGGCTCACTTGACAAAACCAGTAGCTACTTACTTAGTAGCTTACTTAGCTACTCTTAGCTAAGAAGAAAACATTTTTGAAAGTTATCTTATCAATAAATCGTTTACAAAGCTCATGATCTGTTCCCAATAAATTCCCAATAAATTGCTACGTTGATCTTAACTGTACTGTTCACTTTTTTTGACAAAAATTAATTCTACATTGATTTGATGTATACAAATAGACGATTTCGGAGATAGGACACCATTATTAATATTTTATCGTGGTGGGGCAAGTTGAACTTTGGACTTTGTTGGTTCACTGGATTTTCCGCATCATATTGGTGGAGAAGGTGAAAAGGTAAGGACATATTGTATTTTCTAACTCTATTTTCCTTATTTTAGTTTTTTTCAAAGCTTCAGACCAGTTTCTTTTGAAACTTACAGGGACCACGGAAGCCAAGTATTCAAAAGTTTATTCATGATTTTGCCTTGCTTTTAACATAAATCGGATAAAAGAGCTGCTTTGTTTTGATCTGCCACATCATGTTGCCTCTATTTTGTGCTCATTTTAAGTTGTCTCAAATGTTTTCTTTTCTTTTAGATCTTGCATTTACAATTACATAATAATTTCTTTTTAATTGGATTTTGGACTTGACTGACATAATTTTAACTCTTTTGGACCTGGATTTATTGTTTTCTATTTTGGATTTTGGACTGGACTGGCATTATTTAACTCTTTTGGACTTGGATTTATATCGTTTTTCATAATAATGTGTAAACATGATCGCTGTGTTGTTGGCGTTTGTAACAATGACAAACGATATCCTGAGCGGATGGAAGTTCACAGTTAATGTTACAAGTGGAAAAATTGTGATGCATAAACATAGAGCTAGAGCTAGAGCTGCTGCCTGGATTCATCAAGTCTCGACCCACCTAAATATTTCTATGTGCGCTCCAATCACTTTGTTGATGGTAAACCTACGAAAGAACACCCAGACCCAACGCTTTTTTTAACAGCCACCTGCGAGAATGTGGGTCGCAAGCCTCGTATAAGCACCAGCCATGCATGAACACCATGCGAATACTATTTCTGTGTTTTCGTTAGTTGTAGAATTTGTTATTATCCACAAGGTTTTATTTTCGTGAATAGCCTGTAAAGCTCTGACGTCACAGTAAATATATGTCATTTTTTCTTGGAAGATACTTCGTAAGTTTTTATCTCTCCGACGAAACCACTATCAAAAAAAGAGTAAGCCTTTTGGTCTTTATATTTTCCAATGTAATCTGCATTGAAATCTTTCTTCTTCAAAATATAGGAAAAAATGTTACCAAGAGTTATTGATGGCCATTGTGTCACATCACCACTTAGATTTTCTAATGGAACATTAACAGCAGATATTTTTTTGCATAATTTTTCTCCAACATTTTTTTCTGTTCTTCAGATGACTGTATGATTCCTTTACCCAGTTTATTAGCGCAAAAAGCACAAGCTACGAGTTCTACTTTTCGCCCTGTTGCATTTAATCCACGTACACTTAGGTAATCTGACAGTTGCTTTGAACTAAGTTCCAAAAAATCTTCGTATTTTGTTAACGGCATTCTAATGATTACTGAATCACGCTATACTGACTATACTGACTTTTTTCACACGTGCGCTGAAGATTATACTTTTTTCCACACTTGTGAAGATAGTTTTTTATCACCCTCCACACAGTAACAAAGAATTCTATGCGATGGATTGCAGTCCAACAAAGACTGCTCACCAGCTGCATATTCTATACTTTCTAAGGAAATAAAAAAACAAACTTTTCTTTCACTCGCAAGGTCGTTTGCACAGCGCAATCCTTTATGTTTTGCTTAATTTGATCGGAGGTCAAAGTCCAACTTGCCCCACCGCGAAAAAATATTCATAATGGCGTCCTATCTCCGAAATCGTCTATTAATTGTGGGTTGATTGATTACACATCAGAATTTAGTAAGCAAACATTTTTTGGTGATAAACCCCTGGAAGTCATCTCTTCTCTGTACTCATATATAAAGTTAGGTCATCAGAAGATTTAAAAGCGGATCTAAAAACATAAACTTACCCTAAACTTGTCTGTCTGTTCATCTTCTCTAAAAACTTTAGAAACTCCACAAACACGAGAGAGAACAGTGCTGTTTTCTTCGTCTAGCCAGTTTGACAACACTCGCCCATTTTTCACTCGCGCGGGAAGTGCACATCGATCTCACTGGATTTTTGCTTTCCCGTGCCAACGTGGCTGTCGTCAGCCATATTTGTTAATTTTCTATCTACACGGAATTGCTGAAAAATCGGGATTATCGGATTACTCGGAAAACCAGCACCCTAGAACACGGTTACCTGAGAAAAATAACTTTTTTGGGGGCCATATTCGGTTGGTCCACTTATCAAGTAATTTATTAGAAGGAATGATTGATAAAGACATGTGCATGAAAAGTTTAGCAAGCATATTTGGAATGTATATATGAAGTTTAGAATACATATATGAAGTTTAGAATACATATATGAAATTTTAAATACATATATGAAGTTTAGAATACATGTTTAAAGTTTAGACTATATATTTAAAGTTTGGAATGAATAATGCACTTTAGAACGAATTTCTGCGTGAAATATCGAATCAATATTTAAAATGATAATATAATGCAAAATATCAGAATTTTGTCCACTACAGCGCCCCATACGAATAAGCGCCCCTCTAAAAATTGAATTTTTAAATAAGCGCCCCAGGCTCCCTGGGCGATCATTTACGGTAATTCTTGTATTGCTAGTAAGATCCCCAATTAATTCTGACCGCCTTAAGCGGGGTTTACACTATCAGATTCTGTGTAAACAGAAAATCGAAAGTTTTTTTTGTCGAAAGATTCACCTTTCGACAGAATCTGAAGAGTTGAATTTTTTCAACTTTTCAGATTCTGTCGAAAGTAAATCAGCCAATGAAATTACAGTTTCGGCTCATTAAATATTAATGATGTGAAGTTTCTAGGAATTTACAAGCACGCACGTCTTATAAAAGGTTGATGAAAAATAACATGCACCAAAATGACAGCACAGATTCTAATTTTCCGATAATTAAATTCACATCTCAAGTTCATATGTGCGTTCATTAAGTTAATAGGAAATAGATTTGCGCGGGAAACATCATAATGTGTAACTTGCTGCGAGCACATGGCGTGGAAAAAAATTTTTAATGAGTGAAAAAAATAATATGACGACAATTCTCGAAGATGTGGGTTTTGGAAAACTTTGATAAATTTTCTGGTTTTAGTGATAACCAAGTTATTATTATAATGCGATTTTTACTTGAATTTTTTTTTTTTCTTTTCTGAGAAGGCAAGGCTGTACATGGTGGATGGTGGATTTATTATTACTATTGTTATTATTGTTGTTATTATTAACAAATATTTACACAGGATAGTTCCTCAGTTGTATAATGGAAACTTTTAAAGAAATCTGTAACAAGAAATGGGAAACAAAATTTTCAAGTAAGGCTTATTGATAAAAATGTTTATTTTTTCTTTAATATTAAATTTTCACTTCTTTACCTGTCTTTCTTTGACACAATTAAAAAGATTTTTCAAGCATGACTAAAGAACAAAGAAAAACGGAAGTCGAGGTTATATATAAAAATAAAGCTATGAAATTATTCGAAACGAAATTCTTTTTTTCTCCTCCTATTTCTTATTTTCATCTATGACGTAAAAGTAGAAAATCTAAGATTAATGAAGCATTTTTTTTTTCTTAGCTTCAAACGTAAAACTCAACGGAGAAGAAAGTGTAAGTAATGGAAACGCAAAAGATAAAAATGATTGGAGGTTTGTGCTGGGCTGTTCGTTTAGGTCTTTACAATTTTTCATAAACTTTCTGAAATCTGATTGGGTCAATAATATGCTCTCTCGGGTATGTGAACTAAATGAGACTGTAGAAAATGTATTCACCTCTACATTTTCCGCCTCGTGATCACCTTGTTAGAAGTTTGAAATAGCATTTAGACCTACACAATTTTAGTGACGACGATTTCACTACACAATATGAATCTCCCGCTGTCACTCCAACTTTAACACGGAATAGTCGCGCAAAATCAGGTACATAACATTTACATAGAAATTACAATATACCAAGTGCCGTGTTTGAGAGCATAGCTGTGTACTTTCTGTTCTTTGTTTTTCTTCTGCAGTGACACCTTCGACACATGACTTGAAGGTTGCAGCGACTGAAGATATAAATGGTGACAGTGATTGTAATTTTGACTTAAGGTAGGTTCAATAAGAATACCGTATTTCCTCTAATAAACGCCGCGGCGTTTATTACAAATTCAAGGTGTTGGATGCGGCGTTTAATAGAGGGAGGCGTTCATTAGAGGGCGGCGTTTATTACAAAATGAAAAATTGGACAGAGGCAAACTTAAACAATAATGCTGCCTTATCCTTAAAAAAGGTTACAAAAGATTGTGTGAAAATGTTTTACACAAAAGATTTGTTCACGAAAATGTCAAAGAAGAGCAATATCACTGTCGCCGTTCTATTGTATGAGATGAAAACTGTGTTATAATTGTTGTTTAACCTGTTTTCTAATAAACGCCGCATTTCAAGATGCGGCGTTTATCAGAGGGCGGCGTTTAATAGAGGAAATACGGTATCTAAGTTCTTTCTATGCAAATGTAGCAAAAACAACTGTGATGTGAATACGACAACAGCTACTGTCAGAAATGAAAATCCATCGGAGACAATACACCAAGGTAAATACAATCAACTAACAAAACTGAAAGTATACACATCTTTGACCGTTGATTATTTTCTTTGTGGATTCAGATAAGCTTTGTAATACTCATCTCTGTTGTAACATCACTGAAGCGTATGAGAAAGTTCGCAAACACGAACTGAAGTACACACTGAAATTTGCAACCTATTTTTCAAGAAAAGACTTTGGGAAAACAGGTACATGTTTTTATCATGAAATCTGCTTTAAAAAATATAAAGAACATGATTGGACTTTTGAAATCTACAATCTTAGATATCTATAAGAAGAAACACAAAATTTATTGGAGTGAAGAAAACATCAAGTTTACAGGCGTTCCGTTTATTTGTTAACCAAAAAATGTTAGATTGTCAGCACGGACAAGACCGAAATGTCAGTTTAAAGAAGAAGATAAGTAATGTTACAGATAAAGAAATGGTAAATAAATGGAACCGCTTCTTGTTATCGTTTTTATAGCCTGATCCTTCATATAGTCAAATTAAATTCTTAGAAAAATGACCATTCTTACAAGAAGAAGAAATATAACATAGTACAAGACACGAAGAAATTCAATTGCCCAGCTCATATCGTATTGAAAGAAATCGTTTATTTTCCTGATTTCAAGGTAACAAACAAGTTTTGAAAAGGTTCAACTGAAAGTAAATATATGAACTTATGTATACGTTTGATTACGTTTAGATCTGCAAGGATACGGAACGGTCTCGAAGAGATGCATCAAAAATCCTTCGTGAAGCAATTGCAAAGAAAAACCCCAAAAGAATAGAAACTAAGTTTTTAGTGACTGTTCCTCCCTTATCTTCACATGAAAATCACTCAGTAGGCGAGGTGAATAATTTTCGTGTTGAGTATATTTTTTGATGCGCTCGCGAAAGTGGTGTTTTTGACAAATACTGTCGTTTTATAGGCGGCTGGAATATCTCAGCCGATTGACTCGCTATTGATAAAGAAAATTGAAGAAATGGTTAAAGAAGGTGTTTCAAACGTAAAAGAAATGCGAAGGGTTTTGGATATAACAGTTAAAAAAGATTTATTCCCTTACGGTGAACTACCATCAAGAACCAATAAAAGATTTTTTCCAAGAAGAAAGACTATTCGTAGTCACAGTTATTAACCCGATTAATAATTACGTCATATTTCGGATTTTGAGTTTTGATTCTGTCATTTTGGTGCATGTTATTTTTCATCAACCCTTATAAAAGACGTGTTGAGTTTTATCAACATGTCGTCACAAAATTATAAAGCAGAGAAAACTGAAATTTTCATTGAACTTTTTGAGGCGGAAGAAGCTCTATGGAACGTTAAAAGCTCCAGGTATAAAACAGGGATGAAAAATCCAAAGCAATCGATAGTATATGCGAAAAGTTAGAAATGAGCCGTGAGTAGGATTTTATTTTGTCCTGATAGTTATAACTTTTTGTCATGACATAATTTTCTATGCTTTTTTTATTTCAGGGGCAGAAGTCAAAGCTAAAATAAACAACTTGCGTACATATTTTTCCAAGGAACTTAAAAAGTATCGAGAAAGTTTAAAAAGTGGTGCTGGAAGCAACGAACTGTATAAATCAAAATGGCCTTATTTCGAAGCAATGATGTTTCTACGGGATTCAGTGACTCCAAGAGCAACAACTTCATCTTTGGTATTTTACTGCTTCATTGTTTAATTTTATTTCTTGCAATCATTTTTGTTCAGTGATAGCTTCAAATTGGCATACAGTTATCCTGCCATGAAACGCTACCACAACCATTGAAATAGCTCACAAACTGTTCTCTGACTTCTTTTGCATCCTGAGAAAACATATTTGATCCTTGTTGATTTAAATCAATCATAGCACTTCTTTCTTCTCTCCATGAATCTATCAATCCGAGACCGGCATATGACTCAGAATTTCTGGGCAGCAAAAAAATTGTGAAGAGCGCAAGTAGCTAAAACGACCGTCTGAACTTTTTTGGGTTCCAGTGATATTGCAGTGCGATATATTCTGAATTTACTTGCTAAAATTCCAAAAACATTTTCGACGATGCGATGAGCACGACTCAATCGGTAGTTGAAAATGCGTTTTTCTTTAGTGAGGTTTTTTTGTGCAAAAGGCTTCATTGTGTACGTTTTCAGTGGAAAAGCATCGTCGGCAACTATGACATGCGGAACAGCTTTGTCACCAGCAGCCGGAATTCTTGCATTAGGGATGTTGAGTGAATTACAATCTAGAGCTTGATACAAAGATGAATTTCTAAAAACGCCACCATCACTTACTCGGCCATTACAACCAACGTCAATGTAAATAAACTTGTAATTAACGTCGACCAATCCCAACAAAACTATACTAAATGAACCTTTATAATTGAAGTAGTATGAGCCAGAATTATGAGGTTGCGTTATGACCACATGTTTACCATCCAGGGTGCCGATACAGTTCGGGAAATTCCATACCTTCTCGAAGTCAGCTGCTATAGTTAACCATTCTTCTTTGCTTCCTGGAACCTAAAATAACAAGTGTGTTTTATTTAGGATGTGGAAACAAAAAGTTTGGTTCCAAATGAAATAACAGATGAAAGAGAGTTCAGTGATGGTGAGTCTGAAGTTTCGGTATCAGCATCAATTGGTGTTGCTCGAAGTACTAAGCGTCCATCAAAAGAAAAAGAGTCCGTTCTGAAAAAAAGAATATACCAAAGTGGCAGCTGAAGACGAGCTGTTAAGGCTGGCAAAAGAAACCTTACAAACAGATGTCCGTGAAGATCCGGAAGACATATTTGGTAAACTTGTGGCTAGTCAAATAAGAAATATAAACGACAGAAGAACAAGAGAGCATACTAAGCTGAAGATACAGCAACTACTTTTTGATGCGCAATTTGAAGGGTCGTTTAACAATCTATCTACCCAGCCACATGTAACCCAATATACAAGTGCTGCATTCTCTTCACCATTGCAATCCCCAACGTACCACCCTCGATCGCAACCCCTCCGAAATTCAACAGAAGTAAATTCTGAGAACAGTTGGACGAGTTCATGGCTATTACGTTTTCATGACAGTTAACATATGCAAGTTTTAAAATTCAAACAAGGAAAGAAAAGTTTACCTTCAAATATTTGTCTTTTAACCTGTTGTGAATTGCTCGGCATACTTCAGGAATGAATAATGATATTGTGCTTTTATGTATTTGAGATTGAAATTGAAGACTTGTAAAGGATTCACCAGTTGCTATAAATCTCAACGTAACAGCCAACTTAATTTTTGCTGGAATACATTTGCGTAATTGTGTATCTTTTTTGGATATGTCTTTTTCAATAAGATTAAACAAGAAAGTGAAATCTCTTGCAGACATTCTCGTGAAATTCTGAAAACTCTGCCCATCTTCACATTCTAATTCTCTCAACAAACTGGAGAATGTCCCCTCCAATATCCTTCTGGCTAGCCAAGGTTTCATTCAAATAGTTCTTTTCTTCCGCTGTTGTTTTTCTTGTTTTTCTTTTCGTTTTTTTAGTAATATAACTATCGCAATAGCTGCAGCAACACGTTTTTTCTTGAAAGGCGCCATTCCACAAATCACTTTTACGGTATAACGGTATAGGGCCTTTTTTGGCCGGTATAACGGTATTTTGCGAAAAAAACGACGGGATTACGGTATTTCATTTTCTGCCGGTGACGGTAAATTGCCCGTTTTTATGCCGGTATTTCGGTATCTATATACAAAATATCCGGTATTTCGATATGGGGTACTTGATCGGGTTATAATGTCGATATTTTGAATGGCGCGTTAGTTATGAACATTGTTGGTGGCGCAAGATTTCGAATTATCTTATTCTTTTTCTTTTGTTTTTTCGTCTTTTAAAAAATAACTTATGTCTGCTAAAACAGCTGTTCTTCTCCGCAATTCAATAGCAACAAGTTAGTTATATATATAGTAGACAGGGCGATGGAGGGTGTTTGGAAGACATTTTTTCTTTGCATTCACTTTATGTTTCCAAAAGTAATTCACGCATCAGAAGAACCGTTTTCAAAACAGGGAGGTTTTCTGTGTGAGAAGTTAAAAATGAGCATTTTAAACTGCCGCGCTTTATTTTATAAAGCTGGTAATTCGGGTAAGTGTTATCAAGAAGATTTCAACTTCCGAATAAAAATTAATGAGAACTCTCAAAAAGACCTCAAGGAGCTCATTGGAGTTATCAAGTAAGGTCATTTTTTTTATTTTTATTGTTTTTCAATGGTTCAATGACACTCAAATCAAAGTTAGCAGAGTTTAAAGAAGAATTTCTCCGTGAGGGTGTCCGAGTTACTTCTTTCTCCAGTTAATATCTTCAAGCCGTGATAAAGTTACAAATGAAGTTCGTCAGACTTCTTCTCTTTTATTTTCCTTTTTGAAAAAAAATGATTTCTGGAGTTGCTGCAGTTCTAAACTTGCACAAGCCAAGATCATTCTGGAAAATGTTTCTGCATGTAATTAAATGTCATGTATGCCACACCGTATTTCAGAAGCAGCGGAGGAAAAATTTAAAAACGATAGAGTATATTTCCGTAAAATGATGTATCAAAATTTATAATTACAAAGTTACTCTTAGAAGATGACTCTGAAACAACTAATTATTCTCAACTAATCATACTACGATAGTCTTTTTGCAGTGTATGCGCGCATTGCTAATGTTTGTTTATAATAGTTTCATAGTTTTTGCTTGATTGTATATTATTTAGTATCACATTCAAGAATTATGTGTTTGTTTTGTTTATTTCTGGAAAAAATTATTACTAGGATGTGCACTACTTCTCAGCAACTTTAACAAGAACGCAGTATAACAAACCAAAACAATAACGACCACAGTCGCTAAATCTGCGGCCTTCAGTCACACCAAGTCATTGACTGATGACTGCATTAGAATACTCAATTAATGCTGATAACGAACTGCCGACAAAACCAGTATCCGAAGAATCGTGATTGCCTGTGGCTGAATCTTTCACCAGCGAAAACAAAGAATAAGCGGATATTTTCATTCAATAAATTCATGCGAGCTAAAGAAGTATAAGCATTCATATAAAACAGTGAAAAGGATATTTTCACGTTCATTTTTCCTTGAAAACACAATGAATAAAACTTTAGTTCCCAGAGGAGGTACATTTTTCAAACATGTTTGCTGTTATGGGTTTATTCTATCTTTAACTTAAACAGTTGTAACTGTTATTTAGTTCAGAAGTTTTGGGAACGTGAGGTAGAGATGGATAAGGGAAGGAGTGAACAATAGAAAACAAACTGATTTGAGCAACAATAGCTTTTGAGTTCTACTATGCATAAGCACAGATTCGCAACTTCTGTACACTGTTCTGACTCTCGTATATATGAAATCTATTCTCCATAAAAATGTATCCATAGACTGGAAAATCGTTGCATATCATAGTTGTTTTTTCAGAGTCAACAAGTGTTTCGATGTTTTCACAAGCATTGGGTCATATATTCTTTCCAAATGACTTATTGTCTGAAGTTCTCTGAAGACCAATAATTTCTGAATATTGCATCATTTTAAGACCATATGTGGCTAGAAATGCCCTAAATGGTTGATATTGTATACTTCTTCTGTCTCTGACTCAAAAGTTCAATTATTTTATTATAGCCATTAATATTTTTCTTCCTAAATCATACATTGATGTTCATACATTGAAAGCTCTTGTTTGGTGCTTTATATATACCTGAAAAAATAAAACCAAACAAATATAATTGATAAGATTATTATTGTGACATTTTTTCAAAACTTAAAAATGTGGAAAAATCAGTTTTAAAGGAGAATTAACGTCAAAAATACAACTTTGGCTTAAATTATTCCTTATGTTCCTTTTTTATCACTCTCGTCTTTCATGCAAGAGATCAGGGTTCATTTCCCCTTGGCAGCGATTCACCATATGCGCAAGTGAATGTACTATAGCGCCGGGTCGACCCATGCATGTGGGAGAAATTGGGTAGATGATACATCGGGTGTTGCAGGAGGTCATCCAGAAGAGCCCTTGATTGGGTTTGTGTCACTCACGAGAGTGTCAAATACTTCGGAGCCTCCAACCTAAGCCGTGGCCCCTCCTGGAAACCAGATGCAGTAGCAACTGAGTGAGGCTAGTCATATAAAAACAATACCAAATAAATAAATGTGTATTTAAATAAAGAGTTAATAATGAAATTTTATAAAATACCATATTTCGCTTATAATAAAGGATTTAAAAAATTCACCGTGACGTCACAGTTGCGCTAGAATTTCTTCAAGTCAGAATCATTCATGTTAAAAGAAAATCATAAGTGGCGACATGTCTTCTTCAGATTTTAACGTTTTGTTATTGAATAAATCTGTGCTTGAAACGTCATTTATTAGATATCGCAGATAGGAAAATAATTATGCCAAAGTAAAAAAGAATGACGGCAAAGTAAGTTTCTTTTCTTATAAGAAAAATGTGCTGATAGTTACGGAAGCCGGGAGGGGTCAATCTGAAAATATATTTCAAATCCAAAAATATATTTCAATCCAAAAAAATATTTCAGATCCGAAAATTTATTTCGAATCCAAAAAAAAATAATTCAAATCCGAAAATTTATTTCGGTTCCCAATCCAAAAAATATTTCAAAATCCAGAAATAATCTTAAATCCAGAAATATATTTTAAAGTACTTTTTGCGGAGTCCGGTGCCGTCATTTTGGACAGAATTAATTCTCGTGGGGAGTTTTTTGTACCTCACGTGGGAAAAAGATTTCAGACCTTGATGCTTTTTGTGCATTTTGCGGGGCAAAAAGGATCGTAAATGATGCTGAAAAGAAAGAAAATGATAAACCGTTGCTGACTCTGATGGATTTCCAAACTAAGAAAACAGAAGAAAGAACGAACAGATTTAAAAGAAAAACAGATGCAGCCAACTGTGCAGTACCCAATGGGCACGCGACGTTATTTCAACGTTGAATTTTGGTTGAATTATGGTCGGTCGGTCGACAACCTATAATCAACCTTGGTTCAACGTTGTAAAAATTACGTTGATTCGACAAACGTTTTTTCAACGTTGGTTCAACGTTGTTTTGGCAACGTTAGATGAACGGAATAATTACCAACACTTAATCAACGTTGAAATTGCAACGTTGATGTAACGTTTGAAAACCAACGTTGAAACAACATTGTATCTTTTAACGTTATTTCAACGGATGCAAATACAACGTTGAACCAACGTTGCGGAAATGACGTTTCATCAACGTTGTTATGTTCACCGTTGAAACAACGTCTGAAAACTAACATTGATACAACATTTGCAAATCAACGTTGAACCAACATTGGATCGATAACGTTATTTCAACGGAAGAAATTTCAACGTTGAACCAACGTTTAAAAAGTGAGGTTGATGCAGCGTTTGTAAATCAACGTTGATACAACATTGGATCAATAACGTTATTTCATCAGATGGAAATACAACGTTGAATCAACGTTTTAAGAATTATGTCACATCAGTGCTGTCAATGTCTTAAACTCTGTTTAAGTAGAGCAGAAGTTAAACTAAACGAAAGTGTGGAAGATAGGTGAATGGTCCCATTTGATTTAGTTTTTACGAAGAGTATTGTTAAGTGTGTTGAATATTGACTGATATATCACTATACAAAAAAAAAAATTAAACAGAGTGTGATATTCAGTAAAATTTAACGACCTCTTTCCTATTAAAACAATAAAGATACGGCTGTTAACATTTGTCTTAACTGATCGTTAAGAAACTTATTTTTTTGATTTTCTCATTGAACAGTGATAACCTAAGAGAGTAAATCAGATGATACAGAGAGCATCTTAAGGGAGTCATTTTGCTTTTGAAGAGAAAAGAACAAAACTAACGCTGGCCGTTATTTCAGTTACTTTATTTTTTATCTGATACCATCACTCGTGTTTTTAACATTCTTTTTTTAATGAATCAAACAATCGTGTTTTCATAATTCTTTTTAATGAATCAAAAGGTCTGAAGTTTATCTAGAAATGCCTCAACAACGATCGTCACTTATATTCGGTTCCTCGGTTTTTTGATCTTGATTTTTAAAATTATTTTCAGTTTATATACACATGTATATATATGTTAATGTTTTATGTTTTTTTGTTTTGTAAGGAACGCGTTTATAAGGAACCTGAGGCTGAAAATGGCTTAAAAATAATGAATTGCTCAGGAAGTTACTAGGCTGAAGAATGAAAAAACAGCAACAATTTTCTTTTTCTGAAATGTACTAAATTCTTGTGTGATGATAATAATAGAAACGTGTCACGCCAAATGAAAAAACACAGTTAAAAAGCAAGGAACTTAATTAGAACCTTTGAAGCTGAGAACTCCAGCCCTAAAGCAAGTGATCAGGTTTCTTAGGAAAAAAGAAAACGTGTATGAAAGTCATTGTATATATTTATTATATATTTGTTAAGAAACATGCTAAAACGGAATTTGCTGTTATGTTTTGTCTCTAATGTAAAATGAAGTTCTCTTTCAAGCTGATCGAAATCATGTTTTAAACCAATATTAAGTCAAGGTTACACATCAAACGTTGAATCAACATCAGTATGTCAACGTTGAAACTGCCATGGTGAAATAACGTTGTCTCTGCTTTCAAATTCAATCATAATCCAACGTTGGTTCCGACGTTGGGAAGTGACGTTGCATCAACGTCTGCTCATCAACATTAGCACAACGTTGAATATAAAACGTTGAATCAACGTTGGTATTTTAACGTTGTAACTTAGTCTGTGAAATAACGTTGTCTCACCTTTCAAATTCAATCATAATTCAACGTTGTTCCGACGTTTTGGTGTAACGTTGATTCAACGTTGAACCAACGTTCGCGTGCCCACTGGGTAGCGCCAAACAAACCAAAGCTGTTCTCCAAGAAACCTGCTGAATCTGTTTTAATTAACGTAGGGATCATTAGAGAAAATGAAAAAGATGGAGCACTTTTTATTGTAAGGGGCAGCAAACTACCTATCCTGGTACCAAAGCAAGCTGATAGCAAAACTGTACATAAGATTGCTGTGGAGAAGCATGTAAATTATGATCAGTTTTTCTGTGGTCTTGAAGACTGGACACTGCTTTATCCTGACCAAAAGGAAGTAGAGGTTATACCAGGAACATCTATTCCTTTCACTGTCGAAAAGTATAAAAAGGAACTAGGGAAGCCTTATTCTCGCGTCCGAGCTAATTGCAAATCGGAGAAAATCGGAAGAATCGGAGTCACTCATACGCATGCGCTAGTTGCTGCAGTGAAAACAAACCGATTCACTACAATGAATTTCCTAGAAAACGAGCGCTGTTCTTGCTAGAAAGCCTATCTCTGGCACTTTTTCTGCGGGTATTTTATATATGAGGTGATAGAAAATTATTGGTGTATAAAGAGGATAGAAATAGACAGATTACCTAGCTACTGCCGTTCGTATTTGATGTCATTTTGACTTTGACTTTTTGTTTCGTGCTTCTATGATCCTGGACTATATACTGTATCCGTACTCTTATGCACTTGACTGTACTATTGTGTAGTGCATGTTTAATCAATGGGGGTAGGATATGCACAGCAATATCGGTCTACCTGATGGATGATAATCACAACCCAAGACACGTATATATATATATTAAGTACAAAAGAAAATTCCTCAATTCTCAATTTCTCTCATATGTTTATATGCATGCACTCCAATCATATTATAGGAAGTACAGTTGTAATTTTATCATGGAAAAATTAATGGGAAATAAAATAATATCTTGACAAAAAAGGCTTTCCTCTTATTGTCTGCATATAATTTTTTAATAAGAAATCTACCGAATTGTCTAGTTCTAAATGTTTCTGAAAGTATGTTTTTATTATTATTATTATTATTATTATTATTACATATTATATACAGGTTGACTTTTTCAGAAATTAAAATTCTGCTATCAATAAAGGACCTGTTTTATAAATTACAATAAAAAACTAGAATATACAAAAAAGATACAAGACTAATTAGACAGCTGAATAAATTAAACTTTTAAATTTACAGATGGATTCTTCTCTTCTTAAGTTGTCAGATAATTCATTGAAGGTCAGGGCACCTTGGACAGCAAATGATCGTCTTCCAGACTCAGTTCTAGATTTCGGAACAACCAAACGATTCCCATTTCCTCGAGTTGTAATGCTATGTTGGAATCTTTCGAAATGGAATAAATTGTTTTTGATTCCATGCAGATGTTGGAACACTTCAATAGCTGATCTTTCCTTGATCCTGCTGGTTACAGATTTCTGATTCCCTGCTCCGATAACTTCGGAAGCTTTCTTCCCCAGACGATTTAATTTTGTACAAACAGGTGTTAATCCAAGGTATACAGGAGCACAATATAGCATTATCGGCTCAATCATTGCTCTATAAATTGCTTCAGCAGCTTTACTTGTCAAATTAGAACGTACGCGTTTCAATAACTTCAGTCTTTGACTCACTTTCTTGATTAGTTTCGAACTTTGATCAAGCATCGATAAGTTCTTATCAAAGATAATGCCCAAATACTCATATTTCAGTTCCTGGTGAATGGTTGAGCCAAGGATGTTAATAACACAGGATGGTTGCGTCTTCAATTTTTGGGCAGTGCCATATATGACATACTCTGTTTTACCAGGTTTGAGATTTAATATGAGATGATTACTTTCAAACCACCTGAATAAATATTTTCCTTCTCTACACAATGTATTTTCGATAGTTGTGGTAGACTCATGAGAGTACAGTAAAACAGCATCATCGGCATACATCAACAGTTTGCATTTATCAAGTCCTAGATGTGCATCATTTACTAGCAAAATAAAGAGCAAGGGACCAAGTATGGATCCTTGCGGAACACCAAAGATTATCTCGTACATTCCCGAATAGGTTTGATCACATGACACGTATTGCTTTCGGTTGAAGAGGTAGTCAGATAACCAATCCAATTCAATATCGCAGATACCATAGAACGGAAGCTTACTGAGAAGGCATGAGTGACTAACAGTGTCAAAGGCCTTTCGTAAGTCAATGTACATTGCACCTGTGCATTTTCTTTTATCCATATTCTGTCGTATCTGTTCGTGTAAGTTGAGAACAGCATCCTGAGTTGATTTTCGCTTCCTAAAGCCATATTGATGTTCATATAATAGATTATTTGTTTCTAGAAATTCAGTGAGCTGCTCTAAGACAATTCTTTCTAAGATTTTCGACATGACATTGAGTATAGAGATTGGACGGTAATTATCAAAACTGGAGCGTTCTCCAGCTTTGTAAACTGGTGTGACCTTTGCAATTTTTTCTGTTGTAGGGAAGGATCCAGACTTCAAGCTTGTATTCGCTAAGTAACAGAGAGGAAGTGATAGTTCTCTTTGAGCGTCTTTCAGCAATGATGCAGGAATGCTGTCATGGCCAGTGGCTTTAGAGGCTTTCAATGATCGTAGTAGTTTCTGAATGTACTCTGGGGAAACAGCTTTAAATTTGAACACTTTACGTAATTTATTATTAGTACCAATGTGCATATTGCTATATGATTTCCATGTTCGATCACGTATCGAGGTAATTTCACATTGTAACTTTGAACCAACAGTCGAGAAAAAGCCACATAGCGAATTTACTATTGATTGTTTGTCAGCACATTTTTCGCCGTTAACTTTCATCGTTGAAGGTATACTATTATTTGATTTCGGCTTAGATGGAAAAAGTTTTTTAATGCATTTCCAAAAATCTGCAGGTTTGAATGAGTTTTCCTGCAAGAGATTACAACAGTAGTTACTTTTAGATCGCCGAATAGCGTAAGTAGTTGAATTCCGAAGGCGACGATATTTGGACCAGTCAGTTGGAGAATTAGTACGTCGTGCTTCTTTCAAGTAGTGATCACGTTCATTTATTAAGCGTTTAATCTCGACAGTCAGCCAAGGTGCTGGTTTACCACGAACCATTTTTTCTTTAATGGGGGCGTGCTGGTTTACTATCTCAAGTAGTTTCGATTTAAAGTTATTCCAAGAAGTATTAAAATCCGAGCTTGAGAGCTCTCGATACCATTTAACATTTTCTATATCTTTTCTGAATCCGTTAGGATCATACTTGGAGAAATCTCTGGTATATGTCTTATGTGGGGAAAACTTTTGTGTGTGTAATTTTCTTACGATACCCACGATGTCATGATCACTCATTGCTGATGGCTCAACAATTGTTTCTGAAATAGTTCTTTCATTGCTTGAAAACATAAGATCGATAAGTGTTTTTGTGTACTCAGTGACTCTTGTTGGTTTTTTGATGAGTTGCTTGAAACCATTGATTTTCATGATGTTTTTTATTTCATTATGATCGTTTTTTTCCGAGTAATTGCAATTCATGTCTCCAGCCAATATGATCTCTTTATCTTCGTAATTTACGGTAGAAATTATATCCTCAAGTTTTTGACTAAAGTTTTTATCGAGATAACGAGATGAATCCGGGGGTCGATACATGAAACAAATAAGGATAGATCGAGAGTTTTGGATAGACACTTCGATCCAGATAGCCTCAATTCCCTCAACTTCGAGATCTTCTCTTCTTTCATAAGTTATGTCATTTCTAATGTAACACATAACTCCGCCGTGGCTTCCAGATTTTCGATCAAGTCTTTCAACAAAATACTCGTCAACCATGATCTCTTCATCCATTATAGAGTTGCTGAGGTGACTGTCAGTGATACCAAAAACATTAACCTCCTTATTTCGTAAAAACTCTCTCACATAATCGATTTTCCCACCAACTCCATTGAGGTTTTGATGTAAAATCTTCATCCCTTTTTTCCGTAAAAATGCTTTCATAGATGGTCCAGGGCAGGTTTCAACATCTCCGGCCAGGATTATAAGAATGACGAGCCATGATCTACGTACAAATTTGTGCTTCGGTGCGTAATTTTTCTTCATTAACCATAAACTTGAGTATGTATGGGTCATATCACTATCACTATAAATTTCTTCAACATTCAATGTACAACTAATACCATCTGGCGTAATGTAACTAGCTGTTCTAATGTTTAAAATTATAAACACTGTTGAACACAGTAATAACACGTCCGCTAACACTGACGCCATGTTGTCGTAAATTCTTGAATTTCCAACAAAATCTTAAAAAATGAACTCAGTCAAGGCCCAATTAGCTCCTACCTCTCCTTTGTTCAATTTTTTAAAGATTTCTGCAAGGTAATGCAAGGAAAAGAGCAGAAAATAATGCTTTTTACTCAATTTCCTCAGACGTCAAATATTTGCGTCCGTTACGGAAGCCATTACATTGCAGTTACATTGCAGTTATTAATTCTTTTTATAATAATCTATTATACTAATTCGCGATTGTGTGTCACACTTTTATTTTAGAGAGTGATATATTTGTTTTTTTTTCACGGTCAAATCCTTCTTATTTTTTCCCTTTTCGTCGTAAAACCACGCCAAAGCGAGAGTGATTTTTTTGATTTTTCGCGATTAGTATATGCTCCTCCGTTTTGTTATTTTTGGCTTGCGCAGTGGAAATCAGCCGAAAAACGTCTTTGGAGGAGTGCGAGCAATGCAATGTTAATCGTTCGAAATTTGTCAACGATCATTTCGTGAGCAAGAAACTTCGCGAAGAAGACGTGTTTCTTTTTGTATACGAATATTTTAATTTAAATTTGATTGTTTTAGGTAGTTTCTGCGAAAAAACGTATTGTGAAGATTGAACTAACAAGTGTGGAAGCAAATCGACGAAAGAACTGAAAAAAATTTAAGTTTCGGGATCGTTTTCTTTTCGGGTTTATCAAGTAGAGTACATTATTGTTTACAGTGCAGAATGTACAAGAATCTTTTACTTATTTACTAACTTTACTTATTATAATACCTTTCCTTTTTTGTTTCTAGAACTTAAAAACGGATGCCTGCAGAAAGATCTTTACTCAGGTAAAATGTTTTTGTTTTTTATCGTTTTCGTTGAGCTACCACTTCGTAGAGATTTAATTAAGAAGTGGACATAAATATACGAAAAACTGATTGTTTTCTTCGTTAGCATATCAGTACAGAAAGACGAAAAAGAAAGAAAAACTTTACGGGGCGAATAACTTGGATGTGGTGGAGCATCGTTGTTATTGTTAACAACAGCATGCTTAGCAAAGGTGATGTTACTTATTATTATTCTGTATTATTATATTGTTCTGTTATTTACAAAAACAAAAATGGTTCCAGAGTTGTGACCATGAGGCAAGCGTAAGCTGTTGCTGTTGAAAGGCTCTTTGGCTGTAGCTACATCATACATGATCTTTATAGATTTTATTCATTTAAGCGTATTTTTACTTTTTAAATGTGATTATAGTGTCTTCTTCTGCATGGTTTATTCATTTAGATTTGTTCCTTTTTCACAAGAAAGAAAGTAAAAACAAATAAACGTCATTTAGGAAAGTATCATCTTTATATTATGAGTTTGGGAATACTTGGGTATTTAGTTTGATCATGTTCTTCTTCGTCATCCAGCTAATAATTATTCACTGTTGTTTCATGTGTAATGTATCTCTGTCTGACTTTCCGACTATTATCAGCATCATAATTTGAATTTGTTTTTGATAATGCTCCCAGTGGATGTATATACCTGTATTTGTTTATGCGACATTCTAATTCATGGAATTTTTCTTATTTTTTTATTTTTTCATGTTAATGCATTATTTTGTGTTATGGTAATCGTTTACGTACTATGCCTGGGTAATTAACTTTGGCATTATGATTTTATTTATTTGTGACTTCTGGGTGTAAATTTTTGTTCTTAGTTATTGTTTTTAGGATAAATGCGTACTTGAATTTAATTTTTTTTTCTTTTTTTTTTGTTGTTGTTTATTTCAATATTCTTATAGCATGATTAGGTTTTCGGTATTACAATTGAAATATTATGCTTTTAGGTAATAATAAAAAAAGCATAAAGAAATGAAACTCATGGTTTTAATCATGACGTTGATGGTTTTGGGAAGAACAGACTAAATATCATTTCAAAAATTCATTAATGGTTGCAGTCCAGTAGTAACTTTGGAACAAAAGAAAAAGTTGGAAGGTATCAATTTGTTTTGAATTAACATTTTGTAATGTTTGGTTTCGTATGTCTGGGTAAACAGTTCTGTGTTATATATTGCCATTTTTTTTTTACATTAAAGTTACTTTTCTTCTGCGTATAAATATATTATTCTGAGCCATGTTGCTATTTGTTTCTGTTTTTAATCTTCTGAATGTAAGAAATGAATTAAAACATTAATGCCTGTAGAAACTTTTACACGAGTTAAATTTCACAACACAACGCATACTGAACATGGGTGGCGAGCAACACCGCCTGGGATGTTTTTGAGTTGCGATTCTATGATTTATTTTTTCGTCACGGGGTACGTACACGGGAATGGTGGATTTGACCTAATGTTTTCGAAGTTAAGTTCGGTAAAAAGTTTTTTTTTAGTGCATACCACTTTTATTTTAGAGAGTGATATTTGTTTAATTTTTACGGTCATCGTCCTCTTATGTGCGCGTAAAACCACGTAGATGCGAGAGACACTTTTTCACGATCATTCCAAAAGCACGTGGCATCATTTGACGTCAGTTTTTTATGATCACGGGGAATCATTGCATTGCATCCCCAATAGAATGCGACGTTTTTGGTGAAATATCTCGAGAACCAATGGGATAACTGACGTTTTTTAGGGTCAGCGATACGGGTGATGGGGTGACGCAACATTTGGGTCAAATTTTATTTGAGACTGCGGATATGACGTCATTAAAATCTATGATCGACGATATCTCTGCAACGGTTGATCGTAGAGAAACGATCCCATACATTTTTTTGCTCAGTTTTTCGAGCTCTACAACATGGGTAAACTTTCTATAACGATTCCATGGTTTTATTTTTCGTCACCTCATTTCGTCACGGGACTTACGCAAAACGTTTTCGAAATTAAAGCCGTAAAAAACTTTTACGCGAGATACTAGTCTATATATACTAATCCGCGCTGTGCATACCACTTTTATTTTAGAGAGTGTTGTGTTTTTTTAAAATTTACGGTCAAAATCTTCTTAATCGTGGTCATTTTTTCGTTAGACCATTGATAATCGAGGATTAGTGTAATAGCACGTGGCGTGACGTCAGGTATTTTTATATATCACGGGGGGACCATTGCATTGCATCCCCAATCGAACGCGACGTTTTTGGGGAAATATCTCAAGAACCAATATGGATAACTGACGTTTTTTAGGGTCGGTGACACGGGTGACGGGGTGACACAACATTTGGGCCTAAATATGCTCCTCCGTTTGGTTCTTTTTTCGTTTCGCACTGAAAATCTGCCGAAAAACGTCAATGGAGAAGCGCGAGCAATGCAATGTTCTTCGTTCGAAATTGGTTAACGATATTTTGTAGCAGTAAAAACAAAAACAAAAAACTTCACGAACACGAAGATAGTTTTTTTTAAAACGAAGATCTTTAATTTTATTGTTTTAGTCGTTTTCGGAGAAAGATCGTATCGTAAAGATTGAATTAACAAGTGTAAGTAAATTCACGGAAGAACTGAATCAAAAATCAAAGTTTTGAGACTGTTTTTGTCTTTTTCCATTTAATTCATTTTTGACTGTTTAGTAAGCTGGAACTATACTCATGATAATGTAATAACTTTTTCTATGTTTGCTTTCCGATTTGGATAAGAAATCAAGTTTGTGTTTTGTTTTATTTTGCTTTCCTTTTTTGTTTGTGTGTATGTGTAGCATTTTGTATATTATGATATGGTTTTCATTGCTCATGGAAATCTTCTTTTTTTTAGTTTAAAATAATTACGAAAGAATTTAACAAGTCTAAATGTTTGAGTGTTTTGGTAAAGAACAGACTATTAAAATAACGAATGGTATCGAATCTTAGTGGATAAAAAAGCAACATTAGCAGGTATAATTCCGCATATCATTACATGGCGTTTTTATTCTTCTTCATAACATATCTATTATTTCTTTTATGACTGTTTGGTAGGCAGAAGCTAAACTCATGATCTTTTAATAAATATTCCCTGTTCCTACCCATATGTTTGCTTCAAGTTTGCGTTTGTTCTTTCAGTTTGCTTTTGCTTGTGCGTATATGTAGCTAAATATGTTTTTATGATTAATAGAAATCTTCTTTTTTAGGTAAAATTAATTATGAAAGAATAGATAAATTCGACATTGTAATATGAAGGGTGTTTGTTAAAGAACTGACTAATGAAATAACGAATGCTATCGAATCTTATTGGAATAAAGAAGCAACGTTAACAGGTATAATTCCGTTTATCATTCATATTTCCTTTGGCGTTGTTATTTTTCACTACACGCCAAGGCAGCTTTGTTACCACCCATTATCATTAAAGACTGTAAGAACAAAATTCTCACCTATTGCCCTTTGCTATGCGCCATCTCAACCAACAAATACAGCAGCCACTTCATCCATCGTGACATGAGGTTTTTTTTTGTGTCTGTGTCAAAATCTACATTTTATGTTTCGTAATCACCTCTTTCTCTTTTCACGATGAACTGAAATCTTACGACATTTTAATAATGACGTTAGATTAAAAAATAGTGCCGCCTCTGCGTAGCCTTACGTCAAATATGTGGGAAAAACCGTTTAAAAAAAGTTAAATATTTCACTCCTTAAATTAGAAGTGGTATGCACAGCGCCGATTATGATAACTTTTTATTTCTATAAATGTTCGACACGGGTGTGAGTGATGCGTCGTTTTGAGAAATGCAACAGTAAAAAGTTTTTACACGGGATACTAGTGATTTTAATTACGTCCTTTAGTAGGTTTCGAGAAAAATTAAAAAGAAAGCATTTTGTTGTGAAATTTTTACTACGTAGCTCTAGGTTAAAAAAAATTTAGAGAAATATACAATCATTTAAAAATAATTATCGAAGTCTTGATTTTTTGAACATTTTACATGTAGGTTTTATTATTTTAAAATAATATTTATACAGGATGACTATTCCAGTACTAAAATGCTGCTATCATATAGGTCCTGTTTATGTACAAGAATACAAGCATTAAAATAATCTAAAGGATAAGAAATAAAAGATATTTTATTGTATACACATAACAATTAAGATTTAAAATATTCCTTGACTTTCGATTTAAAAATATGAACAGATTTTTCAGATTTTTATTTTTTTATTTTCAGGTGCTTTCAGGTAGGTTTGCTTATGTTCTGGACTGCTGTTTTGCTCATTACGAGCATTTGTGCATCCATATGCAGCACAACTTAAAGGCATTTTAAAGTACCTCAAAGCAATAAACACGCGTTCATCAGTGAGCTTTCACCGATGAAATGATGTTTGTTTTCACTGCAGCGCGAGTTGCTATGGCAACAACAGAGAATCCGATTTTTAGCTCGGACGCGAGAATTCGAAAGTTGATTTGTACCTTTGCAAAACCGTAGATAGATTAAAGCATGAACTAGCTAAACCTTTGCCATTTGGTGATAGTGATTATGATGACTTTGACCCAGAATTGTTCTTAACCACTGCTTTTAGTAAATCTATTGAACCACCTGCTTCCAAGTGTGAACCTGATCCCTCATCTACTCTGGAGTTATCAAACAGTAATCTGCTCCCTGCAGAAACAAACTTTATAATGCCAGCAAATGTAGCCAATGATTCTTTGATTGTGTCATCAATCCCTGTTAGATCAAATATGCAAACTGCTGTTGAATCAACTGTTATTCAAAGTACCAGCAGTGGAAGAAACATTGAAGTGAGCTGTGGCCTCTGTCCTATCTGCAACAAACGAGTTCCTTTTTCAGTAATTGAAGAACATGCAGATGAGTGTTTAAAGCAAAAAGAAAAAACTATGTTATATTCTCTGATTGAATCAGATGATGACAACATCATTAATGAAAAATTCGAAGATGATGTGGAAGATGATGAGAAAAATGTCATCAACTTCAAAAAAGACATACCATTGCTTATAAAGAAGTGTGATATTGTTAATGAAGAGATTTTGATAATCATTTGCAGGCAAAATGCATTTGAGGACTTCACACGATTCTTTGGAAAAAGTTGGAACAAGAAGAACCTGAGCAAAACGTACAAAATTTCTTTTATTGGGGAACCTGCTGTTGACATAGGTGGGGTTTCAAGAGAATTTTATTCAGGTAAATGCCTTTTGTTTGGTGCCTTTGATTGTATATATGCACGATAACCCTATGCATATTATATATCTAATTCAAAATTATATATCCAATTCAAAATTACATGCCTCCTTTCACATTTATTGTGGCATAGTTAGTGTATGATTAGAATTTTCTGTGGCAGTGATAGTGTGGCAATAAAGTGATTCCAAACCTTAAGTTATTTAGAGAGTGACATTTTTAGCATTGAAAATTAATGGTTACATTACCTACAGCTTTCACATTCACGAATTTTTAAAGCACATCAAATATTTAGAAGCTTTGAAGTCGATCAAGCAAAAGTATTTTGTTGGAGATATAATCAGTGGATTTGAACCATCTTGTGGTATGTTGAGTGTTTCAGATGGTACAATGAAGTCAATAGGTCATTTATTTGCTGCTTCAATAGTGAATGGTGGGCCTGCTCCATCATTTCCATCATTTCTTGCACCATTTATATTTGATGTATTTTACATTGCTTTTTTTATTTGTTTTATTTATTGCAGATCCATGATGTGACAAGTGATGCAGAAATGTCAACAATTTTATCAACAGATGAAGGTCTAGGTGTATTGGAAACAATTGGATACAGGGGTGATCCCAGAAAAGCTTCTTTAGAAAATAAAAGAAGTATTTTGGAGTACGTATTTATTTGTAATGATAAATATCATATGAAATATTTAGTTCAACAGTAAGATATAAAATGACAATCATGTTTTACAAGGTTAAAGTTGATAATGTCTAACAAATCTGGGAAAAACTCATTTAACCCAAATACTAAGTTCTAACTATATATATTTTATTTTTCAGGTGGAACCTGTACTTCCTATCATTGAGGGGATATGTAATGTCCTCCGCTGTTATAAAATTTGGCAACTTATAAAGCTTTTCTTGATGTTGTTGAGTATTGCTTTAATGCTGGTAAGTTCCATAATTGTGACACTCTAGGGGATCATTAAAATTTCTACCTCTCAGATGTCTGTTTTTGTTATTAATTATTGGCTATATTTACCATTTAGAATCTCCTGACCTTTCACCAGAAGAGTTGATCCAGTTTATTACCGGGTCACCTTCTGTTCCTGTCCTTGGTTTACTCAAGGACATCACCGTTACATTTGTTCATGGGTGTAGGCCATATCGACTTAATTCATCAAGTCCATACAAAGAATATCGTTGTCTACCAACTGTGAGTACATGTGACCTGCAATTAAATTTACCAGTTCATATTAAAGTCGAAAAAAGGATGAAAAATGCACTGACTGTGGTAGTTAAACATGGGTGTTGTTTTGGAAACTTGTTAGGTAGCAGTATATCCACTCAAAATAAGTCACAAGTTTAGAAAACGAGAAAACTTAGGATACTTCTTTTGTTCACACATGTTTTGTTCATGTAACATTGTTTTTTAAATAATTAAACACCTATGTAGCAGAAGAATTAATCGTGTCATATATTCTTCTTGCTTCTTGCCAATCACGTGCAGGCATAATTAACCCCATCTCTTTCACTATATAGTTAAAGTAGGCAGTAAGTTCTTCATCACATTGGTGTAAAATCTCATAAGCTTCGGTATGATTATCTCTTTGATTAATAATCCATTCAACAACATCACTACTAACAATCCTTCCGCAGTTTTGATAGCCATAAAATTCTGGCAAATCAAACTTTCCATTAGGTATTCCCCACACTTTCGTATGTCGTGATTTTCTGATAGTATGAGAATTCCATTCATCAACAATTTTGTCTAACTCTGATTGCAAAAGTCCAGAATATGCGAACCAAACACATTCCATTTGAAAGCTATCTCCTAGTCTTAAATCTCCGGCGTTTACCATACTTTTGAAATAATCAATGATCCATGAGGTATACCCACGTTTGAAATGCGACCATAGGTTTTCAATTCTAACATTAGACTGAGAAGTTCCATATCGGTGTGCATCAATGTTATTCGGTAAAAATGATTGCAAACTTGCCATTTACCCATTTTCCGTACCACAGTCTGTTCTTAAAAGAGTTGGACACACCTTGTGAAATTTTAAGGCGTTTATATAATAATGAGCTGGAACAATAGGATCATTGTTACTTCTACAAACCTTCAACCAAATTACTTTATGCGAGAAACCATCTACACAACCATGTACGGGAAAACCAAATGGCTTTAATTTGTCATAGCCGTCTGCATGCCAGACATAATTGGGACCAGGTGAAGAGTAAATTCTCCGCTTAAGTTTACGACCCTTTCTTTCAACTGGCTCTTGCGGGTTTATTTCCTTCAGTATCTTCATTACTTCTTCTCGATTAGCCATGATGCCATAATTTACACGTAACTTGTTCCATATACTCCGATAACCCTTAATACCAGACCAGTTTTGGACTTCATTTTCTATTAAGCGACGAACTGATATATCAATAGGTGGCTTTCCTTTCCTTTTTAAGTTTTTGGCTTTAAGGTAACGCTTCAATGTACTTAAACTCATTTTTGTGCCGTGAAAGCGTTCTAAGAGTAAAACTATTTTTTTGTACTGAGTTCCTCTGTTGAAGTAAAACCCAATTATGTCTTCAATATTATTACTCTTGAAAATACTTACTTTATCTAAGCGCCGTCGTTGAGTTCCACATTGAGAACAAAATAATTCAACTGGGAAGAATTCTTTTCCACATCGAAAACAGAATTTAGTGTTCATTCTGTACGTTACACCTAGACCTTCATCTGTTGATAAAATTGTTGACATTTCTGCATCACTTGTCACATCATGGATCTGCAATAAATAAAACAAATAAAAAAAGCAATGTAAAATACATCAAATATAAATGGTGCAAGAAATGATGGAAATGATGGAGCAGGCCCACCATTCACTATTGAAGCAGCAAATAAATGACCTATTGACTTCATTGTACCATCTGAAACACTCAACATACCACAAGATGGTTCAAATCCACTGATTATATCTCCAACAAAATACTTTTGCTTGATCGACTTCAAAGCTTCTAAATATTTGATGTGCTTTAAAAATTCGTGAATGTGAAAGCTGTAGGTAATGTAACCATTAATTTTCAATGCTAAAAATGTCACTCTCTAAATAACTTAAGGTTTGGAATCACTTTATTGCCACACTATCACTGCCACAGAAAATTCTAATCATACACTAACTATGCCACAATAAATGTGAAAGGAGGCATGTAATTTTGAATTGGATATATAATTTTGAATTAGATATATAATATGCATAGGGTTATCGTGCATATATACAATCAAAGGCACCAAACAAAAGGCATTTACCTGAATAAAATTCTCTTGAAACCCCACCTATGTCAACAGCAGGTTCCCCAATAAAAGAAATTTTGTACGTTTTGCTCAGGTTCTTCTTGTTCCAACTTTTTCCAAAGAATCGTGTGAAGTCCTCAAATGCATTTTGCCTGCAAATGATTATCAAAATCTCTTCATTAACAATATCACACTTCTTTATAAGCAATGGTATGTCTTTTTTGAAGTTGATGACATTTTTCTCATCATCTTCCACATCATCTTCGAATTTTTCATTAATGATGTTGTCATCATCTGATTCAATCAGAGAATATAACATAGTTTTTTCTTTTTGCTTTAAACACTCATCTGCATGTTCTTCAATTACTGAAAAAGGAACTCGTTTGTTGCAGATAGGACAGAGGCCACAGCTCACTTCAATGTTTCTTCCACTGCTGGTACTTTGAATAACAGTTGATTCAACAGCAGTTTGCATATTTGATCTAACAGGGATTGATGACACAATCAAAGAATCATTGGCTACATTTGCTGGCATTATAAAGTTTGTTTCTGCAGGGAGCAGATTACTGTTTGATAACTCCAGAGTAGATGAGGGATCAGGTTCACACTTGGAAGCAGGTGGTTCAATAGATTTACTAAAAGCAGTGGTTAAGAACAATTCTGGGTCAAAGTCATCATAATCACTATCACCAAATGGCAAAGGTTTAGCTAGTTCATGCTTTAATCTATCTACGGTTTTGCAAAGGTACAAATCAACTTTCGAATTCTCGCGTCCGAGCTAAAAATCGGATTCTCTGTTGTTGCCATAGCAACTCGCGCTGCAGTGAAAACAAACATCATTTCATCGGTGAAAGCTCACTGATGAACGCGTGTTTATTGCTTTGAGGTACTTTAAAATGCCTTTAAGTTGTGCTGCATATGGATGCACAAATGCTCGTAATGAGCAAAACAGCAGTCCAGAACATAAGCAAACCTACCTGAAAGCACCTGAAAATAAAAAAATAAAAATCTGAAAAATCTGTTCATATTTTTAAATCGAAAGTCAAGGAATATTTTAAATCTTAATTGTTATGTGTATACAATAAAATATCTTTTATTTCTTATCCTTTAGATTATTTTAATGCTTGTATTCTTGTACATAAACAGGACCTATATGATAGCAGCATTTTAGTACTGGAATAGTCATCCTGTATAAATATTATTTTAAAATAATAAAACCTACATGTAAAATGTTCAAAAAATCAAGACTTCGATAATTATTTTTAAATCTATATACTAATACGCGCTGTGCATACCACTTTTTTCACGCTTTCACTCTCTAAAATTTCGGGTCGTTTTTGCGGTCACGTATTCATAATGGAGTGTCAGACCACGGCGGTTAATATTTTTCTACGATTAGTATAGGGGAAAACATTGCATTGCATTTAATCGTTTCAAATATTTTGATTATTCGTGAGATCAAATAATAGACAACAACGAAAGTATTGCGCGAAGATTTATTAATGTTTTTAAGGTAAGTACGCTTTAGAACTTTTTTGTTTGTTTGTTTTGTTTTTTCTTATAGTATTAATAGGGTTTCTGCGTCATTACTTTTCAAATAATACGGGATTGAAGAAATGAATATCATGGTTTTTAATCATGACGGTCTGGGTTCGTAAAGAAAATCGCAATTGTTTTTAATTCACATTTCGACACTTTAATTTTAATCTTTTTGTTGTTTACCTGTACGCACAATTTATTTTTACTACTGCATACATCGTATCGTGAAAGATTTATTACGAATATTTTGATGTGTTTCAGATCTTCTGATTGAAAAGCTTTTCTGTTCATACTAAATATGCTTTAACCGAATACCTAGAGATTTTTAATTAAAAGAGTGAAGAGTGTTTTTTTCTGTATTGACGTTAGATATTTTTAATCATGAGGAACCATTGAATTGCATCTTCAATTTATACATATGTAAAAAGTGAAAAAAGTGGACGCGCAGCGCGTATTTTTTTTTTTTTTTTTTGATGAATTAAAACCCGTGTTCTACACGGGATACTACATTCTAAACAACATTCTACATTCCAAACAATTGAGGAACTTTATCATACTAAAATTCATTATAATAAGCCTTTCTCTCTGTTCAGCTCACATCGATTAAAACCTGTAAAAATTTTTTACACGGGTTACTAGTGATTGTATATTTCTCTAAATTTTTTTTAACCTAGAGCTACGTAGTAAAAATTTCACAACAAAATGCTTTCTTTTTAATTTTTCTCGAAACCTACTAAAGGACGTAATTAAAATCATTATTATAAAAAGAATTAATAAACCAAATGCGACTTAAGGTAAGTCTCATTTATTTTTCAATTTTATTTCATATTAGTTCCCAGACTCTTCGAGAGTATAGCGAAGATTTCACCAGTCATTCTGTAAGCTCATTAAAACAAGGAAGGAATAAAACAATTTTTGGAAAAATTGTTATCATAATAATAACTAATCTTTAATGTTTCTGTTAATTTCGTCTAAACACAGAACTACAATAACCTTCGGGCAAATTTTATCCATTCTTAGGAAATACAACAATACAGTTATATAAAACACGAATAAAACACGTAAGACTCGAGTCCTGTCAGTCCTGATGCAGATGTACTTTTGCTTTACTGGATGTTTGAAAACACTTATGAGAACACTAGGTACCAGTTAAGTAGATAAAACTACTTTTAAACAGAAAATGTAACACAAGTTAATATTTCTCAAAATTATAAGATATCAAAGTCCCTTTCGATGGTTCGGTTATATGTTTTTGCAAACATTCGTTCGTTCTTCCACCCGGCTGATTCGATGATTACTTTTAATGCAACGCCCTTTTCACTCGCCTTGGATGTTGCAGCAGCCCTGGAAGAATGAGTGGAATATTTCGTCACGTCTATGCCTGCCATTTTTAGAACATCTTTGCACCATCTGGCAATTGTGTCCTTAGAAACAGCTTTATGAGGTTTTATAAAGCTTACAAATAATTGTTTCTCATTTGGTGCAAATGTTTTGACCCGCTCAAGGTATTCACGGAGATGAGATACAACACACAACTTTCCTTCTGTAAAGCTTTTGAATTCTAAAGGTTTCATGTGGTTTCTTGGATTTGTCTGTTTTAGGATATCCTTAATTGGAATATAGACGAGACTGTCATTTATAAAAGTAATATTATCTCTCTTTATGCTATGAATGGTCTGTGACCTTTGTCCACCTGATATTACCATCATGAGCATGCAAAGCTTCAGGCTTAACATCTTGAGTGACAAATTTTCAGGGGAATCAAGCTGGCGGAAAAAATGGAAAACCTTATTCACATCCCAAACGATGGAATATTTGGGGAACACTGGTTTCAATTGAAATATGCCCTTCAGGAATCTTTTCAAGATTGGCAGTTTTCCAAGACTCACGCCATTTTTAAAATTTGTAACAGCTGAAAGAGCACTGCAAGCTGTATTAATTTGCCCATAGTTTTGGCCGGTTTCATACAGTCTCCTTAGAAACTCAAGTACATAATTGATACTTGGTTTGTATGGATCAATGCTTTGTTCCGAAGTGTAACTGATCCATAGCTTAAGGTATTTGGAATAACAGGATTTTGTACCTTTTCTCCAGCTAGCCAAAACAATGTCTATCGTCTCTTCATCTAATCCATCGTTTTTGTATCTTTCCCTGACAAGATCCCAGCCATCAGTGATAACTTCTGGTGTAAAGAGTGTAGAAGTTTTGGAGCCTGTGGTAACTTCAGCAAGTCTTGAGAAGGAGGAAATGTTATTGGTTTCGTAATCAACATCTCTTGGAAGGTTGTGAACCATGTTTGGGTTTTCCACACTGGGACTATTACCAATGCTGTGGCTTGACCTGTCTGAATCTTTTGTAAGACTCTGCCTATCTGGCTGAAAGGAGGGAAAAAATAACCATTAGATTCAGACCAATTGAGTGCAAAAGCATTCACATATCTTGCATAAGGGTCTGGCCTGTAAGATACATAATTTTGTAATTGCGAATTAAGCCTGCTGGCAAAAAAGTCAATGTCAGGCTCAAAGTTTAATGCTTTTATCAATTGTCTAAAAATACTTGGTTTAAGCTGCCATTCTGCTTCTTTGTATTCTTTTCTTGACTCAAAGTCAGCAATTACATTCATTTTTCCAGGAATATATGTTGCTGTTACCCAAATCTTTTTTTCCTCACAATAATACCACAGTCTTTTAACTATTTCATTATTAAGTGTGCTTTTGCTTGTGCCCATTTTGTTTAATGTGCCAATGGCTGCCGTATTATCACAAAGGACACGGACATGCTTGTTTTTACAAAGCATATTAAAGGAACGCAATGCATAATAAATAGCTAAAAGCTCTCGTGTATTTATATGGTAGGATTGCTCTATTGTATTCCAAGCTCCCCCACATTTAATATTGTCACATGTTACGCCCCATCCACCAGAAGAATTCAGGGAGTAATCCCCAGTACAAGCATCAGTTTTTATTTCTAGAGTAATAGGTGGGGGATGGATCCAATTTTTAAGAGTAGCTGTTTTCCACCATTTTAAGTCTGATATTGCTTCTTGGGGTAAAACACAATTAGCTTCATAATTCCCTTTATTCAGTTTTAATGATTCAGATTTTACTTTTTCAATATTCATATAATGCAATGGGGCATATTTCACTGCAGGAAAAGTAGATACCAAAGTACCAACTACTTTCGCAACGAATCGGATAGTGGGCTTTTTTATAGCCATTAGCTGCCCAACCAAGTATTTTAGGCGTTTTTCTCTTTCAGGTGTCAGTGTTATTGACATGTCAATAGAGTTCAATACAAACCCTAAAAATGTTATAATTTGTTTTGGCTCAAATTCCGATTTAACTGGGTGAACAACAAACCCTAAACGTTGAAAGTGTTCAATTATTTTTAAAATGTTCTCTAAACAACTTTGATAAGATTTAGATTTTGTGAAAAAGTCATCAATGTAACCACAAATTGGTACTCCATTTCCTCTAAGATTTGAAGTTGGCACTTTGGTGATCTTTGTGAATTTTCTTGGACAAGGCCCAAGTCCATTAGGAAAGCAGGTAAACTGATATAATTGTTTTTCAAATTTAAACTTGAGGTATTTTTGGTAGTTTTCATTTATCTTAACACTATAATAGGCATCCTTTAAATCAAGTTTTGCCGTGAAGCAATCTTTTGTTATCATATTTAGCACGGAATAAATGGAATCCATTTTGAAATGCTCAAATTTGATGTATTCATTTAAATTTTTCAGGTTCAGTATCATTCTAATTGAACCATCTGGTTTTGGCTTTGTAAATATAGGTGATACAAATTCGCCAATTTCATGCCTGCTTTCTTTTATATTATCTTCTTTTTTAAATATTTTTCAATCTCTTGTCTCTTGAAGTTAGTCTCTTCAGCAGAGAATTGAGCATTCTTTGCAAAGTGTTTTGACTCTGGCGAAGAGGTGAAAACAAATGTGTCACCATTTATTATATTCAAAATAGATTTGTCTGATGTCAGCTTGCCCCACTGGGCCAGATGCTTGGACAGTTGACCTCCTTCAAACTCTTCCAGATTTATGTTCAAATCAAACAAATTACTTACTGTTTCTTGTATGGATGTCGAGATCATTAATGGGTTTTCTTTGATTTCTTGTATTGATTGTTGCTGTACTTGTATGGGAGGCTCCCCTTCCCTCGCCCTAAAAAAGAATCACTTCTTTTGTAGTATTGTGACCCTCTCTGGGGTCGGTCATAAGGCTTTTTATAACTCTTATTGAATTTGCTTCCAATTTTGTTGGTTAAGTTCAGCCCTTTGACAAGTTTAGGTAAGTCGTCTCCAAACAACTGAGTTATGATAGGTTGAGTTGAGGAACAAAAGTCCTTATATTGGGGGTTAATATTGTCTCTTATAAAAACACGCCTCTTAATCGAGATTTCATTTGAGGCATGGCCCAGTATTGCAGCCATTTCAATTGTTTTTTGAGCCATGGTTTGTAGAGTTAACTTATCATTTTTCATGTCATTAAGAATACTCAGATTAACATTCAAAGCTTTTTTGAGGGATTTTTGCACACTGACAAGTTTAACATCCGCCTTTCTCTGGTTACTGTTGAGGTGTTTCCAGAGCTCAGTGTTCACTTTAGGTTGGTCAAGAATACAATTTTTTGGGCACGGATAAGACTTGAAAATTTTCTTCATATTTTCAAGAGGCTTTGTGCTTCCCCAATTATCTTCAATAAGTTTTGCCAACTTATCATCAATGGGGTCACCTCTGTCTTCTTCAGTAGAGACAGACACAAGTTTTTCACAATTCAGTTTTTTCTTGTCTCTTTCGCCTATGGCTAAGCTATCATTTGATTCATAGCCCTCAGTCTGACTAGCTCTTGTGTTAAAAAAGTCATGATCTTCCTCATGAAGTTCTCTTTCAAAATCAAAGTGTTCATCATCACGATCAGATTCGACAGTGTGCCTCACTGGGCTTGTGTCTATCCTCACTGGGACTTTCTTCCTCTTCTTAGGATGCTCATGCACTGGTGAGTTCTCAAGGCTGGCTCTTTTCCTTTTATGTTTCTTTTTCTTGGATTTTTTACGAGGTGGGGAAGGTGAGGATGATGTATCATCATCATCAGCATCATCATCCTCACCATCCTCATTAGTTCGACTTTTTTGTTGCAAATTGTACAAATTGCTTGATTTTTCCCTCTTGCTTTTGTTCTTTAATTCTGACACATCATTTTTTAAACTGAGAATAATTTTTGTAAGGTCAGCCACTGTTTCCTGCAGGCATGTTTCCATGCCTCTGGTCGTATTTTCTCCTTCAGGATCAGCCATTTTTGAGTTACAAACTTTTTTTTCTTTTTTTTCTAGAAAGACCAAGCAGTTTGCATCAGAAAATGAAAAATAATATAAAAGAAAAACTTATCTTTAGATTTCCTCGTGTTGATATCTACCATCTTGATATCAACCACATGAACTTGACTGTTTGCACGCACGCCATGAACTGATTGTTTGCTACCGCGCTCTCTTCGCTATACTCTCGAAGAGTCTGGGAACTAATATGAAATAAAATTATATGCAGACAATAAGATATTATTTCATTTCCCATTAATTTTTCCATGATAAAATTACAACTGTACTCCCTATAATATGATTGGAGTGCATGCATATAAACATATGGGAGAAATTGAGAATTGAGGAATTTTCTTTTGTACGTAATATATATATACGTGTCTTGGGTTGTGATTATCATCCATCAGGTAGACCGATATTGCTGTGCATATCCTACCCCCATTGATTAAACATGCACTACACAATAGTACAGTCAAGTGCATAAGAGTACGGATACAGTATATAGTCCAGGATCATAGAAGCACGAAACAAAAAGTCAAAGTCAAAATGACATCAAATACGAACGGCAGTAGCTAGGTAATCTGTCTATTTCTATCCTCTTTATACACCAATAATTTTCTATCACCTCATATATAAAATACCAGCAGAAAAAGTGCCAGAGATAGGCTTTCTAGCAAGAACAGCGCTCGTTTTCTAGGAAATTCATTGTAGTGAATCGGTTTGTTTTCACTGCAGCAACTAGCGCATGCGTATGAGTGACTCCGATTCTTCCGATTTTCTCCGATTTGCAATTAGCTCGGACGCGAGAATAAGGCTTCCCTAGTTCCTTTTTATACTTTTCGACAGTGAAAGGAATAGATGTTCCTGGTATAACCTCTACTTCCTTTTGGTCAGGATAAAGCAGTGTCCAGTCTTCAAGACCACAGAAAAACTGATCATAATTTGCATGCTTCTCCACAGCAATCTTATGTACAGTTTTGCTATCAGCTTGCTTTGGTACCAGGATAGGTAGTTTGCTGCCCCTTACAATAAAAAGTGTTCCATCTTTTTCATTTTCTCTAATGATCCCTACGTTAATTAAAACAGATTCAGCAGGTTTCTTGGAGAACAGCTTTGGTTTCTTTGGCGCTACTGCATAGTTGGCTGCATCTGTTTTCTTTTAAATCTGTTCATTCTTTCTTCTGTTTTCTTAGTTTGGAAATCCATCAGAGTCAGCAACAGTTTATCATTTTGTTTTCAGCATCATTTACGATCCTTTTTGCCCCGCAAAATGCACAAAAAGCATCAAGGTCTGAAGTCTTTTTCCCACATGAGGTACAAAACTCCCCTCGAGAATTAATTCTGTCCAAAATGACGGCCCCGGACTCCGCAAAAAGTATTTTAAAATATACTTCTGGATTTAAGATTTATTTCTGGATTTTGAAATATTTTTTTGGATTGGGAACCGAAATAAATTTTCGGATTTGAATTACTTTTTTTGGATTCGAAATAAATTTTCGGATCTGAAATATTTTTTTGGATTTGAAATATATTTTTGGATTTGAAATATTTTTTCTGATTGACCCCTCCCGGCTTCCGTACGAACGTATAAACATTAACAACTTTGTTTTATAAATTAGTTTTTTTTTCATAAATACTCAAACAAAATAAACAAATCAAATAACAAACAAATAGTTTGTTTGTAATAGAAGGTTTTATCAATATAAACAGACCTTATCAGTGCGGTATCGCCGTGTACCAGCTTGCAAAATTGAGGATGCTTGAATTTTACAACGATTTTCTTGATAAGTATATCGACAGGAGAGATTTTGAACTGATTCAAATGGACACCGATTCCATGTACATGGCTCTTTCATCTAACAATTTAGATGATATCGTTAAACCTGAACTTCAAGATTATTATTCCAATCAAGGTAAGGCTGAAATTTTGAGTACGAGTAAATACCATGATAGAACACCAGGGTTATTCAAGGATGAGTTCAAGGGTACGCGAATGATTGCTCTTACAAGTAAATGTTATTTTGGGGAAAATCAAGATTTAGGTATATCAAAATTTAGTTGTAAGTCGATTTCAAAAAGGCAAAATGAAATGACTTGGCAATTTATTTATTTATTTATTCTTTCTTTAATGTTGACAAAAGTGGTATACAATAAAACTAGAAGAAGCCCTTTCTTTGATGATCTTGAAGTCATCAATGGTACATTTGAGATCAAAGAAAGAAAACGTCGAGTCAATACTCGACGTTTTCTTTCTTTGATCTCAAATGTACCATTGATGACTTCAAGATCATCAAAGAAAGGGCTTCTGAACGCCTTATCGACATTTTCCTCGGATTTTGTGTATGTAGTGTGCGTGTGTTTTTCGAGGTCTTCGATCATCTTACCGTAAAACGAATAACCAATACCAATACCAATACAATGAAGGGTTTGAGTCGCCATCTCTTCTTGCATCGCTTACCTCCTTAGGGAACCATTTGAAAGGCCTGCTTGCTCGATATTTTAGAATTTTATATACAGCAGTCACTTCCAAACCATGATCTATATACCATTTTAACAATGGTGTATAAAACAAAATCTTCTTTGCTTTGCAAACCCCCAATAACTTTTTAGTTCCTTTGACACTCTTTCTATTTGTAGCTTTTTGGTAGTCTTTCATATGTTGGGGTACGAAATTCTCAGGAATTTTATCAACTACAAACAACGGGGAGAATTCTTCAAATTTAGCTTTTAGCTCTTCTGGCACGCAAATATCTACCTGACAAAAACCAAAAATAAAACCATTAAATATACACTCGGGAAACGCTTCCAAAAACGTTGGATCTGTAGGATTTTTGACTTCAATGTAACACTCTTTATCACAGGGCATATCTTGTCCTGAACAAAACAAACATAAGCTGTTTGCATCAAAACCAACAACAGACTCACATTTCTTAGCGTCTTATATATTTATGAGGAACACCTCTTTCAGCATATCTAGAAAACACAATACTCGCACCACCTACCAATAACTCAATTCAATAATAACTCGTAAGCTTTGTTTTTCGGACACACCTCACAATCTTTTCGTATTTTTGAACAGTCTTTGCAAGTTTGTTTGTAACATTCCTCCGAACATTTACACCTACAAGGTTGTCCTGGAGCATATAAGTCAGGCTATTCTCTGCCTTTCATTTTCAAGGCTTTGTTCAATACATACGTCATCGAGATTCCAGGAATAGACACAGCGTCCTTCAACATATCGATCCCATCTCCATAATAATTTTCTCGCGTCTTCTGCAAAGCTTCCAAAAACGGTACAACATCGGCCAGGTTATATTCACGAAGCCAATCCAACATCGTAACACATCCACGTTTTTCAAATTCAGCCTTAGAGTTTTCATATTCTTCCGGAGCGATCATAACTTTTTTCTTAAGGGTTGAATAGAAGTTGCTATATGCCACAGGTCCTTTGTGTGAAAGTTTCTCAAAGCTGTCCATCCATTCATAAGGAAAGACCAATTTTTGTTCTCTACAACCATTGGCTTTACACCAAGCGTCAAATGAAAGTCCTGGAGCAAGATAAGATTTGACATTTAAAAATTTGAACTGACTGGTTGTCAAAAACATGTAGCTGTTTTCTTTCTTAGCCACAGAGATTGAACCGGCCTGTTCTGTCATATGATTAACGAAGTGCTCTTTTATCATATTCAGATCGTATTTGCCGCTATTGAAACCTAGCACAGAAACCTGATTACACCAAGCTTCGTGTTGCGCAACTACGGAGGTCGGAAGCGAATCTTTGTCGGGAAAAGAATATTCTTCACTTACACGTTTCGAGATGGCTTGCCAACGATACTCCAAATCATAAATAAATTCCTTGATGAGGTTCTCAGGGTTCTCGTTGTAAACGAAAGTACGCTCCTCGCTCAAATTATCTGCCACCGCTACACTTATGGGAACATGTCGCGTGTTAAAAACCAGATCATCGGTAACCTGTTGGTAAAGTCTGACAAGCAGCGCTTCAAAGTCGAATACGATGAAATATGGATATGGAACAAACTTCTTTTCAAGCTTAACGGTACTCAACTCCGGTATTTCACACTCCCAGACTGAAATAACCCGAAAACCAAGACCCCTAACCCTTTCTTCCAGCTCAAGAGTCTCCTGATACCTCTTTTGATCTCCACCCGAACAAGGACATCCATGCCATTTACAACCATAATAATGATAATGAGTTCATATCCATCCACAAGAACCTCTCGCTCGTTAATCTTCACACATCTCTCTCCACCATGACGACAAAGAGCGTGATGAATATGTTTACCTGTATCTTCAGACTGTTTCTCAACCCATCGACATCCACCATAACTGAACTGGGTGTTACCTCCATAGAATACCTTCTCAGAACTGTTCATGATATGCTTAAACTTTTCTCCTTTGCATATCAACTTGGTTTTTCCTCCTGAACAAAGGTTTTCTGTTACATGTCTATTATAATTGTTGTGTCTGTTAAACCTCTGTTCGCATCCAGCGCATTCCCAGTGTTGTATCAAACCTTCAAGATCTTTTATGTAAAAACAATGACCCTCGTAGAGACCAATGTCAACACAAGGTAAACTTTTTCTGAACTGGTTTTTACCAAACACCAATTTCCAAACCTGTTGGTTTTTCGGCTCATACAGACGGATGTTGATACGAAACTGTTTTGCAATTCCTTCAAAATCAACAAGTTTAGTCGCCCGTACATTTTCGACTTTCAGGTTTTGATCATCATAAAAATCTCGGGCTAGTTCTAACGCTTTTCTAGTAGTGCGTTTAGCAGGTCTTGGCACATTATCACAATAGGCAAAGTAGATGACAAGACACCTCCAAATACACAGATTGTCGTTTTTATCATCGATAGCATGACTACATTTTTTTTACGAAGCCATTTTGGAAGAAGTCCGCAACCCATCAAAGGTTCGTTTGACTGGATCACTTTGACTCTCACCTTGGTAAATTCGACACGTCCCTGATATACACCTGGACTGTCGAAAACCTCGGCTGCCGGTAGATATGCCTTAGACCAAACACCATCATCATCCAAATCTAACTTTTTAGTCTCACAGCCTTTGATATACCCCTCGATTGCAGATAAACTTGTAAAAGCCCCGTCTCCCGGAAGTGTTTTTACATACTTTACAATTTCCCCATTTCCCCGATAAATTTTAGCGGTAAAACTGTAAACAATCCTCGAACGCATTTCAATATCTTGTTTGATTCGGTTGAAAATCATCTCTGATAGGTCATTATTCAAATTACCAGTAACCTCATACCGGTTTACTCTTGGATGGGTTTCAGTTAAGTTGATTTGTGGTCGTTCTTTTAATTCTTGAAGAACATCATTATAGCGTTCTTTATTGATTGAATCCTCAATTTTGTTGTCTTTTCTGCCCTTTTTATACAAATCCAGAACCTTATCTCGTAAGGTTCTGAAAGCTTTACTTGTTTTGTTTTTAATGCTTAAAGGTACATTAACCATTCTCTCCATTCATTCAACTTGCTTTTTACCTGAGGTCTATTTTTCGCCATTTCTTGCTGCTCAAACAAATCCATGTCTTGTCGGTAAGGAATAATTGTAACAGGTCGGACTGGTTTGAACCGCCTAGTAGATCTTGGTGGTGGCACAGGTTGGTCATTCCTCGTTGGTCTTGGAGCAGAAACAGGTAAGTCTGCTAATAATTCGATCAACTCAGCCTTTCTGAGTTTTGAGTAGCCACGTAGGCCACGCTCTCTTGCGATAACTTTTAATTCAACAACGGTATTTTGCGAAGTCATGTTTGTTATATATTTACGATTATGTCTCTTTAAGGCTGTTTTTAATTTAACGAAAAAAGACTAGTAACCTTTGCGTTATATTTTGTTACTCGGATTTAAGTAACAAAAAAAGCCTTTACGATTCTAGCGAGGTTGAAAAATCAATTTATTTTTTTGGTAATTCTGTTTTGTCAGTCATTTTTGCTATACATATTAGAATAAAAAACTTTTAAGTCACTTTTTGATGTTTTTGCATTAGCGATGTCATGCTACATCGTTATAAAATGAGCTAAATAAAGGTGTGCATAAATAAAAAATGTCTAACTCTAAACTTCAAGAGATTTACTATCAACCTCAAAATTTATGGAAAGGACAAAAGGCTGTTCAGAATTTAAGAGGATTTGGCTTCAATCCAAAGGAAATTAAGAAGTGACTATCAAAACAAGCATTTTGGCAAGTACATTTACCTGCTCCAAAACAAGTTGAAAGACCTCATTATGAAGTTACTACTCCTAATGAATTACATCAATTCGATTTATTGTACATGCCTGGTGACATAATGTATGGTAACAAATATAAGTACATTTTGTCTGGAATCGATGTTGCTTCCAGATACAAAGTAGCTCGCCCATTAAGAACAAAAAAAGCCAAAGACGTTGCTGAAATGATAAGAGATATCTATAAAGTTGGACCCTTAACCTATCCACAAGTATTTCAATGTGATAACGGTTCAGAATTCAAAGCGGATGTATCAAAATTGTTGGAGAAGAATAATGTTGAAATTAAAAGAGCAACTACAAAATATAAGCATACCCATACAGCTTTTGTTGAGGCGTTGAACAAGATACTTGCTGAAAATTTATTCAAAATACAAGATGCTCAAGAACTGAATGATTTAGACAAGATATCATCTACATGGGTCAAATATTTGTATAAACTGGTTCATAAATTAAACGATACAAAGACGCAGATGATTGGTATGAAACCAAAAGATGCTATTAAAATGAAAGAGGTGCCTCTTGCTAAACGAGAGAATTATCCACCTGAAGTAGAATTACCTCAAGATGGGCTTTATAGATATCTATTGCAACCTGGTGAAGAGCATGCTGATGGAAGGCGGAGAGCAACAGATAGGATATGGTCAAAAAACACATATAGATTGAGTGAAGTATTAGATCAACCTGGTAACGGTGTACTATAATATGTTCAAGATGGACCTGAACGAGCTTTGGTAAAAGAAGAATTGATGTTAATACCTGAAGATACAGAATTACCTCCTGTTTATGTGCAAGGTTGGTGAAAAAAGAGCGGTACATACAAAGTATCTTTACTTGTTTCTAGTAAAGATGATTGTGATTTTCTCTTGTGATGTTTAGCTCCACATAATGTCATAATCAAAGAATTGCCTTTCATGATTCTTTTGAGATTGCTTGAGACCCTTTGGTCTGACAAAGGCTTCTCTAGAGCTCCAACCATAATCCTTTAATTCAACGCAAAGTCTTGCAGGCAACCACGTCTTATATAAATTTCCTGTTCTGTCTTGGACCTCTGCATACATAGCTGTTCCACAACCAAATTCAGATGCAGGTGTGTCTATCTTACCCACAGATTTAACATGATAAATCACGTTTTCAGTTAGTTCTCTCCACTTTATGATTGGAACAATTTGTTCCATGTTTTGTTCAAGTGTTGCAACTGTTGGAAATTCCATTGTCATGTTTTGTCTATATATATGCGATTATGTCTCTTTATATCATTTTCAATTATTAATTTTTAAATTGACAAGCACATACAAGCACATCCTAGGAAGCATTTTCGGTTATAGTTTTCTTCAAATTTTGAAGTTCTACCATCAAGCTTTTTTGAAATTGATTTTGGGTTTCAGTCTCCATCTTTCTATCTGTCTGTAGAACTGAGTTTTTCTAAAGCTTTGTAATATGTTCCCTGCAAAACCTGAAATTCTTTGAAATTAATCCTTCCATCATTCAATGCCTGTGAGATACTTGTTTCGAAGACAGCAATTGTGGATGTTACAATATCATATAATTTTATGACTTTGTTTATTTTCTTTTGATATTTTTTGATGGAAGCTGTGGTAAGACCAGTACAAATAGAGCCAGCTAAGGCTACACAACCTAATCCTGCAGAAATGGGCATTTCAATAATAGTAGCCCCTGTTGCAATTGAAGCAATGCCAGATCCAATGGTTATTGCGCTTGAGCTGGCATTTAACAGTATCAATGGTTCTATCAATTTATTGTGTTTCTTGAGCTTGATGCTAAATTTGTCCTTTAGTTTTATCAACTCTTCAAACTCAGAATTTATTACGCTTGCGTTAAACTTTTCCTGCTCACTCAAATCCTCAGGAGCAGTGGGTAGTTTTGGGTATATTGTAACACTCATATTTAGAGAGAGAAATTATCTTATATAAAGAGAATAATTTCTCTCTAAATAAATAAAATGGCAGACATTCACATAGACTCTTTTGGCGAACATGGGATGACAGATGAGACAACAAATGAGACGTTTCCTCTCATACCAACTGGAGACGGTACGGGTGCACAAATACATACATCAGGTGAACAAGAAACATCATTTGGAGGTCTCAGTCTGAATACTAGAGTTTTGAAAGAACTAGTTGAAGGGTTGTATGATAGATTATCCGAAAAACTTCAGCAAAACCCTGAGGTGTTATATACCGACCTGTTTGAAATTAGAGATGGTGAATTATACTACAGTATAAGTAGCAAACCATTGACAAACAATGGAAGACTAAAGGCTACTGATACTATAGCAGAAATACTTGGCAAAAAAAGGCTGCGTAATTTAGGGTATGATATACCTAAGAGCAAATTGTCAGCCCGACAGGCAGCTTCGCTTAACAAAATACAAGAAGAACTACGTTCAGTCTCCACAATAAAAAGTGCAAAGGGCATTGAGCTGGATACAATCATTGAAAATATAAGGACTAGTACAGAAGATCTGGTTCGTCAATCATCAATTGATCATGGTACACTCGAAACTGAGGCTCCACTACCCTTGCGAGAGCAATTAGGGCTTGACAGAGAATTGAAAAGCATTCGCGGATCATTAAAAGTAGAAGTTTGGAAAAAAGGTTCAGCTAGAACAGCATATTGATAGAGAAAAAAACAAGTTGAAAGAAATGGAAAACTCAACAGATATGACCGATAAACAACGAAATGAAGTCAAAGAAAGAATGGAGGGATTACATGAAGAGTTGAAAACTAGACAGGAAAGTATTGATATTCTCAAGGGTAAATTAAACAGTCAAGTTACGAGCATAAGAGAAACCATTGCTAAAGTCCTCGACAAAGATACCACATTGGGTGAAAAGATACGAACACTATTCCGTGAACAAGGTATCACAATCGTTAGCATTCTGACAGCCTTTGGCATGGTTATTGGTGTCCTTGTGGAAGCTTTGTTACCAGGAGGGTCAGCAGCTGAAAGCTCTTCACAAAATCCTGACAAAGGTGGTGATAAAAAGGACAGTGCAAAGGAATGGATAAAAAGTAAACTCAAAGCGTTAGCATCACTTCTAGGAAAATTAGCATCTAAAGCAGCAGAGGCTTTACCCGGAATAATAGGTTCAATGGTCTCATGGCTACTCAATAGAACAAAAGAAGCGGTTGGTTGGTTAAGTCAAAATTTATGGGCTTTGATTGTAGGGGTTGGCGGGTTGGTCTATACATATTTAGTAACGAGAAGGTAAATGAAGATAAATATGTTACATGATACATGTAACATAATTTTTGCTGATTGCTTCCCCTCTTCATCTTTCAAAATACCACACAATTCCACCAATTCCAAGCATACTCAAAGTAATAAAAGCCAATTCCCTTTCATGTTGGTCATGACTCGGTGTATAAAAGTCGCTCAATACAGGCTCCCGTGGTAAAGGTTCAAGATGTTTACCAAATACCCTATTGTATTCTCTCATTGCATCATTTAGCTCTATAAATCTGCTCTCAGCTTTCTTTTCAAGCATTAGTTGTTTATTGATGAAATCAATTCTTTTCTGTCGTTTTTGCTGCCATTCAATTTGTGCTTTTTGTAACTTTTCTATGGCCAAATCATGACGTTTTCTTTCCTTATCGATTCTGTCTTTGGATAAACTTGAAAACAAATAGCTTGAGCCTGTGAAAGCCAAAGCGTTAGCTAAAGCCCCTCCCAACATCATTGCAATTGAAGCCATATTTAGATATTGATATTTTCAGGTAAAATCTTTTGCTTAATTAAGTATTCTCGTGTTATTTCACTAGCAGCAACAATGGCAACTAGTTTTCCTGTATCTTCCAAGTCGAACGTTTGAATCGAGGGAGGTGTCATTTTTAATACCTTTTTTCCTAGCATAAAATAGCCGATAGCGAAAACACAGACGACTGATGCGTGATATAAAACGTTGACGATACTTTTCTTGTCCATTGTTATAGTTGAATTAGGGGAGTTTCATCTTTAGAACGCTTCACTCCATTTCATGTTTACTGATTTTTACCGGTATTTTAGATTTTTCTTGTTTAGGAGGTTTATTTCTAGGCTTCTCCCCTTCTCTCTTATACATGAAATATGCAAACCCACCAACTAAACCAATAGCAATCGCTCCTCCCATAACATAGTTGTCTATAGATGACTGTTTAGTTGGTGTTGACTCATCTCTATTCGGTGTTACGGTAGCATTTTGCAATTCTTCACGCTTTTTACGGTTGTATTCCGCCAACTTCTTACCAGCTTCAACCTTCTTAGGGTTCTTCGTTGTCACTTGGATTGGGGTCTGTTCTTCTGTCATTTTTATCTGCTGTATTTATATTATCATCGGATTTTTTAAAATTTATTCCATTGAGATAATGCCTCCCGGTAATAAGTCCAACACTGAGTGGTGCTAGAAAAGAGCCGAATTTGTAATATAAATCACATGTGAATCGTTGAATGGCAGAGTTTAAGAAGGGGTCAGTTTCCAGGTCATTGCTCAATGCATCTTGGTTGCTTATTCCTAAGGTTGCACAAGCCCCCATCGAATAAATGCGTATTAGTAATTTCCCCAAGGATTTTACCATTTGACCTGATATTTTTGCTTCGTAGATATTAAAGAGTTTTTCCACCTCTTCATCTTTGAGTTTGTTAATTTGCTCTTCCGTGTACATTTTCCCTAAGTATAGCTTGCTGTTCCGGTTAACACACACTCGAGCAATTTTTGTGGTGGTGGAAATTCACCTGGAACGTCATATCCAATTAAACTATCGATTGCTGTTTCTGCCATTTTTATTAAAGAGAGATATTTTTTAAGACAAAATAAAAGCAAAAACCAATAAAAAATCTTGCAGTCTTGCAGTCTTGCAAGAGTCTTGTAGCAGTCTTGCAAAAGTCTTGTAAGAGTCTTATAGCAGTCTTGCAAGAGTCTTATAGCAGTCTTGTAAGAGTCTTATACTTTTGTTACAAGAGTCTTGTAACAAAAAACGTCAACCAGCTCAGCAAATCACATACGTTCTTGGGTGTTCCATTCTCATGACTAGACACGCGCGTTTCCCCCCTTTCAGCTTTTCCTTGACATCTTTCAATTCTTCTCGCGTCTCAATGACATCATTCTCTTCATGAATAGTGATTAAATCATTTCTATCTTTTGGATACCACACATATAACATTTTAGCTTGCCGTCGTAAATTTTTTGGTATAGCGGTGTATGATTGTGTAAGTAACCATAGCGAATGATTTCGATGTCTGCCGCTAATTGCCAACTCGAGCAAAGGCTGTCTCTTTTTGTCCAATTTTTCATCAGCGATGATGTCGTCAACCAGGAGTAAGGTTTTGTATCCAGCACAGAAAAAGTCAATTTTCTTAATCCATTCATACAAAGATCCTTCCGGCTCAATTAAAATCACATAGCTGTCAGTCCAAAACCATTTTTGGTCTCTGTATATTTGATTCCATCTTAATGTTGGACATATAATCACGATGAAATCAAAGTGATCAAAGTATTCATTTTCTAATAATTTTACAACACGTTTTGTCTTACCACAGCTTGTTGGACCAGCGAATAATGCTGTGTGAGGCTCTTTCATGTAAAGTGTGTTACTTTGTTCCGCCATTTTTCTAATACAAGACAGAGATAAATTCACCGTTTTGAATGTTTAATTGAGCATCCATGATTAAATATATATAAGCGTTTAAGTTTCCTGCAGTTTCAGCGGTCTTTTCAATTTGTAAAGTGATACCTTCATTTGCATTTTCAATCCGTCGACCGGTCCCATGCAAGGCATTTTCATCTATGGTTCTAAAATCTAACCACAAAGTATACTTGTCTGTCAAGTAATCAGAGACTTTTACATCATGTAATTGCAAATGCTTTTGGATTTCGCTGGCATTATCATCTTTTGGTTTTCCTTCGGCAAACTACTTGCAAATTTCATTGTATTGTTCAAACGGCTGCATCCATTGAGCAAAAAGTTGGTTAGGCTTGCCCTCAACGATGACAGATACCTTTGATATTTTTGGATTGTAGAATTTACTGGTATCTCGTTTGTAGAATTGTTCGTCTTCAAACAAAACCAAGATACCCTTCAAAGATTTACAAGGGGTATTGAATGACCAATTCCACGTTGTGTCTGACTTGTTTACTCTAATTTGCTTGTGTCTCAAAATCCTATGGTATTCAGATGCAATGTGTCTGGCCAAAGTAAGTTGTGTCACAAGCTCATATTCTAGAGAGATGTTAGTTACTTTGTATTTACCATCTGGGTTTACTTTTTGACCTGCGGCAGAAGTTAGAGGGTTAGAATAAATAACTCGGTTATAGTCGTTAAATGTGATTTCATAGCATAACCTATTACCTAATCCAGCTTGATAATAAGGGATCGTGCTATCTAGCATTTCAAAATCGAGTGGAATGACAAACTTGTTTTTATAGGTGTCAGCAATGGCCTTGTCCGCTTCAACAGTGGTGCTTCTGTAACACCCAAAAATATCAAAGTCATTGATGCTCAAAATCTCGTTACCTTCAAACTTGACAGCCAACTTTTTAATGATAGCTCTCCCAATGTTACTGACCAATGTTCTTTTTGTGTCAGCTTTCGACTCGAGTTCAATATCAAAACATAGATTCGTTGTTCCTGGAATAATCATCACTTCCTAAATTTGGAAACCTAACCAACAATAACTGATTTTGGTCAATCTCACTTGGATTATGTGTGACAATTACTTTTTGACGAGAGCCTTTTACACCACGGGCAGTTCTAAGTGAACGTTCTGGATTTAATCTTCTTCCGTATTCCATGTTTGTTAATTATGATAGATAAATTATTATTATTACTTTATTTTACTTTTATTTCGGTTAGCGAATGTGCAAAACAACGGTTGTTCCCAGATCTTCTTTTGGCATATTGCTATGCTGATCTGTGATTTTCAACGTGAGAGACTGAAATACACCATTTTTAAATTTTTTGTACTGAGGGTTTTTAGGCTCAACATGTGTGAAGTCTCTATATTTAGCGATGGGAACGGTTAGTAAAATATCACTTAGCTTTACATTCTCAAGATTTTGAGTGTTGTCGAGTTCAGAGAGATGCAAATTCATTTTGGTTATTTTAGCTAATGTATTGGTCTTGATTATTCGAGGGTCTTTTTCTAATAAGGTAAGTTCTACATTGCCTGCCAAAAATGCCTTCAATTCTCTGCTAGTGTATTTTCTTTGTGGTAGCAACTTTTCAGCTTTTCCATCTCCAGCAGACAGAGTCACTTTTAGGGGAGCTGTGATTTGATAGGTAACATTGTCTGCAAACATCTCAAGCAATGCAATTTCTTTTGAGCCATCCATATTTTGAATGGGGTAAGAGAGATATATATGGTCTTCTCACCCCTTACGACATTTACTGTGATATACATTTCTTGTATTAGAGAATAGAAGATATTATTTTAAATAATAATGGAGAGCATTTTTAAATATGATCCCAATGCGCTTTATAAGCCAAATGGAGGACAAGACCTTCAGATATTGGATGTTAAAGATTTATACAAACAAACAATTATTGTCTCTAAAAATGGTTCTTTTCCTGCGAGCTTTCCCAATGTTTTTACTAATTACGAAATGGATGAAAATGAACAACGCATGAAAATTTGGCAGGAACAACCATTTAAATTATGGCAAACCCAACTCAATTTTGTCACTTGGTGTGCTTCAAGTGCTTGTGGAGTCAGTTCTGAACACCTGAAAGAAGGTCGCTCTACTCCCCCTCACCCTATGATTAGATCAGTATTATCGTTTTCACGTCTATTACCATATTAGACGAATCATTAAGCGCTTGCAGACACCTCTACCTTTTGAAGATGGTTTCAACCAATACGATAATCCTTATAACAAAGAAGAGTTTTTAAAAATCTGTAGTGTCGATTCTGATCCTAAAAAATACAAAGGACAATATTTTTTTGGCTCGTATCAAAAAAGACGTAAAAACTATCCAGCACCAGGCCTAAGTTATTTCACAGACGACTCCATGACACGATGGATTATAGAAAAATCTAAAGGCTTTACAAAAACAGGTCTTGTGAAGATTTCTGAAAGTGTTACAACATATGCTTATCTTGTTCTTAGTTCACAAGCCTCAGCTTGTTCTTAGGTAATAATTCAAGCGCTTTGACAGCTCAAAGAGTTTTTATGAACAACTTTGAAGACATTGTTAACCGCAGAGTTGATATTCAAGAGGACATTAAACGTTATCAGGATACTTTAAATTACGCTTCAAGCAAAGTTGATTATTCAGTTGGACAAGGCATTTACATGTTACATAGTGACATGAATCTAAACATCAAGGTGACTAGCTGCCTAACACAAACAAAAAATAAAAGTTCACAAAAGGAAGTTCACCACATAGAACACCCAAGAGTGAGTCAAACAAATTCACTCCCATCTCACGAAGAAGAAAAAATTGCTTTGATTTTAGTGATAACAACGGCTTTTAGCATATGGTGTGTGTTTAGATGACCTTGTTTGAAAGAAATAAAGAATGACGTCAATTAGATGTCAATCATACTTAAATAACAAAAGAAAACAATGCATTCCTAGCATACCAAATCTCCTTAGCAAGGAACACTTTCGATTTTAACTTTTCTTAAGTAAACAACTTTCTGGTGTGTAAAATTCTATTGTTATAAGCGTTTGATTGACAGATGGTTTAATTATATAACAAAAAAACTGCTTACGTGTTGTTATTTGAGAATTTTGTTTTGCAATAAAAACTTGCCATGTAATCAAAATAAAAATGCTATATATAACAAAAAGCTGTTTTCTTTCCACTTACTCTTTTTTTTTTATTATGTCCTTTTCAAATCTGTGGTCAATATTTTTACATTATGAGACAATTATTAACCCGATTCGCGTTAATAATTTATGTTTGGCTTAGCGAAAATAATTGATAGGGATTCGTGTTGATAATTAAGAGGGGATGTAAATGGGCCTGAAATGACTCCCACCTACTACTCTTGAGTTCTCTATCCATATTCATAAATGAAAATAATGAAAAAATGAAAGAAAAATCAGAGATCTGTCTCACTCAGTAAAAAAAAAGAATCACCTTAATTAAGTTTTTTTTTTCGAGGACCCCCACAACTTCTCCGTAAAGAGTTTTTATCAAAATGGTACACAGAAAAAATGTGCAAATTCTGTAAATTTGGACCAAATTGGGTTTAAAATCCCCTTTTTACTCAAATTTTCGAAAAATTGCCCTCATCTCTGAAATCAGAATCTTCGAATTGTCCTTCGTGTAAATTTTCAAAAGAAACGGATCATTCTGTAAATTTGGAACAAATTAGGCCTAAAATCTTCTTTTGACACAAATTTTGGAAAAATGGCCCTCAAATTTTAAAATCAAGACCTTCAAAACTGAGTTCTTATTAAACGAACATTTAACCATAAAAAAGTCCACATTTTACATATCTGCGCAGCACTCGATTACATTATTGCGCAGCTCAAAAATTACATATCTGCGCAAAATAATTACATATCTGCGCAAAAATTACATAACTGCGCACAGCAAGCAGAAGGATATCAAAATCAAAAGCGTCAGTAAAGTTTACTTAATTTAAGTTTCACTGTGGTACTTCGAATCAGAAAAGTAATTGAAGTCTTTTTGTTTGTTTTTCCTTTAGGGAAAGATCCTTTTTTTGTGACTATATGGTAAGTACACTTTATAGCTCACGAAATATACGAAAACATATCATGGTCATGAGAGCAAGGATAAAAAGAAGTAGAAGTAAAAGAACTTTAAGTTAGTAAGTGCGGTCCTTATAAACGTTCGTCGTACATAGATAGATTAGATAGATAGAACGACGCCGAAACCAATTCACATTCACTTTCTGTGTCACTTTCACTGCTGCCTTTCATTCTAGCATTTCTGGATCATGAAAACATAGTTTCTCTTTAAACTTTGACATTATCTTTGGCTTGACTCTCCATCTACTATTGTAAGTCCAGGCATTTAAACCCTTATTTTCTGTAACTATTCTGACAAACTCATCATACAGTTCTTTCAGCATGACAGTCTCAATCAGTTTGATTACTCCATCAGCAATGTAATTGAATAATAACTCAAATGACTAGTGGTACAATGTATTTTTTTTACTTTTGTGAACTGAATACACATCTATGTTATAACACTTCCATGATGAACTTCCTTTCTATATAATTAAAAATCATGGTCTTTTTTAAGTCTTGCTTATCTCTTAGCTCGCCAGCATCTGATGTCATAGCCTTTACTAAGTGGAATATTTTCCTTTCCTTCGAATCCCAAAGATGTATGTATACCCATTTCAATTGTGCACACACATGAAAACTCAATTTATGAGAAAATACATTCTTTAAAACCTTTGTTATAATATAACGGACATCTAATAAATTGAAAGCAATTCTGATTTAACATAGGACTTCCCTTTTCGCAAATGATGCAAACCTCTTCCAAAATGCCAGATTTAGTTTTATTTATATGTGATCTTTAATTTATTTATTTATTTGGTGTTGTTTTACGTGGCTAGCCTCACTCAGTTGCTATTGCATCTGCTTTCCAGGAGGGGCCACGGCTTAGGTTGGAGGCTCCGAAGTATTTGACACTCTCATGAGTGACACAAACCCAATCAAGGGCCTGTGCTCTTCTGGATGACCTTCCTGCGACACCCGATGTATCATCTACCCAATTTCCCTCACATGGCATGGGTCGACCCGGCGCTATGGTACATTCACTTGCGCATGGTGAATCGCCGCCAATGTACCAGGAAATTTGGGTAAAGCTTTTGATTAGAACAGCTAGGTTTGACTACTGTACTTGATAACTTTTTAATTACAACCTTCCCTGCTCTTTCCATTTTAGACACTGTCTGTAGGAACTGCTATGATAGTGTAAACTGAAATCTAACTGGCTATTCTGGTTAATGACTAAAAAGGTAAACAATGCTACGTTAAACATAGGATATAGAGGTAAGTAGATTATTAAGCAGCATCTAATAGAGACTAATAATAGGCTGATTATAATATTTTATAGGATTTTGATACAGAAAACACATTTACATTCAGTAAAATTTTGTCTTAGCATTTAATGAAGTTACAACATTGTTCAATTACTTCTTTTCCAGCCGATATTTTTAACAAAAACAGCGCAAAAACCAAACTGAATATGTGCATCTTGAACACTTTTGATCAAAGTATAAACAAGAAAAACAGCATAAATAAATTCTATATTTCGACTTGGAAAATGGAAAGTTGCCTGGATACGTTCCCTTGTTGTACGAGCACTCAAAATTTGCAGCAAAAGAAACCTTGCAAATAAACTTAAGTCAATCAAAATTTTCGCCTCATGGAACTCCTTTCCGAAGAATGTCGTAAATAACATTATTAAACATACCACATCAAATAACAATGGACCACGTAGAAATGAGACCTCAGATTCAACCAAAATTTATCTCAATATTAATTATCCTGGGGAGAAAGGTGAACAGTTAATAAAAAGCTCTGTTACTAAATTGAAGCGCTTTACGACGAAACAATTTTCATTGGTCCCACTGTATACAGTAACAAAAGTATCATTTTTCACCAACATGAAAGATAGATTGCCGCCTCTAAGTAAATCGAACGTCGTTTATGAATTCAAATGCCCAGGATGCTCTTCATCATACATTGGAAAGACTGATCGTACGTTACATAAACGCACGATTGAACATGCAACATGTGCTGATTCCGCTATCAAGATGCATATCGATAATTGCGATAACTGCGAACATATTTTCGCTATGAACAACCTGTATGGTAATGACGTCATTAAAAGAGATTTTTACATAAATCTAGTGCGCAATAATTCCTTTGTCATTGACAAGTCTAACAATTGGAATATTCTATTGTTTAAAGAAGCATTTCAAATTAAACTTAAGTGTCCCCGATTGAATCACGAGGTAAAAGCATCTAGAGATTTACAATTGTTTTAGCACATTAATATTCACTTGTACATTATGGGCACGCTTAGACATGTACTAATTACATCATTTTAGCATAATAAAAAATTCACTTGTACATTATAGACGAGTTTCCAATGTTAATTACACTTTTATACCTTGTACATACTAAAAATCAAATACAATGTATGAAAATAGATAGGAAGTGCTAATGTGTATTGAAACTTTCTAATGTCGATTGTCTTTAAGGGGACTCCAGAGAACCAAATAAAGTGACAACATTTTGAAGTGTATAAAGAGAGTTTTATTTCCTGCGAGGCTGCGTGCGCATACTCACAGGAAAATGACTTGATTAATGATATTCTATGTTGCAATATACCGTAATTATCGAGCAAAGAACACTGGTGTTTATAAACATTACGTCACTAAGAAACTCATCTATATTCTTTTATCGATTTTAACAACTTGTAACTACAGTATATATAGCGTGTTTTTAGATTTTTATTTTACTTTCCTGATGATGACTGTGTAATAAAGTCGAAATATAGAATTTATTTATGCTGTTTTTCTTGTTTATACTTTGATCAAAAGTGTTCAAGATGCACATATTCAGTTTGGTTTTTGCGCTGTTCAATTACTTATTTATCATAACCTTTTTTCTAGTTATATTATTATATAGGACAGCTATATATATATTAGTAATACTCCTCAGTATTGTATTTCCTTTCTTTGGTTTGTTTCAATTACAATGGTTTTTGTGTTCGGCTTTCGTATTTTTCGATATTTATATTTAAAGAGAGAGAGGGGAGAGAGGATGATAAGCAACAAACCTGACGACACGCAGAACCAGCTCCTCTGGTGATGCTAACCACTGTTCATGTGAATTTTAAAGTATCAAAGGTCTTCTGCAATATTTTCACATACGAAACAACAAAACAAAACGATAGACCCGATAAACTGGAACTTTGGACCCAATTTACAAACAAAGGGACCAGGTTATGAGTGGGAACTTTTTGGTTCTGTTAAGCTTTTTTCACATGCACGCAAAACTTTACGTAAGCTCTTACGACTAGGACAATGTTCATTCATTTTGTTTTTAAGAAAATCGTCGTAAGCTTCCGTCAGCCTCAAGAAGAAAAAAACGTTCGAAAAGTTACATCGAGCGTTCTAAATGACGTCTTTTGTTCGAAATTACACCATTTTTTGCTAATGATCTATTTCCAAACACGTTCCAAAAGTATATTTTATTTTTTATTGCAACAAATTATAGTGCATGTGAATGAAAATATCCGTCAAGGCATTTTTTCGTGGGAAGAACTTACGAAAGAAAGTTCGTTTGGTATTACGACAAAAACTACGTGCATGTGAAAAAAGCTTTATCAGTATATTTAACTCGAGGATTTCTGCATAGAAACTGTGGTCTGCAAGTTGTACAGCGGGCATGACAAGTTTTTGTGGCACAGACGCCGGCCTAAATATATTTCGCTTAGTGAAATCTAATAAAGGTATTTACAATTTGTCTGGAAAAAAAAATCTCAAACAATTGAATTGAAAAGTTTTTGAATACCTGTTTCGTTGTTTCGCTTTACCAAATAACCAATAAAAGTGAATTGTTAAAAATTAAGAAGCAAATGTGACTACATAAAAATGCACTGAAGCAGAAAACTTTATAAAAAGAAGGGTTGAAGGGTATAAGCTACTACACGAGTATAGCGAAGATTTCAGTCAAATCCCAACATAAATGCGCATTTGGTAATCTATTCGAGTAACTGAACTTCTACATCCAGATCACCATATACGATACAAGATTCGAACATGGGATGGAGAGGGCCACATCATTATCGAAATTAAAACTGGTAAGAAATGTTTTACAGGGGATACTATATGATAAAGATTTCAGTCACGTCATATTAATAGTTTAAATGCGCTAACCAACAGTTTGTTGTAAGTAATTGATCCTGAAATATCCACATGCTGATCGCATATTGACAGGCGCGGGTTTGTCGAATTCTTTGATCGACGATACCTTATCGGGGAAAAAAAAGTCGTGGAAAAGTGACCAATTTTTTTGGTGGGTGACTAAAAGTTTCTGCACCCGACCAAAAGTTTTCCACTTTTTTTCCCCCGATAAGGTATCTCGGTAACGGTTGTCGCAGCGAAATGATTCCGTACGTTTTTTAATCATTTTTTTGAGCTCTAGTTCTCTAATTTCTGTGTTCACCATTCCGATTTTATTATTCGTCATCCATTTTGACACGGGAATTGCAACTGTCGTTTTCCAAATTACACACGAAGCTGCTACATGGGTTACCAGTGATGATTTAATTCATTCAGTGTTCGTTAGCTTCATAGCTAGGGAATATGTTAGGATAGTTCAAAGCTTTATTCGCCATTACCCTGAAGATAAAAGCGAAGGACTACAAACTGTGCTGTGATAATTATCCAACTACGCAGTTAATTGCCAAGAATAAAATAAATGGCGATAAAAGGCATGAGATCTGTATAATGGAAGAAGACAACTAACGTTCAGCTGTTCTCGTTTTTTCCTAGGTAACACTACAAATAAATACCAAAGATAAATAGGTTTCCAAATATTATCTATATTATCGACAAATAATATTGCTTCAAACATTCTGGAAGGTAAATAACAACAAGACGGAGATCAACTGCTCAATGGTACATAGTGATGCAATGTTCGAAATTAAATTTCAATTTTTACCATCCAAAAAATTCTCCTTTGCTGATTGGTTTTAGGCGGCACTAACGAGAACAGAATTTAATTTGATACGGTTTAAAAAAAATACTTTAATCCAGATCTAGAGAGACTGATCAGCAGAGATAGGAAAGTTTAATTTAACACCATATTGAGGTGCTAATAAACGCAACATGTCTTGGCACATCCGAGAAATATCGTATTCGGGCAGCCACAACCAATCCACACGTGCATTTGTATCATCGAGTACCTGCGGCCAACCATCAGCTAAAAAAAGAAAGGCATCAGGCATCATTGGTACAACAATCATTCATAATGATGAGAATAATATACCTATTTTTTGACGCATTCTATCTGGTTCGTATGCAACTTGAAACTCCGGTATGAATTTTTGTATTTCCTTAGCAATTTCTTCTGGTGTGAAACTCATGGCAGCTAAAGTAGAAAACACAGCGATAAAGTTCAGCCGAAGTTTCGCATAATGATTGCAAAGTGGTATGTCTGCATCATACCAATATTGTAAGTTCTTATCTTCAACCGATCCGACGGGGCGTCTAACAAAACAGCTGTTGCTTTAATCACATCGGGTAGATACATCATAGGTAGTCTGGTATCCTTTTTGAGATTAACTGTAAATTCACCAGATCGTAATGCAGCATGAAATATCTCAACAGCATAATCTGAGATATAAAGAATTGTCATAAAGAATGTCAGGTAAAAGTCAGTAGAATGAGTGAAATCTTTTTTTGTCCAGAAACAACTCATCCAAATTTATTGTTGTCAAGTGGCCAAGGCGCAATTAAAATCACATTTAGAGTGCGCTTACATGAGAGCCGTATTGAACACAAACCGGTTTGTACGGGTATATCATACCGGTTTGTACGGGTATATCATACCTACTTGCGAATGTTTTCCTTTTCCTATTTACCTACATCAACTGTGATTAAATTTTTAATCGTGTCGAAGTCAAGCCTACTTCTCCAGTAGCCGGGTTTTAAATTTCGATACGGCTTGGAAATGTGCGAAAGTTTTCACATTTCATCATAAAATGTGTTAACAAGCATGCGCATATTAATCAAATTTTGCTGACACACATGAAATAAAAATGCAAAATGTATTCCATCATGTACGGAAAACATTTCTACCGTACTGAAATCTTAAACCGGTTTGAGTTCAGTTTGGCTCTCATGTAAACCCACTCTTATAGAACCGCATTTTAAATACTATCACCCATCTCAATGAATAGAACAATTGGTGACCATTAAAAGTCGTTAACAATAAAAATTACACTCAATTTTTCGTTACTTAACAACGGGCACTGCGATGGAGATCGTACAAATTTTTGACGTTATAGCGCGATCGCTCTTTTTGTAGGGATGCATAAACTAGAAAATTTTGTTTTTGTGGTGAAAGGTGTGTTCGTGATATAAAACCTTCATTATAAAGTTTCCATCGACAGGACGTTTTTTTTCGTGACTAACGTCAAAAGAGCGAAAATTAAAGTCTTTTATTGAAATTTTTTACGCTAATTAAAAAGAACTTTGCTGATTTCTGTTGTAAACGATAAAGTTTGTTCTGCTGTTTCTGATGGTGTATTTTGTCGCATGGAAAACCGATTATTGCCGCTGTGAATCAACGTCAAAAGATCAAAACAATCATCCGACAGCTACTCGTCGCATCCAGTCCAACAAAAGAAGATTCTGTGCGCCGATTAACATCTACGCGAACCATTCAGCCAGGTTTCAGCTTGTTATTTCTGGTGATATTGAAACGAACCCCGGTCCACTCACTTGTCCCATCTGCGAAAAAACTGTCAGGAAGAACTCGTATCATCTGGAATGCAAAGTTTGTCTAAACACCACACATGTCAAATGTATTCATCGAAATGTCAAACACTTTACTGAAAAACACTCTTTGTGGACATGTAATAACTGTCTGGTAACTGAACTACCATTTAATAACTTGAATATTGACTGTTACCTTCTGCCTGAAGCTGTTAACGTAAATGCTGCTACTGAACCAATGAATGTTTCAGACCAGCGCAATATCCTAAACTCAAACAGAAATCTCTACAGTATTGGTCACCTGAATATCCAATCTATCAAAAGCAAAACCGCTCAACCCGAGGCTATGCTTGTGAGACACCAGTTCGACATCTTAACAATTTCAGAGACCTGGTTGGTTGAAAACCCCGGACTCGCAAAACAGCTCACATTCTCTGGATACGCCCCGTTCAAATGTAACAACAGAACTGGCCAACGCGGCGGAGGAGTTGGTGCTTATTTCAAAGACGGAATCAAACACAAACTGAGAGCCGATATCGTGAAGAAAGAACCTACCATCGAACATCAATGGTTCGAAGTGAAGGGTAAGAACAGTCCTTTCCTTCTTGCCGTTTTCTATCAACCCAGCTCCGATGATGCGGATAAACGAATCTGGTTGCAAAAATTTGAAGCGTTGGTTTCCTATGTCCACACCAGCTGGTCCGACCCTATCGTAATCACGGGTGATACTAACATTGACGTTCTAAAACATAACTACAACGTCGTGGAGGAATACAGAGAAACGCTTGATCGTCTTGGATTACGCCAACAAATAACAAAACCAACACGAAAAGGAAAGACCTGCATTGATCATATCATAACCACGTTCCCGAAAGTCACCGACGTTATCCCTTGTGACGAGATGAGTGACCACGATGCTGCCTTTGTCATTTGTAACTTGCGTAAGCCACGTTTTGAGCCGAAGTTTAAATACATCCGCATCGAAAAGAACTTTAATTCGAACTTGTTCAAAGCTGAAGTCGAACAGCTACCTTTCAATCTTGTTTATGCTTTCGATACACCGGAACAAAAACTAGACACCTTTAACGACCTGTTTACCACCTGCTTAAATCGCCATGCCCCACTCATCAAACAAAAAGTTACCCGTCCACCTGCCCCGTGGTTAAAGGATCTTAATATTAACGAAAAGCAAAAAGAAAGAGACCACCTTCGAATGAAATGTCACTCATCACAATCTGACGAAGATTGGGTTGTTTTTCGAAACGCTCGAAACGAACTGAAAAGACTTATTAGACTAGCCAAATCTAACTTTTATAGACGAGCATTGTCTTCCAAGCGGCCGAAGGAGGTTTGGTCAACTATCCATCGTATCTTGAAACCACGCCCGCACAAGATCAATGCTGATCCTGACACCCTCAACAAGCACTTTAACACGACTGCTGGAAGACTGCTCAACTCAAAACCGAAATCAGAACATGTATTGCACCAACTTATCGAACAACTACCTGAACCCGAAAATCCATTCACAATTGCTGAAGTTTCCTACGCTGACGTTCGTAAAGCCATACTTGGTCTTCGCAACGACTGTTCAACCGGCCATGATCAATTACCATCAAAATACCTGAAACTCTGTGTTAACGAGATATGCAGTCCAGTATGCCACATAATCAACACCTCCATCAAGAAATCCGTCTTCCCTAATCAATGGAAGATATCCAAAATCAGCCCAATCCCAAAGATCGATAGCCCAGCTGAACCAAGCGATTACAGACAGATTTTGCCTATCCTTTCGAAAGTGTACGAAAGACTCATTATGATTCAAATGACTAAATTTCTTGAAAATGAGGAGCTACTCTCAATGAACCAGTCAGGGTTCCGGAAGGGACATTGTACAGTCACAACATGCATTAAAATCAAGAACGACATCCTGAAAGCAATGAATCGTGGTGAGATTACCCTTGCTGTCCTTGCTGATTTTTCGAAAGCATTTGACACAGTCGATTTTGAGACACTAGTTAAGAAACTTCACACACTACGCTTCTCGAGAAAATCATTACTCATCATCTCAAACTATCTAAGTCATCGTTATCAATACGTTCAAATCGATGACAAAAAATCCTCCGTCCTCAACGTCACCAATGGAGTACCACAAGGCAGTATACTTGGTCCGATCCTTTTCAACATTTACGTGCACGACATGGCTGCTACCATCACCGCCAAATGTGTTCAATATGCCGATGACACCAGTATCTACCGTCATACGAAACCGACGGCACTCGAAAGCTGTACAAAAGACATGAACTCTGACGTCAACGAAATTGGAAAATGGGCAAGTGAAACGAATCTGATTTTCAATGCAACGAAAACTAAGTCGATGCTCTTTGCTACAAAACAAATGGCAAGGAGGCATAACTTTGATCTTGACATCAAATCGAACAACGGTAAACCAATCGAACGAGTTTCATCTTTCAAGCTTCTCGGCGTAACCTTCTCAGAGGACCTTACATGGAACAATCATGTCAAAAATGTCACAACAAAGGCTTATGGAACGCTTAAAAGCCTCTCGCTTATAAAGAGGTATCTTCCGTATCATCTGCGTAAGCAACTCGCCGAGACGCTGGTTCTAAGCAAATTGGACTATGACAACGCAGTTATCAACAATGCCCCATCGTACCTGTTTAACCAGCTACAAAAAGTTTAAAACGCTGCAGCCAGCTTTGTCAGGAAAAGCTACTCTAGATGTTCCGATGTTATTGACATAAAATGGCTTCCGATGAAAGAACGCTCGGAACATAGTATTGCTAAACTGGCTTGGAAGTCCATCAATAAAAGCGATTGGCCGAAATTCTTGCCAATGGAAAGAGACGAGAACATTCGTCAACGTCCGTTAAGAGATGAACAGATTGGAGGTACGAAATTACGTCGAACCTCGAACATTCATGCTTCTTTTGAGTTTGAAGCTTCAAGCATATTCAATGAGCTACCAAAGGCTTGTCGTAACTCATTGAGTTACAAATATTTTTGTAATCAAACAAAACATTATTTTTTAGACAAAGCTCTTGCTAGGAGGTTATAGTAGTTTTTGTTTTTGTTTTTTTTCGTTGTTTTTTTAGACGCTACATATACTTTACACGCAATTTCAGATGAAAAGCCAAATGTAAATTTTGGATATACTGAAATATACCATTATTATTATTATTATTATTATTGTTATTATTATTATTATTATTATTATTATTATTATCTTAACGATTCAAATTAATTTATAATGCAGCGTGGTGGGAAAAAATAATCAGAAATGAAAATAATTACTTCAAAATTTACGACAGCTTTTGAAAAAATTCTAAGAGAATCCACACCCTGAACTGTTCTCATTTTACAAGACAATTCAGGCTCAGGCTGTTCTTACTTTTTGGACCAATGACTTGTTCTTATTTTGTTCTTATATTTTGGCAAAATCTGAGGCTCGTGTTCTTGTAAAATTGTTCTTATAAAAAAAGAAGCGTGTATTAAATTTAAGATTTATAGCAGGTAGAACGTGCTCAGGTGAGTTTATGAAAAATAGTGTATTTTAGATGTACAGTGTGTCCCCGAGAATTTCGGTCTGAGATTTTAACAAGCTATAACTTTTCACACATATATCAGATTTTAGAGATTTTTACATCATTCGATAGCATTTCTTTCAAGGATTTTAAAAACCTATATTTTCAATAATTTAGTCCAACACCTTTTTAGTTAAAAGGATTTCTTTAAACTGTCACGATCATAAACTCCTTAATGGTTAATAAAAGTAAGTTTCCACGTGCGATTATTCTTTTATTATTATTGAACACACTAAAATTATAATCTCATCACAAAGTTAAAAATTGTGAGACGGGGGCTTCTACAAAATTGTTTTGACATCATATGAGGAATCTTTAGTAGCCATAAATACTTTTCTCCACTGACATCCAGAGTCTATCAGAGTTAAGAAGTAAAATTGTTGACGCAGCAAATAATCTTAGACAAAATCAAATTTTATTCGCCACTCTTTATGACAGCTGCAGCAAAGAGAAACACGGGGGACATGTTGAGACAGCTTAGAGCTTTGTTTTTATTGGCTCTTGTGTTTTACAGTCACTTGACTTGTTATTGGTTTTTGATAATGATTGTTGATAGCTGTTATTGAAAGATGTGTTAATTAACCATTAAGAAGATAATTGGATTTTTTCATGGTAAAATCCTTAATTGTTTCCAAACTAAAAGGTTTTGGAGAACAAAATGTATACTTTTAGAATCTACAAATTAAATCCTATCGAATGGTGCAAAAATTGCTGAAATCTGATATATGTGTGAAAAGTTATGAGCTGTTAAAATCTCAGACCGAAATTCTCTGGGACACACTGTATACAAAAAGAAGACGTTATCTATTATCATTTTGTTTGTTTACAGTGGTAGTGGAACGTGGGAAACAAATAAGAATTAACGGATCGAAGAATATATAATGGTACATGTTTAGGGTGGTAATGCTGTTTAATTCTTTTTCTGAATCTTCATCATGATCACTTACGTCAGTTTTAAAACTAAAATTCAGAATTTCCGAGGACGCCGAACTTTCATCAACGTCAGACATTTTGCTAATGAAATTTGCTCAGTGACGTCGTGACTTTTAAAAATGTAAAGGGGAGTTTACACGTAAAGGTTCTTAAAAAATTTTTCTTTTAAGCAGGTGTTTTAAGGCTTTAAATTTAAATGTACAAAAGTCAAGTTTAAGAGGCTCAACTCAATTAATTATTCATGATGGTATTGTATGTGACATATGCAGTGACGACTGTTTTTTGAAAATAAATGCACCAAAAACCAGTATAAATATAAAAACTTAACAGAAAATTACTAAAAGTAATATCGAAGGAATTAAAGAAAAATTGAAGCCGAAAGATTTTATTAAAACACCATTTTAAAAGAACATTTTTTAAAGAATCTTTACATGTACGTGACTTTAAGGTACTCCAAACTAAATAAAAGAAATACCCGTTGTGCCTCCACCAGGTTTAGTAAAAGCTGAAATAACTCCAGGAAATCTAGCTGATCGAAAATCCAGTCCATAGCGATAACAGTAGTACTAATGATTAAAATATTGTAGATATATCAATAAAGCTGGCTTCGTTTTTAAGAGAGGACTCCTTAACGAAAAAAAAAAACCTACTCACTTCACCCATTAATTCCATATGGACTTTTGATACACCATAAATTGTTCTTGGCCTTTGTATCGTAATATCAGGAGTAGGATTGCGGGGACTATTTTCCCCAAATGCGCCAATCGTGCTAGGGCAAAACAATTTTAAACCATATCGACGACAAAGCTCAATTACATTATGGAATCCATAAATATTAATTTTCAACGCTTCGGAAACATTATGTTCACCAATTGCACTTAGAAGTGCACTAAAATGAACGACAGTATCAACATCAAAATTAACCACAATTGATTGCAGATTTTTATAATCCAGTATATCGGCATATATGAATGGACCTAGCAGAAGGAAATGACTATAATTCGAATTATTACAAAATAACAGCTTACGAAATGATATACAAAAAATGAATATTAATGAGACTTGGGGTCCACAAAAAAGTGCACCCCTAACCTTCCATCCACTGGCGTCCATACTTTTCACTACCAGTGCCGCCCACCCTCTGGACGTCAAAATGAATGGTTCAAATATTTACTTATACTATAAAAAGTAAAACAGAACTTCCCTATGTACAATTCTAAGAATAACACATACTCTAAGGCGTATAAACATTCTTATATTCAGCATATTTTTACGTTCAGACATTTGAGCCAAATTTTTACCTAAGTTTGAACCTTACTCTATTGTTTGGAAAACTCGAGCCGATACTACCTTCACCATACCGAGTGCTATACGTACATTAGTTAAAAACAAACAAAAAACCTTTTCTTCAAAACAAATTTTAACAAGATGGCCTTACGGGCAGAATGATTTCTGCAAAATCAGTTGAAAAATTAAAATATGAAAAATGAATTACTATAATAGCATTCTTGAAACTTTAATGATTTTGAATCATTGAATGGTTGAATAATTTCTACAATACATTACCTTCCTAATTACGCGCTTCTTAGGACATTTTGAAGGCATAATTGACACAATAAGCAACTTTATTATAATGTAATATAAGTAAGTAAGTAAGTAAGTAAGTAACGGGAGTTTTTAGTCCTTGGGCTTCCATCCGTAATGGTTGGTTCTTCCGCCCGCCGACTTGCAACTGTTAGTTGACTTACCGCCAGAGATACGAATAGCATTGCTCTAACTTGCCCGAAGGCCAGTGTGCAGTCAGTCGATGGCTCCTAATGGGCTGACACGCTGCTTTTAAAGCGCATCGGAGTGGTGTATTGAGATACGACATGACTGGACTCGAACACGGGTCGCAGCGGTCGCACTCAAAGGTACTAACCACTACACCATCGCTGCACGTATACTGCTAATATACTGAACGACATGTTTGTTGATACAAAATAATATAAGCGATATATGGATCCTTTCAGATATCTTAATGAGTATGCTCATAACTCATAAACTCAAAACATTCCAAGAACATATAAGTTTTAGTAATGCAAAATATATTCATATCGACTAAAATCAACACACATGCTAACTCAAATCAGAAATTTCTGTTTTAGTTTGATTAACAATTATGGCGTGCACTTACATTCTTCATCAAGTTGAAATTCATGATCAGTTTAAAAAATATCTTAAGAAATTTAAGAAAGGTTGTATGATTTTTACAACATAACATTACATTTCTGATTACATATGCACCCAGAGGCATTGACACTTTGCGAAACTTCATTGCATATACGTATACACCACCGACAAACCCTTCTTTTGGGAGTTCAAAATCAGCTTATGTTTATATTGATCTTTTCAGATGTCACATCGTGATTACGTACGTAAATCATAAACTCCAAACATTTGATATGTACTATCAATCTTCTTAATTACAAACGTAATTCCCAATATTGCAAATACAAAAAGCAAACAAAGATTTCGATCATTTAGAAATACATATATACTAGTATCCCGGGTAAAAACTTTTTACCGAACTTAACTTCGAAAACATTAGGTCAAATCCACCATTCCCGTGTACGTACCCCGTGACGAAAAAATAAGTCATAAAATCGCAACTCAAAAGTGTACCCATGTTGTAGAGCTCGAAAAACTGTGCAAAAGAATGTATGGGATCGTTTCGCTACGATCAACCGTTGCAGAGATATCGTCGATCAAAGATTTCGATGACGTCATAGCCGCAGTACCAAATAAAATATGGGCCTAAATTTTGCGTCTCCTGTTCACCTGTATCGCGGACCCCAAAAAACGTCAGTTATCCCTATTGGTTCTCGAGATATTTCCCCAAAAACGTCGCGTTCGATTGGGGATTCAATGCAATGATTCCCCGTGTGATCATAAAAAAACTGACGTCACGCCAACAATACTGTAATAGATTGTTGTGTGATCTTACGTGACGAATCCTTATTCAAAATCACCGTTGTCTCATTTTAATGCAGAAGCAAAAAGTTTAGTTTTACCTTTTTTAATTGGGTATGTAAGCCCATTGACGTGTACTTTTCATGAATATATGGAGGTGATATATACCTATGCCCTAAACTTTCCTAATAAATCACCACACCCATATTGATATAACTGAAAGGAAAATTTTGGATTTTTACATGATTTGCTGTGTATTGAGTTTACGGGCAATGATTGGAAGATGTTTCAATTTGCTATTGTGATTAGGAAATCCATTTCTTTTAAATCCAAGAAACTATGTAACTCTAATTGGGTTAGTGCGCTGACATTTTGAAGACGTGCACTGTATGAATTTTTTGCTTCATGTATTGATTTCATGTATACTTATGCACGAAGTATACAATTTTGGGGGACACGACCTTCGATTGGTATTTCAAACACCTCGCATATAGATATTGGTCCAAATGTTATAAACAATAGCATCGTCTAGAAAATTTGGTCCAATTAATCCCAAGTTTTACTATCTTGACCAAATTATTAAAAATGAACTGCAAATTTAGGATTATGCAAAGTAATATGGGTCATTCTCGTTGAAACGCTTGAAACTAGAAGCTAAAGACAAATTTCGAGGAAAGGATGACAAATAATTGAATACAAATATTTAAAACTCTTTCTTTTATATTCTCTGTTAAGTAATCAGCAATATTCTCACAGTAGCTGAAACCATGGCCATATCCTCTGCCATGACAGTCGTTTCCTGCAAGCGATGGACTTAAGCCTAAAAAACCCAAACCAATAAACAAGTCATTAAATATGTTTAATACCGCTTAAAACACCGTTTCAATTAAGCTAGAAGCTAGAGCTTAATTTCTGAAAGGCTTATTGTAGCAATATTATAGATTCTGTTCTTAATTGTCCCCTTTTTACTGTTTCCTTTTATGAAAATCCTTGATTATGCCCTTTTGTTTTTGAAGCACACCTCACGGAATATCCTGTAAATATAGCCGTTTCCACTCTTGCTAAGGCAAGTGATTAAACTAACCATCCCAAAACTGTATTAGTTTTCATTGGATTACGAGGTTTACTAATTGTTAGTAAACGAAAAACATTGACAATGGTTCCTCATTTGTGCAACTTTCTCCTCTGAAATAGAGATCGATCTACTCGGAGCTACTGGAACTTTCAAAAGTTTCTTGTACAGCCTGGGAGGTAGTTCTTACACAAAACACAAAGGGAATTGATAAAGAGAATCTTGCCCACAAGAAACGTATGAATTTCTCTTGTCGATAGGGATAGAGAAGTATACATCCTTCAAACCTGCTTTGCACATGAAGATATTGGGGACAGAAGTTCTTTCACTAGAAACAATTCTCCATATTGAAATGCATGTAGGGAATGTACTGACTAAACTTTTTAAATGAATAACAGACTTACTTCGCCTATCTTTTATGGGTACTAAGAAATATTGCTTAGAAAGTGACCTTGAATTGAATTGAAGGTCTTGGCAACACTTCCCTGTCAAGGTGTGGCAACAAATGGTTTGCCAAAACCCTGAATTACCCGAAGAATGGCTTCATCACTTAATAATTTTTCCCAGGAAACATCTTATTCAACCGCCCAACGGTAGCCCCAGCATAGTTTCCGCAGGAAATAGGTTCCGTATTATCATGAAGACTCAGATAATCCTGAATTGACAGTATATACTTGATATATTGAGGAATGAGGGTTTTGAAGAAGAAAAGTTAAAATATGACTTACCACCTGTTCTCTAGAAGTTTCTTTTCATTTCATCATTCAATCTTTCCTCTAACACATAAGCTTAGAAGGTCTTTCACTTGGTTCTTATCTAGCATAATAGCCAACAGGATGTTGAGTTGTCAGCCTGCCACAAGAGTCTGACAATCACGCTGACCAGACTGCACATTTGATTTGGAGTGAAAAGTATTCCCTGCAGACAATCAGTTGGCCCTTGCTCACTGTCACATTTTCCTCTGACCTCACCACTTTGGGATTCGAGGAAATAAACCAACTTTCTTTTTTCAAAGGGTGTGTCCATTGATAAACATTGCTTATTTTTCTCCTACAGTTCTCTTCATGTAATCATCTAAATCCTTCTTCATTCAGTCAGTGAAATCAGAGGTTGTCCATGTCTTCCCCTTAGATCCTCATTTTCTTCCATATTCGAGGGGCTTGTTTCGGTTGGGTGTTTTTCCTTTATAACACTTTCCTCCCTACATTCTAATGAGAACAGATCGAAAATGAATCTTAATTAATCTGTCATGTAATCATGATAACTACATAGTTGTTTCTACTGTCTATATGGAGTATGATTTAAATGATAAACATAGATATGACTTGATTGATTACCTGATAAAGTCTTCCTTCTTTACGAAAATGAATCGAAGAGGTCGTTAAAGGTATATCCCCTAGCCAAAACGAAACGGGGCTTCACGCTATAGCTTCAAGCATTCCGATGAGATACACCAATAACCAGTATTAGATAGTCGGTGTAGACATTATGAAAATATAAATTCCAAGTCATCATGGTCAAGCTGTATCTGTATGTTCGCAAATTTTCAAAATAAATTGAATGACTTTGAATATTTGGACAAAATTAGGCTCAAATCTTTCTTTCTTCACCAAATTATGTGTGGGAATATTCAAGAATTTTCGTTACAATCAACATTAAATCAGGAAAGTGCAAAAATTGGTTTTATGGACAGTTGCGAACAAGAATTGAAATACCACCTGTACTCTTACTAATAAAATATACACCTTTATACTGGTGAAGAATAACTACAATGGACTGAATACAACTTCGATGAAGAGGGAAATAGTAACGACTCCAGACTGAAATCGTCAACATTAACGCCAAAACCAATATGTGTAACTGAAATCAATATGTACTCGCTCGCCGCCTATGTCCACCTTCGGCCTGCGTTGGGTTCACGAAAAAAGGAATTAAGGAATTGACAATGGAAAGTGCTACCATTTAGTAGAGCTCGAAATTCTGAGCAACAAAATGTAAAGGATCATATGTCTATGACGAACCGTTTCGGAGATATCGTCGATCAAAAGTTTTGATGACGTCATAAAGCCCCGTCCCCAAAAATTTTGCCCAAATTTTTTCGTCACCCCATGGCCAATATCGTGGACCCCAAAAAACGTCAGTTATCCATATTGGTTACCGAGAAAATTTTCCCTAAACGTCGCATTTGATTAGAGCCTCAATACAATGGTTTCACACTGACGTTGCAAAAAATAAATAAAATAATCACTCTTACAACTCAATCTACCATTTTGCGTGACTTACAGACAAACAGACGGAGAATCGGCTATTAATATATAGACTAGCCGCCAAGGCGGCGTCGTTCGCCGCCCATGTCCACCTGCTCTGTATCACTGTATCAATAAACGTCAAATTTCCTTATAAACGGCTCGTATAACTTGTGTTCAACCAGAAGCAGATTCGAAGTCACAACCTCTGGTCGGTTAAACCAATCTTTTATCAGTGTAACAATACACTCAAAACGTAGAGAGAGAAAACTTCAACTTTTTATTAGCTTTTGTTTTAAAAAAGTTACGCGCTCTAACATGGGTGCTATCAAACAGGGGGAAAATGGTTTCTCTTCTTAAAAAGTTCACACGGAGGAGAGAAAAAAGGCACGTGCTAAATGAATAAATAGAATAAAAAAACGTTCGATCAGAACGCTCAACAATTAAAAGAAGAAATTAAGAGTGAAAGAAAAGCAAAAAAAAAAAAAGCATTTTGTTTTGATATGATACTCTTTTTTTACCTTTCGGTTTTTAAACATTTTGATTGCTCAAAAAAAGTTCACCCGTCTCAAACAGTCAGGCAAGAGTTAGTGGCAAACCGAACATATGCTGCCACGTTCTGCCACTGCTGCTTTTTGTCCAAAATGTTTAATCAGTTAGTTTCTTTGTATTTAGTTGATATACTGTTTCCAAAGCCAAGTCAACGTGGAATATAAAACTAACAATAATGATAAAAACAAAACGTTATTCCTATTAGTTCATCAGCCAAAAAAAGTCACGTTCGATTGGGGTTGCAATGTATTTGCTTCGAACTCACGTTCGACAGACGGAGAATCGGCTATTAATATATAGACTAGCCGCCAAGGCGGCGTCGCTCGCCGCCCATGTTCAGTATGCGTTGTGTCACCTCCCAATGAGTTCACGAAAAATAAAATTAAGGAATCGACAATGGAAAGTGCTACCATCTTGTAGAGCTCGAAATTCTGAGCAAGAAAATGTATAGGATCATATGTCTATGATGCATCGTTTCGGAGATATCGTCGATCAAAAGTTTTGATGACGTCATAGAACCCCGTCCCCAAAAATTTTGCCCAAATTTGTTCGTCACCCCATGGCCAATATCGTGAACCCCAAAAAACGTCAGTTATCCCTATTGGTTACAGAGATAATTTTCCCTAAACATCGCGTTCGATTAGGGTCTCAATACAATGGTTTCACACTGACGTCGCACAAAATAAAATAAATACTCTCACAACAACTTAATCTACCATTTTGCGTGACTTACAAACAAACAAACAGACAGACAGAGAATCGGCTATTAATATATAGACTAGCCGCCAAGGCGGCGTCGCTCGCCACCCATGTCCACCTTCAGCCTGCGTTGGGTTCACAAAAAATAAAATTAAAGATTTGGCAATAATAAGTGTGCCCATGTTGTAAAGCTCGAAAAACTCATCAAAAAAATGTATGGGATCGTTTTGCTACGACCAACCGTTACGGAGATATTTTTGATCAAAATTTTGATGACGTCATAGACCCGTCCCCCAAAAAAATTAGACCCAAATTTTTCGTCACTCTATGGCCTGCATCTCGGACCCCAAAAAACGTCAGTTATCCCTGTCCATCTTATGTCCAACAATCGCCATATTCACTTCCAACTGCTATAACCAACACATTAGACTGTTCATCGTCGGAGGCGGAGAAATATTATCACAAGAAGGAACGACACAGGGTGATCCAATTGCGATGGCTATCTACGGAATAAACTTGGTACCCCTTATGTCATCATGCAAATCATCGACTTATTCTGCCAAAGTCAAACACACGGCGTTTGCAGACGACCTGGCAGGAGCTGGTAAGCTCCAACAAATAAAGCAATGGTGGGACAGTCTGGAAGTCTTTGGTCCAAAAATTGGCTATTTTCCAAATGCTGAAAAGTCTTGGCTAATTGTCAAGAAAAAATATCACGAAGCAGCAATGATCGTTTTCGCAGATTCGAAAATTAACATCACTACCAAAGGAAGAAAGCATCTAGGAGCACCTCTAGGTACTAAAGAGTTCAAACATCAATACGTGAATGAGTTGGTGAAGAAATGGACCAAAGAAATCATCATCCTTGCAGAAATCGCTAAGACTCAACCACAGTCAGCATACATTGCATTCACTGCAGGATACCGTCATAAATTCAATTACTTCATCAGAACGCTAGCTGGTATCTCCGATCTCCTGAGACCGGTTGAAGACGTTATCAGATACCACTTCATACCCTCTTTATGCAACGGCCGTCAATGTAGTGATGAGGAAAGACGCCTTTTTGCTCTTCCTGTGAAGATGGGAGGACTTGGAATTATTAATGTGATGGAGTTGGCTCAAATAGAGTATACGAACTCGCTTAGAGTAACTGAGTTCCAATCAAACCTGGTGCGACAGCAAAATGAATTTTTGAAGACCGATCCTCACACAAAATCAATCATCGGAAAAATCAAATCTGAAAAATCTGAAGCAAACATTGTGATTCTAGAACAACTCAAAACGACAATGACTTCCGCCGATGTGAAAGTAAACGACATCAACCGGCTGGATGGAGCTTCAATATGGCTATCTACACTCCCATTAAAAGAAGAGAGATTTGCCCTCAACAAACAAGAGTTTTTTGATATGCTTCACTTGCGTTACAATTGGGAGCTCAAAGACGTCCCTCAATTCTGTACTTGCAAAAGTAAGTTCTCATTGCAACACGCGTTGAATTGTCATCTTGGCGGATACATGTTGGCTCGTCACAATCATCTTCGAGACCTCCTTGCCAAACTGCTAGTTGAGTGTAGCTTTGACGTCCAAACCGAACCACCACTTCTCCCTGCTGCAGAAGAATCAGAAGATCTACAAAGATCAGCCATAAAAAGTGAAGAAGCCAGAGCAGATATCAGCTGCCGTGGATTTTGGCAACCATACAGAAGAGCATTTTTTGACGTAAAGGTTTCCAACCTAACAGCTCAGACGTATCAATCAAAATCTACTGCTGCTACGTTCTCCTCTCTAGAGAAAGAAAAAAAAAGGAAATACAACCAGAGAATTCAATTGGTTGATCATGGAACCTTCACACCATTAATTTTCGGTGCAACTGGTGGCATGGCCCGCGAAGCATCCATCTTCATGACGAAACTAGCTGAAAAGTTAGCAATTAAAACCAATTCTTCTACAGCTGATACCATCACATGGATGAGAAGGAAGATAATGTTTTCTCTGATAAGAGATACGGTTGCGGCAATAAGAGGCGAAAGAATGAGTCGTCAACCACACCCCATCATCGAAATCAATAATATTCCGCTCGATGGAATATGTAACATTGCACACTAGAGAGAATCACCCTTTTTGTTTAATAATAATGTAAATGATTACTATCATATTGTATGTAATATTAGTATGTAAGATCATCCCTGACTCATTGTTCAAAAAAAAAAAAAAGTTATCCTTATTGGTTACCGAGATAATTTTCCCTAAACGTCGCATTCGATTAGGGTCTCAATACAATGGTTTCACACTGACGTCGCACAAAATAAAATAAAATAATCACTCTCACAACTCAATCTACCATTTTGCGTGACTTACAAACAAACGCACAAACAAACAAACAGAGAATCGGCTATTAATATATAGACTAACCGCCCATGTCCACCTGCTCTGTATCACTGTATCAATAATTGTCAAATTTCCTTATAAACGGCTCGTACAACTTGTGTTCAAGCAGAAGCAGATTCGAAGTCACAATCTCTGGTAAAACCAATCTTTTATCAGTGTAACAATACACTCAAAACGTAGAGAGAGAAAACTTCAACTTTTTATTAGCTTTTGTTTTAAAAAAGTTACGCGCTCTAACATGGGTGCTATCAAACGTAAGGGGGAAATGGTTTCTCTTCTTAAAAAGATCACACAGGAGGAGAGGAAAAAGGCACGTGCAAAATGAATAAAGTGAATAAAAAAAAACGTTCGATCTGAAGCGCATAACAATTAGAAAAAGAAATTAAATTTTTAAAAGAAAAGCAAAAAAATATTTTGTTTCACTCTTTTTTTACCTATCGGTTTTTAAACATTTTGATTGCTTGAAAAAAAGTATACCATCTCAGACAGTCAAGCAAGGATACGTTAGGATACACTGGCAAACATGCTGCCACGTTCTGCCATTGCTGCTTTTTGTCCAAACTGTTTAACCAGTTAGTTTCTTTGTATTTAGTTGATGTATTGTTTTCAAAGCCAACGTAGTCAACGTAGTCCTTGGAATATAAAACTAACAATAATAATAAAAACAAAACGTTATTCCTATTAGTTCATCAGCCAAAAAAGTCACGTTTGATTGGGGTTGCAATCTATTTGCTTCGAACTCACGTCGCACACAAAAAAAGAAATAATTTCGCTCACAACTTACCATTTTGCGTGACTTACAAACAAACAAACAAACAGACAGACAGACAGAGAATTGGCTATTAATATATACACTAGCCGCCAAGGCGGCGTCGCTCGCCGCCCATGTTCAGCCTGGGTTGACGAAAAATAAAATTAAGGAATTGCCAACCGAAAGTGTTCCCATGTTGTAGAGCTCGAAAAACTGATCAAAAAAATGCATGGGATCGCTCCGCTACGATCAACCGTTACGGAGATATCATCGTTCAAAGATTTCGATGACGTCACAAACCCGAATCTCCAAAAAATTAGACCCAAATTTTTCGTCACCCCATTGCCTGTATCGCAGACCCCAAAAAACGTCAGTTATCCCTATTGGTTATCGGGATAATTTTCCCTAAACGTCGCATTCGATTAGGGTCTCAATACAATGGTTTCACACTGTCGTCGCGCACAAGAAGAGACATAATTTATGTGTGATCTTACATCGCTGACTCACCGATTTCTTTCACAGTTCACATCTACCATTTCGCGTGACTTACAAACAAACAAACAAACAGACGGAGAATCGGCTATTAATATATAGACTAGCCGCCAAGGCGGCGTCGCTCGCCGATCATGTCCACCTGCTCTGTATTACTGTATCAATAAACGTCAAATTTCCTTAACGGCTCGTACAACTTGTGTTCAACCAGAAGCAGATTCGAAGTCACAACCTCTGGTAAAACAAATCTGTTATCAGTGTAACAATACACTCAAAACGTATAGAGAGAAACTTCAACTTTTTTTTAAAAAAGTTACGCGCTCTAACATGGGTGCTATTAAACGTAAGGGGGAAATGGTTTCTCTTCTTAAAAAGATCACACGGGAGGAGAGAAGGAAAGGCACGTGCTAAATGAATAAAGTGAATAAAAAAAACGTTCGATCTGATATAAAATAAAATAGATTAAAAGAAATCGATTAAAACATTAAGACAACTATTATGACAAAAGCAACAAAAAAAATATTTGGTTTATGATACTCTTTTTTTAACTATCGGTTTTAAACATTTTGATTGCTCGAAAAAAAAGTTCACTCGTCTCAGACAGTCAGGCAAGGATACGTTAGGACACACTGGCAAACCGAGATGCTACCACATTTTCCCACGGCTGCTTTTTGTCCAAAATGTTTTATCAGTTAGTTTCTTTGTATTTAGTTGATGTATTGTTTTCAAAGCCAAGTCAACGTGGAATATAAAACTAACAAAATAATAAAAAACAAAATGTTATTCATTTTAGTTCATCAGCCAAAAAAGGTCACGTTCGATTGGGGTCGCAATGTATTGCTTCGAACTCACGTCGCACACAAAAAAAGAAATAATTTCGCTCACAACTCAATCTACCATTTTGCGTGACTTACAAACAAACAGACAGACAGACGGAGAATCGGCTATTAATATATTTTTCATATTTCCTGAAAAACGGCTCGTACAACTTGTGTTCAGCCACAGGCAGATTCGAAATCAAATATCAAATATCAGTTTAAACAATAGTTCCAAAAAACCCAAATTTCATGATGTGTTACTTATTTATTTTTTAAAACAATCGTTGATCAGTACAACAATACACTCAAAACGTATTAGCTTTTGTTTTAAAAAAGTTACGCGCTCTAACATGGGTGCTATCAAACAGGGGGAAAATGGTTTCTCTTCTTAAAAAGTTCACACGGGAGGAGAGAAAAAAGGCACGTGCTAATAGAATAAAAAAACGTTCGATCAGAACGCTTAACAATTAAAGGAAGAAATTAAATTATTAAAAGATAAGCAAAAAAAAAACATTTTGTTTTTCTTTTTTTGCCTATCGGTTTTTAAATATTTTGATTGCTCAAAAAAAAGTTTACCCGTCTCAGACAGTCAGGCAAGAGTTAGTGGTAAACCGAACATGCTGCCACGTTCTGCCACTGCTGCTTTTTGTCCAAAATGTTTAATCAGTTAGTTTCTTTGTATTTAGTTGATGTACTGTTTTCAAAGCCAAGTCAACGTGGAATATAAAACTAACAATAATGATAAAAACAAAACGTTATTCCTATTAGTTTATCAGCCAAAAAAAGTCACGTTCGATTTGGGTTGCAATGTATTTGCTTCGAACTCACGTCGCACACAAAAAAAGAAATAATTTCGCTCACAACTCAATCTACCATTTTGCGTGACTTACAAACAAACAGACGGAGAATCGGCTATTAATATATAGACTAGCCGCCAAGGCGGCGTCGCTCGCCGCCCACGTTCAGCATGCGTTGACTTCAAGAAAAATAAAATTAAGGAATTGGCAACCGAAAGTGTTACCATGTTGTAGAGCTCGAAAAACTGAATAAAAAAATGTATGGGATCGTTCCGCTACGATCAACCGTTACAGAGATATCATTCTTCAAAGATTTTGATGACGTCACAGACCCCTCCCAATAAAATTAGACCCAAATTTTTTGTCACCCCATCGCCTGTATCGTGGACCCGAAAAAACGTCAGTTATCCTAGAGGCAGATTCGAAATCAAATATCAAACATCAGTTTAAACAATGGTTCCAAAAAAACCCAAATTTCATGTGTTATTTATTTTTTAAAACAATCGTTGATCAGTACAACAATGCACTCAAAACGTAGAGAGAAAAAAACTTTTTATTAGCTTTTGTTTTAAAAACGTTACGCGCTCTAACATGGGTGCTATCAAACAGGGGGAAAATGGTTTCTCTTCTTAAAAAGTTCACACGGAGGAGAGAAAAAAGGTACGTGCTAAATGAATAAATAGAATAAAAAAACGTTCGATCAGAACGCTTAACAATTAAAAGAAGAAATTAATTTATTAAAAGAAAAGCAAAAAAAAAAAAACATTTTGTTTTGATATGATACTCTTTTTTTACCTATCGGTTTTTAAACATTTTGATTGCTCAAAAAAAAAGTTCACCCGTCTCAGACAGTCAGGCAAGCCGAACATATGCTGCCACGTTCTGCCACTGCTGCTTTTTGTCCAAAATATTTAATCAGTTAGTGACTTTGTATTTAGTTGATGTACTGTTTTCAAAGCCAAGTCAATGTGGAATATATAACTAACAATAATGATAAAAACAAAACGTTATTCCTATTAGTTCATCAGCCAAAAAAAGTCACGTTCGATTGGGGTTGCAATGTATTTGCTTCGAACTCACGTCGCACACAAAAAAAGAAATAATTTCGCTCACAACTCAATCTACCATTTTGCGTGACTTACAAACAAACAAACAAACAGACAGACAGAGAATAGGCTATTAATATATAGATAATAACTGAAAAGTTTAAGTCAGCTATGCAGCGTCTGTTGCAGTCACACAACGTAGATTTCAGCGCGTCCAACGGCAAAAGAAAGCTGGTCTGTTAAAAATGTGTCCATTTTCAGGAAGCATTTGTCCGTAAATCAGGTTATTCAGAAAAAATCGGAAAATTCTCATTGGAATCCAAAAGGTTGAGCAGTACTACAAAATAATACTGCACCCGCCTCAAAAGATAATCGTTACCAGAACCTTCATGGCTTGAGGAATTTGCGCAACAGCCCTGTAGGAAAATCAACCTAGCCTAATTTTCAAGATAATATAAGAAATGCTTTTATGAGAAGTGTCACTATTACCTTCATAGGACTTATTCTTCGTATGAAGCTTATTGTGTGCAATCATCAAAAATAAGGTTGGCCAGAATGAGAAGTTATTTAGATTCAAAAATATTTGGCAAGGTTTCAAGAGGATGAACTATTCGGAAGTGATCTTGAGCAAATCTCGTTGTAAATAATGAAATATCATCCAACATCAACACTGATATTGTTGATGACAAGGAAGTACTCTGGATGTGAAAAATATGCCTTTCACAACGATATGTATATATAAATGTATCGCCAGTTGATTCAACGTACGTATTCAAATTCTTCTCTGAGTTCAAAACAAAGATATGTTCACTAAAGCTTGCTCTGGATGGGTTGTAAATAAGAAATCTCATAATTTACAAATTGTAAAAATTCCACAATCTGAAATATGGGTAGACAAAGATCTGAGCTACCAAATAAGATTCTACAACATCATTCCCTAATAAAATTATATGCACTGACCTGCTTCATTCTGTGCTGACTTCCTCAATAACCCTTTAAGAACTAGTGGATGCAATCTTTCTTCTTCCAAAGGTGTTGAAGTGGACGTATTGTGGTCTTAACGAAACAGCCCTCGTTGTGAAAGGCATATTTTTCACATCCAGAGCACTTCCTTGTCATCAACAATATCAGTGTTGTTGAAGAAGCTGTTGTTTTTATTGCTTTTATATGAATTCAGTTATAACCTTTTAGTGTACATAGTGTACATATATTTTATCAGAAACAGCATCAGGTGTAGTTAAGTAAAAGTATAAAAATTCAAAAAAACTACATTTTGAGTGTCAAGCTTTTGAGTTATTCTCTTTGTATAGTGAACATATATATACAATAATATAAACAATAAAGAAAGACAAAGTTTTTGTTAGAACTCTGAGTTTCTTCGTTAAGATTCATCAGCTAACTGAACCGAAAACGGTAGAAATTACAATGTAATGGCATCTCGATTGACGTCATTTTATATATTTTGGAGTTTTCGGTTTATCTTATTATACTAAGGGACTGTTTATATGAGAGACGGGACGGGACGTTTTCCGGGACGGGACGAAAAACGGGTCCCGCCTCTCATATAAACAGCCCCTAATTCGCCTTGTGCATCCCACTTTTATTTTAGAGAGTGATATATTTAACTAAATTTTACGTAGGATTTCCTATATTGGCCGCGTAAAACCACGTAGATGCGAGAACGTTTTTTCCTCTGTAATGACATCAAATTTTACTGAATCATTGATTTGACGTCAGTTTTTTTATCAGTACATACAACAACTTTTATACGCTTACACAGGGAATTGAATAAAGGGATCATCTTCGAAATTAAAACCGGTAGGAAATGTTTTATCTGAAATGCATGTTGATCATTGGCGGCGTGCGACGACGCCTTGGCTTCTAGTCTTATTACACTAATTCGTGTTGTGTGCAACACATTTAACTTAGAGAGAGTGTTCGTTTTTCTCTGCTTTTTAACGGTCAAAATCTTCTTAATTGTGGTCATATAGCGGCGGTTAGACCACGCAAGACACATTCACGATTAGTATAATAGCACGTGGCATTTGACGTCAGATGTTTTTATGATCAACCATTGCATTGCATCACCAATCAAACTCGACGTTTTTGGGGAAATATCTTGAGAACCAATAGGGAAAACTGACGTTTTTTAGGGTCCTAAACCGATTACGTCACTAAAATGTTTGATCGACGATATCTCGATAACGGTTCGGTATATTTTATAGAGTTCAGCAATACAGTTAGAACTACCAAATTCGATCTCTCTAATTTTATGGATCGAATTTTATGGTACCTGCACCTTCTGTTTCTTTTTCTTAAGGTTAGGGTTTAGGGAATTAGAGAGAGTTTACAGTACTTACAACACCAATGCACCTTCTGTTCATTATTCTGTGATTTAATTTTTTGTTACCATTTTTTGAGACGTCATTTTCAGAATTAAAACCTGTAAAATTGTTTTACACGGGATACTAGTCTACTTATACTAATCCGCGTGTGTGCATACCACTTTTATTTTAGAAAGTGTTGTGTTTTTGTTTTTTTAATGGTCAAAATCTTCTTAATCATGGTCATACAGCGGCAGTTCGACCACGCGCTCTGGCGTTTGAGCAGTGCAGTCGCGCTCTGGCTGGTTGTTGATGTAACTGAACGCAAATATTAGTGGTAGTCAATCTTGAATGAACTACTCAACTATCATACCTATTACACTTAACTATAACACCTTCTTACGTACACAATGCCAAGACAAACCGATGTGCTCTTTGTAACTGAGCAAGCCATGAAAAATGAAATTGCATCACTCAAAAGCTTCATAGAAGAAATCGTCTGCAAGAAATCTGACAAACTCTTAAATCAGCTTGTCAAAGAAAATGAGAAACTAACATCAGAAGTAGAGTCCCTGAAAGACGATCTCAGACTTCAGTCAGCTTGTATCATCAAATTGGAAAGAGAGAACTACAACACTCAACAATATGTAAGGAGAAACAATATTGAGGTTTGTGGTATTCCTGATGAAATTTCTCAAGATGATCTTGAAGGTAAAGTCATTCAAATTTGTGAAAAAATCGGTGTGAATATTGACCCTGATGACATTGAGGCCTGTCACAGGCTCAAGAAAGGCAAGAACTCTCAACCCAAGCGCACATTTGTCAGATTCAAAAATAGGAAACATGTAAACCTGATTCATAGTAACAAGAAAAAGCTGAAGGATGATGCTGTAAAAGGTAGCCTCTCACAAATCCAAATCAACAACAGACTCTACGTCAATGATACCCTTTGTCCCTATTTTGGATTCCTGTGGGGAAAATGTAAAAAATTGTATGAAAATAAGAAGATTGCACGCTTTTGGACATATAACGGTGTGGTCAACATCTGCATTAACGAGAACGATACTGCTGAAAAAATTTTCCATTTACAAGACCTCCAATCTGTGTTTCCGGAATTTGATTTTTCACAGTAGCTCTTACATATTATTATTATTATTTTCGCGTTAGAAATACTACCTGCAATATTCTCCTATTACACTTATTACGTTCTCCACGTTTATGATACACGTTTGTTACATGAGATACCTCCACCCATTTTTTTGCTTTTTTAAATTCAAAATGGCGGCATGTCTTGATGCATGTGCCGAAGGTGTTCATCTTGTGTCGTGAATCTGTGTAAATCTTTTTTATCTTTAAACTACCAACTACTAATGCCAAGTAAAAGCGAAGGTAAGAAACCTAAATATCCATGCTCTATCTGTGAGAAAAACATTAATAATGGCTCTAATGCAATCTTTTGTAATTCTTGTAATCATTGGGTTCATCCTAAGTGCAATCTCTTGACTTCAAGGGATTTTGATTTGCTTATTAAGTCCGATGAAAATGAGGACTGGTTTTGTCTCAAGTGCTGCTCTGAGATCTTTCCTTTTGGGGAAAGCTTTTTGACTGTGATCAAAACAACTTCACACATTTGAATCTTGGAACTCATAAGCTTGTGAAAGCTTTTTCAAATATCGCAAATCTTGAACAGTTTACTGACATTGATGAGGATGAGACTCCCTATCTTAGCTATAACTGTAAATATTTTGACATTGAAGAATTCAACTCAACTAATTTTAAACCTTCTGACCTCTCTTTTTTTCATCTTAATATTTCTTCTCTTTCTAAACATTTTGATAATTTTTGTACTCTTCTTGATTCCTTAAACTTTGATTTTAAGGTTATGGCAATTTCTGAGACTCGGATATTAAATACTTCAACTCTTAAAAACTTAGAAATCCCTGGGTATAAATTTTTTTCAAATCCAACCGAAGCTTCTGCAGGGGGTACTGGTTTATACATCTGTACTAGTCTAGTGTTTAAACCCTGCAAAGATCTTGCTGATTCAATATACATTCCAAGAAGTCTTGAATTTACTTTTGTTGAACTGTGTTTTGAGGGTCGGTCTAATGTTGTTGTTGGCTGTATCTACAACCATCCTCATCTTATCACACTTCAAGAATTTTTTTCAAAGTTCGAAAGTCTCTTAGAAAAGGTAAATAGAGAGGGTAAACACATTGTTTTACTTGGAGACTTTAATTGTGATCTTTTGAAATCTGAATCAGATAATGACGTTTCACAGTTTCTTGATATTCTCTCTTCTGGATTTATTTCTCCTTCTATCTATCTACCAACTAGAATCACAACTACAAAGCAGACTCTCATTGATAATATATTTTTTCCCCTCTTCCTAACCTGTCTGCATTTAGTGGTAACTTAACCATTGGCATTTCAGATCATTTGCCACAATTTTTAATCATAGAAACTGATTTTTTTTCCAAAGTCAAGAAAAAATTTTACAAAGATTGGAAATCTTTTGACCAGGAGAATTTTGTACACGATTTTTTAGCCATTGATTGGAAATCTCGTCTAAAAATTTGCAAAAATAATCCTAGTGATTCTCTCACCACTCTGCTTGAAGGTATCAATGCTCTAGTGGATCAATACGTTCCTACAAAAAAGCTTACCAAGAAACAAGTCAGGAGTAAGCCTTGGGTCACAGGAGGGATTAAAAATTCTATACGTCAACGTAATAAGCTTTTTAACTCTTTTGTTAAATGTAAAGACAATGAACGTAAAGCTGAACTCTATAACCAATATAAAATATATAGAAATAATATAGTTTCTCTTTTACGATCAAGTAAACTTAGTTATTATAAAAAATATTTCTATAACAATACTAAGAGCTCTAAAAAGATATGGAATGGCATAAAAGATATAATTAATATTCGAAATAAAAGTGCCTCGACTAACTTAACTCTAAATATCAATGGTAATGAAACATCTGATCCTAATTTAGTTTCTAATCATTTTAATGAATTTTTTTCAAGTATTGCCAAAGACATTAGAAGCAAAATCCCAAACGCTATTCGTTCCCATCGCCATTTTTTAAAAAATAGTCCTCATAAGTCTTTTTTCTTCAAGCCAGTGAACTCTAATGAAATGATTAAGCTGATTAATTCCCTAGACTTATCTAAATCCGTAGGACCTAACAGCATTCCAACTAAAATTCTCAAGCTTCTAAGTATATAAAGAAATTTCTCCCTTCTTAACAAAGATTTTTAATCTCTCCTTTGAAACTGGTTTATTCTTGACTCCGCTTAAAATCGCCAAAGTTATTCCTGTCTACAAAAACAAAGGTTCTCAATTTGATGCGACCAATTATCGTCCTATCTCTCTACTCTCAAATATTGACAAAATATTTGAGAAACTTGTTCATTCACGACTGTATCTTTTTTTGATGCGAACAATCTAATTTTTAAAAATCAATCTGGCTTTAGAGCCAAGCACTCCACTGTGCACGCCCTTGTTAATCTTACAGAGCAAATACGATCCGCTCTTGATCTTGGTAAGCTAAGTTGTGGGATATTTATTGATCTACAAAAGCATTTGATACTGTGGATCATGAAATTATTCTGGAAAAACTTACTTTTATGGAGTTAGGGGTATCACTAATCAATGGTTTCGTTCGTATCTTATTGGTAGGAAGCAGTTTGTTTCTATTCTTGATAATGTCTCATCTTCTCTAGATGTTGAATATGGTGTACCACAAGGCTCTGTCCTTGGTCCGCTTCTTTTTCTAATTTATATTAATGATATCCCTAATGCCTTTGAATTTGGCAAAACCTGTCTTTTTGCAGATGATACTAGTGTTTTATACTCTGATCAGAGTCCTGTGATCTTAGAAAATCAAATCAATCATGATTTGGTTAACTTGGTAGATTGGCTGAATGCAAACAAAATTGCATTGAATGTAGCAAAGACGGAAGCCCTTCTCTTTAAGAATCCTAGAAAAACAGTCAATCATGACATTAGATTGATCCTCAATAACACTGAGCTTAAATTTAAATCACATGCTAGATATCTTGGAGTGATTATTGATGACTCGCTTTCTTTTTCTTTTCATTTAACCAATGTTAGTGCTAAACTTGGTCAAGCTAATGGAATCATCAGCCTTCTCAGACATTACCTTCCTCCTAGTATTCTTACTTCAATCTACTATGCTCTTTTTAATTCACATCTAAGTTATGCTGCTCTTGTATGGGGCCAATCTCCTTCTGTCTCTTCAAGAATCCTTCTCCTTCAAAAGAAATACATCCGACTTATTACTCATTCTCATTTTCTTGCTCACACTAAACCTCTGTTTAAAGCTTCTAAAATTCTTGAGTTTAAAGATATTGTTTTTTTTCAGACTCTCAATCTTGTACATCAAAGTCTTAACAAAACTTCTCCCTCAAGTATTCAAGAAACTCTCGGTCTTAGTTTCCTTAGTGAGTCTCAGCGAACCAGGGGTCGTTCCATTGGAATTCTAGTAAGACCTTTAGTCAGAACTACTTCGTATGGTTTGCAGTCAATTCGTTATCGTTCAATTCTCAATTGGAATGGTCTTCAAATGCAGCATCGTGACACAAACCTTTCCATGCTTGGTTATGGGAAATTTAAATCACTTGTTAAATCATCACTATTAAGCCATCACTAAGATTTTTCTTACCTGATCATATACACGTTACTGGCATTATTTTAATTTTATTTTAATTAATTTTTTATTTTTTTTATTTTATTTATTTATTTATTTTTTATTTATTTATTTATTTTTCCCAAACTTTTGTTCTTGTATTCTGTATATATACTCAGGTGGCTACCTCCTTAGATTAGTCTCGACTATATGGGGTACTCTCCTGGCCTCTTATTCTTTTGAAGTTTTGTAATTTGTCAGTCATGCAATCTTTGGCAAATAAATTGAAATTGATTGATTGATTGACATATTCACGATTAGTATAATAGCACGTGACATTTGACGTCAGATGTTTTTATGATCACGGGGGAACCATTGCATTGCATGCCCAATCAAACGCGACGTTTTTGGGGAAATATCTCGAGAACCAATAGGGATAACTGACGTTTTTTTGGGTCAGCGATACGGGTGATGGGATGACGCATCATTTGGGCCTAAACTTTAATTGGTACTGCGGATATGACGTCATCGAAATCTTTGATCAGCGATATCTCTCTAACGGTTGGTCGTAGCGAAACGATCCCATACATTTTTTTGATCAGTTTTTTGAGCTCTACAACATGGGTACACTTTTGAGTTGCGATTCTATGATTTATTTTTTCGTCACGGGGTACGTACACGGGAATGGTGGATTTGACATAATGTTTTTGAAGTTAAGTTCGGTAAAAAGTTTTTACCCGGGATACTAGTCTTATTATACTAATTCGCGTTGTGTGTCACACTTTTATTTTAGAGAGTGATATATTTGGTTTTTCTTTTACGGTCAAAACCTTCTTATTTTTTCCCTTTTCGTCGTAAAGCCACGCAGAGCCGAGAGCGTTTTTTTTTATTTTCCGCGATTAGTATATGCTCCTCCGTTTTGTTATTTTTGGTTTGCATAGTGGAAATCAGCCGAAAAACGTCTTTGGAGGAGTGCGAGCAATGCAATCTTCTTCGTTCGAAATTTGTCAACGATCATTTCGTGAGCAAGAAACTTCGCGAAGAAGACGTGTTTCTTTTTGTATACGAAAATTTAAATTTAAATTAGATTGTTTTAGGCAGCAAATCGAGGAAAGAACTGACGAAGAAACACAGGTTTGTATGCACGAAGGTATTGTTATTATTATAAAACGTTTTATTATCGTGTTTATTGCTAAACTTTTACTCTTATTAATAAAAGAACACAGGTAGCACGTGTAAGTGAGTTAGTTGTTTGTTTACAATGAAAAATCATATTTAGATATACAGAAGAAGTGCAGTGAAGTTTTTAAAAATTAGCTGCAGAAAGATCGAACGAACAAAAGGTATTATTATAAAACTTTGATTTTTGATTAATAAAAGAACAAGTTAGGTATATGTATTTGTATTTAAATGTATTTAAATGTTTGTTTACGTTTTAGTTATCAAATATCGCTATACAGAAGAAAGTGTAGTAAAGAAATGCAGAACAAAATGATGTTTATTTACACAGTAAGGAATGGTTTTAATTTAGTTTTGAAAGATTAAATACTATAGCTTTGAATAGATATCTTATTATAATAGTTCTTTCGTTTAGTTTATGTGCTACTGGATGAAAAACGAAAGCGAAAGTAATTTGTTTTGGTAACGCGCGCTATTATTATTTTTATAGTTAGCAAAGAAGATTTGATTTAGTTTATTTATTTACAGATTAATTAAAAATGGTCCCACAGCTATGACTGTTTTCCTTTCTCATGGCTGTGGAAGTAGGGAACGTGTTATGCTGTCAAATTGTATCTATTGACGATGTTTGATGCTTTGTCTGCATGCCTTTCTGCCAGCCATTTATGCCTTTTGTTTTGGCTTGCTTAAATATGGTTGCAGTAGTAGTAAGTATTGTAGCTGTTCTTTACTGAAATCTTTTAGGTCAGAAAAGAAAAAGTGTAGCTATTTATAAACGAAATTATAAATGTATAAATGAAACACATGGTATGTTGAGAAGGTTATTTAAGAAAGAAGCATTGCTGGGGTATATTTTTCTTCAGTTTATATTTGTTTACGGCATTCATTATTTTGTGTTATGTTAATTGCTACATACATACTTGCTAGGTATATAAGTTTAGCATTATGTTTTTATTTGTTGCTTTTAATATCTTCTGGGTATTCAATTATGGTTTTGGTCAAAGTAGGGCATTTTGTTGTTTCAATTATTTTTATTAATTTGATGTTGGTTGTGTATGCCAGGTAAAAGTCTTTATTCTGTTCAGCTCCAGTGTTGAGTGAACCCGTATTGACTCACAGTATCGGTTGACTTTATAGACCAAATTTTGTTTTTAATTGTTATCTTTAGGATAAATGCGTACTTGAATTTTCTTTTTGTTTTTTCTTTCTTTTTGTTTTATTTTTTATTTCAATATTGTTACAGCATGATTAGGTTTTCCGTATTACAATTCAAGTATTAATTTTTTAGGTAATAATAAAAAAAGCATAAAGAAATGAAACTCATGGTTTTAATCATGACGTTGATGGTTTTGGGAAGAACAGACTATATATCATTTCAAAAATTCATTAATGGTTGCAGTTGAGTAGTAACTCTGGAACAAAAGAAAAAGTTGGAAGGTATCAATTTGTTTTGAATTAACATTTTGTAATGTTTGGTTTCGTATGTCTGGGTAAACAGTTCTGTGTTATTATATATATTGCCATTTTTTTTACATTAAAGTTACTTCTCTTCTGTGTATAAATATATATTCTGAGTCACGTTGCAATTTGTTTCTGTTTTTAATGTTCTGAATGTTATAACAAATTAATGCCTGTAAAAAACTTTTACACAAGTGAAATTTTGCAACACAACGCATACTGAACATGGGTGGCGAGCGACACCGCCTGGGATGTTTTTGAGTTGCGATTCTATGATTTATTTTTTCGTCACGGGGTACATACACGGGAATGGTGGATTTGACCTAATGTTTTCGAAGGTAAGTTTGGTAAAAAGTTTTTACCCGGGATACTAGTCTTATTATACTAATTCGCAATTGTGCATCCCACTTTTATTTTAGAGAGTGATATATTTACTTTTTTTTTCATGGTCAAATCCTTCTTATTTTTTCCCTTTTCGTCGTAAAGCCACGTAGAGGGGACAGACACTTTTTTTAATGTTACGTAATGTAAGTGTGACGTCTAAATTTTTAAACCAATCAAAACGCAAGAAATTATTTTTTCGCCAATTTGATTGGTTGCCGATTTCCAAAAAATAAGTTCGTTAATAACCGATTTTCATTATCGCAGTTGTTTTCACGAAGAAATACAGGTTTGTATACGTGCTGCTTATTAAACTGTTTTAGTTTAACTATTATTGTTATTGTATTTTAGATTTTATTTTAGATTAATAAAAGAACAGGTATAACCACATGCTTAGGTGAGTTTTTAAACAGATGTTGTTTTTTTATATATAGGTTTTTTCAGAGGGAAACGAAACGAAGAACGAGATGAAGAAAGTCTATTTTTATTTTACGAGCTGTTTACGTATTTCTTTTTATAGTTATCAAATAGTTATGGGAGTGCAGCAGTAGAGTAGTGTAGATGAAGTTGAAGTTGTTTAAAAATGGCTGCAGAAAGGATGCTGTTTATTTACATTGATGAAGAAAATGGTTTTACTTCTTTTCGGAGAGAAATTGTTTGGAAAAGATAAAAAGTAATATACGTAAGTACATGAGTCAAACGGATTTAGTAAATACAGCGTTAAAAGAGAGTAAAAACAGAGTTAAAACGATCAAATCATAAAGATGCATGTCCCACGAGCAGTTACTGATTTGTTTTGGTAACGAAATTGCTGTTCCTTATTTTATTTAATTCAAAATGGCTCCACAGTTATGAAGTTACGAAGAAAGCATTTTTATGACTTTCACTGTATAAAAATGTTAGTGGAATTGCAGTAGAAAGCAAAGAGAAAGTGTATCTTTACAATAGGAAAGTATGCTGGAAAGTTAATTGAGTGTTATTAATTTGTTTACAGGTATGAAATATAGAAAGTAAAAGAGTTTAGAAGTGTTTGATAATGGCTACAGAACATGATCAATATTGTTTACTATCATGATGATGTGAATTGGTATTGAAAGGTAAAGTTAAAATAGTATCTATTTAACTGAAACCAATGTGCAGTCTAGATATATATTATTCAATGATATCCGCACACAATGTACCTCTCCAATTGCAGGTCGAACCCACGACCTCTCGCTTGCCGGGCGATTGCTCTAACCACTAAGCTACCGACCCCTTGTGATCACACTAGTTCGTAGCAGACGAGGGGAGCGTTTGTGCTCAATTGGACCTGAATGTCTACGAATCAGTGAAATCTCATTGGATAGATGCTCAGAGGCGATTCGAGTTCCAACCAACTCGTTAACTTTGATGCAACTAGGAAGGTGTATTACATTGGGGAGAGGCGTCAACACGCCCAACAGAGCCCCGGTTTCGGACATAGTCCATCTTCCGTCAGGTAACTGAAACCAATGAGCAGTCTAGATATATATTATTCAATGATATCTGTACACAATGTACCTCTCCAATTGCAGCGCAAAGTTATCGGATTGAGTGGGACTCGAACCCACAACCTCTCGCTTGCCGGGCGATTGCTCTAACCACTAAGCTACCGACCCCTTGCGATCACACTAGTTCGTAGCAGACGAGGGGAGCGTTTGTGCTCAATTGGACCTGAATGTCTACGAATCAGTGATCCGATAACTTTGCGCTGCAATTGGAGAGGTACATTGTGTGCGGATATCATTGAATAAGTATCTATTTAGTTAAAACACAGTTAGTATTAGTGGATACATAAAGGATAAGAGGGATGTTTACTGTTGTGTTTTGAATTTTCCAGCAGAGAGGAGCTTTGAACTGGAAATAAAAAATGGCTCCACGAATGTTTTCATATGTGAAAAATTTTTCAGCTATACTAATTCTGTCATTACGTTATTATTTTTAAGGTTAATACATTTTCAAAGTTTCTTTTACTTTGTTTTGTTTTTCTTTAGATTTCGTCATAGCATGATTAGGTTTTTTGTATATGTTTTTTTAATGTTTCGATCTGTTAAAATAGAAATGAAGCACATGATGGGTTATAATGTCGAGAGGGTTGCTTAAGATTTACTTACTTAATGACTGTGCAATGAAACTATCTTACAAAAAATAAGTGTTGTTGGCTGTATTTTTCTTAAGTTTATATTTTATCGCGTTTATGCATATTTTGTGTTATGGTAATCGTTTACGTGCTATGCCTAGGTATATAACTTTGAATTTATGATTTTATTTGTGACTTTTTGTCTTTTGTGTAAATTTTTCTTCTTAGTTATTGTTTTTAGGATAAATGCATACTTGAATTTCCTTTTTTTTGTTTCTTTTTTTCTTCTTCGGTATTACAATTTAAACATTATTCTTTTAGGCAATAATAAAAAAAGCATAAAGAAATGAAACTCGTGGTTTTAATCATGATGTTGATGGTTTTGGGAAGAACTAACTATATCATTTCAAAAATTCATTAATGGTTGCAGTCCAGAAGTCCAAAAGAAAAAGTTGGAAGGTATCATTTTTGTATAATATTCAATGTTTGGTTTTGTATGTCTTAGTAAACGGTTCTGTGTTATATATTGCATATTTTTACATTAAAGTTACTTCTCTTCTGCGTATGAATATATATTCTGAGCCATGTTGCTATTTGTTTCTGTTTTAAATTTTCTGAATGCAAGAAATGAATTAAAAAATTAATGCTGAAAAGAAACTTTTGCAAGAGTTCAATTCTGCGACACAACGCATACTGAACATGGGTGGCGAGCGACGCCGCCTGGGATGAGTTGCGATTCTATGATTTATTTTTTCGTCACGGGGTAAGTACGCGGTAATGGTGGATTTGAACTAATGTTTTCGAAGTTAAGTTCGGTAAAAAGTTTTTACCCGGGATACTAGTCTTATTATACTAATTCGCAATGTGTGTAACACATTTAACTTAGAGACTGACATTTTTTAGGGTCTGCGATACGGGTGATGCGGTGACGCAAAATTTGGGACTAAATTTTAGGTACTGCGGCTGTGACGTCATCAAAATCTTTGATCGACGATATCTCAGCAAGGGTTGGTCGTAGCAAAATGGTCCTATACATTTTTTGATCAGTTTTTCGAGCTCTACAACATGGTTGCACTGTTGAGTCCCGATTCCTTAATTAAAATTTTTGTAATGGGGTTCACACACACGGGGAACGCGGCACATCGTTTTCAAAATTATTAGCCGTAAAAAACTTTTACGTGGGTTACTAGTGTTATAATATATATAAAAGCTGACAAAGGGAAAATGGAAACGTTGTATAAAAATGTAGTTTTTTTTACGAACATTTATATATACATATATATATATATATATATATCTACGGTTAAAAGCTGGATAGGTATAAAAGCAATAAAAACAACAGCTTGTTTGGTTAACTATATTTTTTACGTGACTTCATCAGGTTCGAATCAATATTCAATGTTCGAATATTTTGCTATAACCTTTTATTGTACATACATATATATATATGCAAGAAAATTACCGATTATTCAGGTTTAAGAAAATAAGAGAAACTATTGTTGGCCATGCAGAGGCACAGACTAAAAAATAACTTACGATATACAAAAAAAGCGACAAAATTTTAAAAGAATGACCAAACTGTAAATTAGTATAGGTATTCCACGTATAGGTTATTTTGTTCATTGAAATGTTGAATGATTTCACAAGTGGTAATGTAGAGAGTTTGTTTATAAAGACATACATTATTTTGTTCCTTGCTTGATAATTACTACAATACAACAAACACAGAATATTAGAGTCATTTTGGAATAGTGCACCGCCCACCTTCACAGGTAATTAACTGCTTTATAAACTTCAAGATGTTTTCTGTTTATTTGTGGATGACTATATAGATTTCTACACACATTCTAGTTGAGTTTGGATATTATTTAATTCTTAGTTTTGACAGAGTAAAGTTACATTGAAAATTCGTTTATACTGATGGATGCATATGTATAAATACTTATAATATCTAATCCGGTGCAACATAGGTCCTTTGGGAGACATGCAGAGCATCTCCATTAAGGTCTGACCAATATATAGCACAAAGCACAAATCGCTAATTCACCAGTATATAATAACACGTTCAACTATGATATACAGCCATGATATTACAAATTCATTTGCTTCTCTGGTGAAAACATAACTGTTTCCTTTGCTTTGGACAAACTCATGTTTTAATTTGAGGTCCCACTCACCCTGATAAAATACAGTTACATGTAGTTATCAATTAAAACAATTCTGAATTAAGCCATGATCAACAAAATAGCCTCTATTCCAGCCATATCAAGTGGAATGGCCTTAAACGGGGAATCCAGGCCAGAACTGTGGACATATAGAATCATGGACAATATAGAAGCTTTTAAAAAGTTTAACTTTGAACGACTTCAACCAATTTTATTAATTGCAAGAGAGCTTCAAAGCACAAGACGTTACAAACAACAAACTTTTAAAATCATAAGATTATTTTCAAGCGATATTTCAAATTGGCTGCAACTGAAGTTCTCAATTGTATTTTCAATGGAAGCAGTGTCTAATTTTTCGTGAATAAGCGGCATAATACTAAAAAGAACACTTTGGTAGTTTTCATGTAATGGCACGCACTAATTTTGAAAAAATCGCTAAGTTTGGACAGTAACAAAAAGAAGAACAAAATGCCCTGATGGGTTGATGCAAAGTGTGATTCTGATCACCAAACTTCAAAGGCGTTTGAAAGAACAAGACAAAAGCCTGACCCTAACTGGCCCAGACAAATTTTACAAGGTTCTCACTGCAGTGATAACAGGTGAACAGAAATTGGTATATAGCAGAGTGAATTAATGACCTTAAAATGGAATCCATTTCATTCATTCATTATCGTCGTGCACATGGATATTGTGGCGGTGCACAACAGGGAGGGATTTGAATTTTCTGATATTTTTATTTTTTTTTGTTAAAAATGGAAGCCAAAAAAGGTAAAAAAATTTTAAAAAGCAAATTAAAAAAGAAGACCAAAAAAAGTTAATTTCAACCCAAGTTAAAAAAAGAAAATACAAAAAGTTAATTTAGAAACCTAAAAAAATTAAAACGAGAAACATCATGCCATGAAACATCACGTCATGAAACAGGACCAAATTAACATTAAGTTTATCATTTCAGATATGATTATGTACGTAAATCATATGCTTCAAACATTTCTCATGTAATGCCAATCTTCCTAATTACGAACAGACTTCTTCTAAATATCGTAAACACACAAGATACCTAATCTTTTATGTACCGAACTATCATTTGTCATCACAGGACCCCTTTAACTAACAAAAGACATATACACTGGTCTAAATGACATGAATATTTGCTTGATTTTGATATCAATATTGCATTTCCAAGAATTATACAAGTATACAAAAAAAACTTAAAGAGTTATTAACAAAAAACACAAGTGATACAGAGAGATTAGGCATTTTTTGAAGTTAGAGCTGGGGAGGGAACTGAGTTGAGCATAAGTATCCAGAGCCTAAAAAAACAGCCCATACACGAAACAAACATTTTTAAAGATAAATTTAACACAAAGATAAAGTTAACACAAAAATCATTTTTTGATACATCGTGGTTGATAACATAAAAATGACAGAAAAGCCTATCTTTCCGTACATCTTGAATTTATCTTTAGCTTATCAAGACACACCACAAAATAATAACCCCTTTTGAGCAACAAAAAGAAACTGGAACGAAACCGATTTTGACTTCATAAAGTTCAAAAAGGAAAAAACCAGTGCATGTTCATTGTTATTTCTAGTTTTATTCTTGTTCAAATTCGTTTTTATGTATTTTTTAAACAACTTTTTAATGTAAATTATGCCAAACTGTGTGTCGATAAACTTCGCTAGATAAACACCTGAGTTTCCATGAGATTTTGTCAACAGATAAAAAAATATTAATGTCATAATATTAAAAGGACAGGAGATTTACCAAAAAACTCAGGATTTTTTATTTGTTCAAAGCACTTTGAACCAGAATGTTTTTAATGAGATCTTTTGGCAAGAAAACGATATATTAGAATGTTTTCTGAAGCGTTTTCTTTATGTGTATGTTTTTGTGTGTTTTTTATGCTTGTATTTCTTTTGAAAAATATTGCAGGTTATCATTCTATGTACAGTCATTAAATGAGACTTTTAAAACATTTTTTCATATAGAATGGAAAAACAATGTGAAGTAACTCCAGATGGGGAAGATCCAGGAAATTCTTCACCTTCAAGCTCGGATAAAATCAGGATCCAACTTAAGTTTTCAGTGCACCACCAATGAAACGAAAGATGGAGAGATTTGATCTCACAAAGCATGAGCTTGAACAATAGTGGAAGCTACCAGATGAGTTAGCATCTTTAGCACTGAACCAATTAAACAGTTACATTCCAGATAAACAGCTTAAAGATAATATCATAGAGCAGTATCCAGTACCTTCTAGACATGTACATAAAAAGCAATTTTAACAGATAAAGGGAAAAAACAATGTATATCCCTTGACAAAGCCTTTCAAAATATCCAAGAAAAAATTGGTCAAATGTTAGGACCTCTATTTCATATTTGGGACTACGTGGAGAGCCAACGATTCAACACTCAGACAGCATATGATAATGCAGAGAATGATGGTGACAAGGCTGTGTTAGAAAACAACTTAGATACAGCCAACACATTTTGTGAACTTCTTGAAAAATCTGTCACAATGATCGGACAGGCATTTAACTCCGCATCGTGTTATCGGAGACGTAGTATTCTAAACACGGTCATTGAAGACAAGAAAAAAGTAAAGGACATTAAGAAAGAAAACCGATCGGAGGAACTGTTTGGGGAGAAGTTCTATGAAAGGATAACGGCTCAAATCAAGTTGAAGAAGAAATCGAAAGAATTCTTGAGTGTTACAGAAGAGGCTAAATCAAACAGAAGCTAGGGGGCAGAGTCACAGCTCGAACTTCTTCAGAAATAGTTTCAACTTTCAGAACAAATGAGGTAAATCAATATATTTTTCTTCTGAAAAGTCTAAGCTCAGCGACAGTTTTGCCAATACAAGAGTTTTCAAATGTACACTACCTGGTGAAAAATCTATTTCCTGTAAAAAATTTAAATGGGTTTCCACTGGCAGGCAGAATAAGATATTTTCTGAAAACTTGGGAAAAATTAACAAACGACCAAGCAATTCTTCAAATAGTACAGGGATATCAAATACCTTTCAATTGTTCTCCTCACCAGGATTTTTTGCCAAAACCTGTAGTATTGAGCGAGCAGGAAACAAAACTGGTGGATCAGGAAATAGAAGATATGCTTTCAAAAGGTGCGATAAAGAGGGCTCCTTCTTCAGAAAATCTATTCTTAAACAAGCCAGTCATAAATTTGAAAAAACTCAACCAGTTTATTCCTTACACCCATTTCAAGATGGAAGGCCTGTATTTAGTGAAAGAATTTCTGTCTCCCAACTACTGAATGTGCAAAGTGGATTTAAAGGATGTATATTTTTCCATTCCAATCCATCAGAATTTGCGCAAATATGTTTGTTTCGAGTGACAAGGATCTTGTTATCAGTTTGTATGCCTTTGTTTTGGATTGGGCCCTGCTCCAAGGATTTTTACGAAATTATTGAAGGTCCCAATTATTTTGAGATTGAGATTGAAGGCAAAGATAATAACATACCTGGACGATATGTTACTGATGGCAGCATCCCAAGCTGATCTAACATTGGGGAGGGACACATTGATTTTCATATTGCAACATTTAGGCCTTGTAATCAATGTAAAAAAATCAGAATTGATCCCAACCAAGAAAATAGAGTTTTTAAGTGTTCTGATAGACTCCAACAGAATGGAAATGTCTCTTGCCCAGGACAAAATATTGAAAATCCAGAGACAATGCCAGATTTTACTAGACCAGGAAAATATTTCTCTAAGGGAAATGACTCAATTGATTGGAAGGCTGTCTTCGACACCACTAGCTGTATTGCCAGCTCTCCTTCAGTACCGGTACCTGCAGGGGCAACAGATAGAACAATTTAAATATTAGGGTTGTTTCGAGAAGAGGGTAGTTCTTTCTCCTCAGGTGAGGCAAGAAATAAATTGGTGGATTCGAATCTTAAATTTGAACAAGGGGAGGTCTCTGCTCTGGAAACCATGATCAATTAGTGATTCAGTCAGATGCCTCCAAGGAAGGTTGAGGGCACACCGTCAAGGGGAGAAAACAGGAGAACCTTGGACACTGGAGGAAATCAAGCTCCATATCAACATTTTGGAATTGAAGGTGGTGAAATTAGGATGCAGAGGCGGATCACGAGTCGAGACATGTGACAGACTCCAGCGAATGGAAGTTAAGCAAGGTAATCTTCAAACAAGTGAGTCTGGAAATAGATCTTTTTGCATCCCGAGTGTCAAAGCAGCTACCAGCTACATGTCCTGGAAAACAAACCCGTTCAGTATGGGGAGGGATGCGTTCCAGTTTCATTGGGGACAGGGTTTCAACTATGCCTTCAGGGTGTTAGCTAGAAATTTCCAATTGGGGCCTGCTCTGAAGGCCCCCAATGGGGTGTGGGGCGAACTCCCGCAAAATTTTCATTATTTATTACATTTTTTGTCTAAAAATCAACGAAAGAACAACTTATGAAGAAAACTTTTCTCTCATATTTCCCTGTAAATACTGTATGCCAAATAAACTACATGATTTTATATTTTCGGAAGTGTAGTAATTTACTATGAAACAATATACGCCACACGACATAACAACCAGGGATTCGCATATTTGAATTACTTTTTACCGGCACCGACAGTTGGATCAGAGGTGAGAAAGGAAAACAAGGGGAAAGGCATATTTAATAAAAACGTTTCTTCGTTATTCTATGTTGTTAATTCACTATAACGTCCTTTCAAAGTCATGTGTTCTAAAAAAAATGTTAATTGCCAATTGGGAAAAAGGTTCTCTATTTTGGTTTGGGAAGGGGCCGTTTAACGGTCCCCCACAACGCTAGCTAAGGCCCTCCCACCATTTTGTCTAGTAGGAAGAATTTTGGCAAAAGTCCAGAGAGATCAGGGCACAATGATTTTGATAACCACAGCATGGCAGTCTCAAACCTGGTTCCCAAAACTAATGGAAATGAGTATAAAACATCCAATTCTTATTACCACAACGCACAGATCTATGGACAAGTCCAAAGGGGCAGGTACATCCACTAGTTGTAAACAAGTCTCTGAGGCTAGTGGCTTGGGTTGTTTCAGGAAAAACTTATCAACAGAGGGTATACCAGACAGGGCTGTCAACCTTATCTCAAAATCTAGGAGAACAGGAACAGTGACTAATTACGAATCGGCCTGGAGAAAGTGGTATGATTGGTGTGTAGGAGAAAGATTAATTCCTTCGATTGCGATTTGAGTTTTGTTTTAGACTTTCCGGCTGAGTTGTTTGATCCAGGTCTTGGGTATAATGCGATTGGAACTCATCGCTCAGCTATTTCTGCATATCATGACACTATTGGGGTTGTGGTCAGAAAACACCCTAGGGTATCTGCGTTGATGACAGGTATATTTAATGAAAACCCACCAAAACCTAGATATTCCTTTATATGGGATGTTAAAATTGTATTAAAGTACATTAAAACTCTACCCGTGGATGACACTATTAATGATAAATTATTGACCTTTCAAACTAGTGACACTTCTTGCCTTGACGGGTGCGTCTAGGGTTTCAGAATTGACAAACATTAACATTAATTTCCTCTCTAGAAGCCCAACAACTTAACTCTTTACATTTTCTAAAGTGTTGAAAACATGGAAAAAAGGAAAACCAATGCCAATACTAAAGTTTCAGGTGTATCATCATGACGACTCGTTATGTGTGTGTAAAACCATTGATCTTTACATGAAAAGAACAGATTCTTGTAGAAATGGTAATGGACAATTATTATTGGGGTTGGTGAAGCCTTATTAAGCCAGTTACCACTAGCACGGTTACCAGGTGGTTAGTAAATGTTGGGATTAGCAGGCATTGATACAACAGTGTTTAAAGCTCATTCAACTAGGGCGGCCTTAACAACCAAGGCCTGTAATATAAGTGTTTCTGTAGCCGAGATAGAAAAACCTGGACAATGGAAATCGGATTCAACCTTCCGAAAATTTTATTATAAAGACTGTGAGGAGATAGAGACTTTTCAATTTGGCATTTCTAATTCCATTAAGCTTTGAAGAGAGGCTGTTGATGGTTAAAGCTATAGCCTATAGCTTTAAGCATCCAAGCGAGACAGGGCGGATACACCAGTATTAGTTTGGGTGGAGATATTATGAAATGAAATTGAAGATTACGTAAGGCCCTGAAGTGCCTGCAATGTAATCTAGATTTTATGAATAAAATCGAAGCAAACGAACTAATACTGCACACTCCTTGTTGCTATGTTCTTTCTAACTTTTATTTATACTAGGTTCTACTTTTGGAGACCGTGGTCCCGGTAGTAGTCGTGGTGGTTGATTAAATAATGGAAGAGGTCGTGGCGGATGGTAAAATTTGTAAAAAATCATGTAATTGATCATTAAACAAAAAATATATATATTGCGCAAAAAGAATGTATCGCGCCCTTACGTAATCTTCAATTTGCCTACAAAAGAATTATACATTCTTTTACTTAGACCCCCTGAAATGTCTATGTGTCAGGTGTGTATCAATTCTGATAATCTAAATTTTTACACTCCCTTTTAAAACTATATGATCTGATAATTATTTAATTGAAAAATCCAATTAAAGTAAAAAAGAGAACAACGATGGTGAAGATTGAAATTTTCGCAGAAAAAGTTCAACCAACAACAACAAAAACAACGAGAGAGTCAATAAATTGACATGAGCGTGAAAAAGAGAGAAATAAATATTGTTTATAAAATGAGATAAATGAAAGTACACATAATCAGTATTTTAAAACTGATTAATGTCTGCCATCAAAGTAGTTATCAGGAACCTTATTATTTGTGTCACAACAACACAAGCTTTCAGCAGAGGTTTGCATTGCCCTACATTGACTACCACACAAACACCACTGATTATTGCCAATCCTTGATGGCTCTTCATAATCGATTGAGTCTCTATCACTGCTTCCTTATAGTTTATTTACTTCAGATGAACTCTGGCTTTAATCTAAACTGTTGCAAGGAGGATAAATCTGGTATCTCTTTGTCGCCGTCCTCTGAAATGGGCGAACTTTAACATTCCTTATTGATTTTCTACAATCCAAAATTATCCCTTGTGATGGAATAAGAAACTGTTAATATAAACTTGAAAATTGTGAGTACTAAGAAAGTATAGACGATAACGTATAGAAAGTTTAGTGTCTTCTCTGTATGTAATTAATGTTGTATAATGTTTTTGAACTTTCTGACGTCATTTTTAAAACTAGTGCCAGTCCAACACTAAATTGGCTCAAAAATCGCTTTGATGACGTCATAGCCGCACCACCCAAATGTATTAAGGTCAGTTATCCCTATTGTTTCCTGAAATAATTTTCCCGAAACCTCACGTTCAAATGGAGATGCAATGTATTGGTTTCGCACTGAAGTCGCACAAAATAAAACAAAATAATCACTCCTACAACTCAATCTACCATTTTGCGTGACAGACGGATAATCGGATAAACAACAATGCGATATTGGGTGCTTTGGTGTACTGTTTTGCATTTGTTTTATTATGATTTGCTTTACATAGAAGTTATTTCGCATTTTCTGTGTATGAAAAATATAGTATTCGGTCAACAGTAAGACATTTTAAGTGCTGCCATGTGTGGTGACGTTTCACGTCTCCAGGTTAAAAAATAATTTTTATTTGGATAAGCTCCAGTGAGCTCATTGAAATATTTTTCACATGATGCTATATGCTATAGTGGGGTGTTGGATGCTTGGGTGTGTAGTTTTGCACTAATTGTATTATGATTTGTTTTGCGTAAAAAATAATTTTCATTTCCTGCGCATGAAAAACATGGTTTTCCTTTAAGCGTTTCCATGTGTTTTCAGTTTATTTGTATACCATTTCAATGCTTGGTTGTTTCATGTGTCCTGGAGCTTATTTTAGAAAGCTTTTATTCACCTCAGCTCCAGCATTGATTGAATCCATAAGATTTTTTTTTACGTGATACCTTAAGGGAAGAAATAGTTTGCGAAGGAAATTTGTGCCGAACTTTTTTTTGCGGAATTTATTTTTGCGGATTTAATGAATAAATGTGACTGTCCAGGGGATTTTGATAACAAATGATAAAATGTTAAACAACATTTTTCTTGTTATGTGTGCTACCACAAAAATTCCATTTAGTTTTGGGAATGAAACTATCAAAATGGCTATAAACACCACTAAATGTGGGTTTACGATAGACATTGGTACGTTGAGAAAAACTTTGATACAAAAATCGATGACATTCCATTTAGTTTTGTCCAAGATTGTAGTTTAGTACCTGAGTGTATACAAACATATACTTTAATCGGATTAATTTTTGCGAGATTAATTTTCTTTCAAAAACTTGCGAAATGTTTTGGATTTATTTTCGCGAATAGGCACTTCGAAAAATTTCGAGTGGATTAATTTACGCAAATAGTTGTTTCGAAAATTTCTTGTGGATTTATTTTCGTGGTCAGAAGGATTATGATTGAAAAAAAATAGAATCTTCAGGTAAAAATTAAGGTAGCCTTCTATTTCATCAACTATTAGATTGTATAACACAATAACATTTGTCCTCACCTCTAACACGTTGAACGTAAATTGACATACCTACCTCTACCTCTTCCAAAGCCAAAGGAATATATCTTGGCTCCATACTAAGCAACAATTTGAAAAAGGATTAGGAGCCTTCAGAAAAAAGGAAATGCCCTAAGAATGGCATAGCAACCAAGAAACAAAACAGAGTGTAAATCCATGGACATAAGAAAATGTTTCTTGAAGTATACAAAACAGTGCCTTCAGAAAAGAAAAAACAAGAAAATGTCATCATTTTAGATTAGATTAAATGTAATTTAGTGATGTATGTAAGGGATTTCCCTTATTGCTTTAATAGCTTTGTTCGGCATTCTAGGTGTTTCCCGACTTTCAGTTTTATTAAATTTCTTGCATCCGCAAAAATTAATTCCGCAATATACAGCATTTTTGGGTCATTTATCCACAAAAATATATTCCGCAAATAATTTCTTCCCTTAACGTATTTTGAATGTGCATATGCATTCATGCCAATTATAAAGCAGGATGTTAATGGCTTGTGTGTATCTGGATATACAATTTTGCATTATGTTTTCTTCTTTTCATCTTCTGGGTATAAATTAAAGGAGAGAATATTAGGAGTTTCAATGTTTTAATTTTTTTTATTATTTTGATGTTTCAGTCTTGGAAGTATATTTTTTAGTAGGTGCGTTAACAAAGAAGCCCGTAGGGCCTTCTTGGCGCGCTATAAACGTGCCAGCAAATTTTTTAAGAACAGCACTCCTCAACCTGTTCTAGGCACGTTGCGCACCTATTCTGCACACCATCACGCGCCATTTAAACAGTAAGAATGCTAGCATCATTTTCGTTTATTCAAGGAGTACAATCACGCGTGATAATGATGATAAAATACTACCAATTTCGTCGTTAGTAAATTCGCGATAATTCAAAAATCTGTTTATATAAAGACGCTTGTATATCAAAACTTATATTATGAAAAGTTATGTCAGTGATACGTTTTGTGTATTGATAGGAAGTTCATTAATTATTCATAAGGTTGTGTCTGTCGTTGGAAAGGAAAAATTTTTCCAGATGTTTTATTGTAAAACATATCGTTGAAGATAAAAATACAACATGATGAAGTAAACACCTGAACAACTTTTATTTATTTGTTCACTGACCACATTAAAACGTTGCAAGTTAGTTTGCTTTGATTTGCACAACGCAAAAAAGTTTCTTCAATAACTTTTGAAAAAATGAATGAACATTTTCAGACGTCACGATAGTATTCCCAAAGGCTGTCGGCTTAGTCAACCTTTTTCTCGACACAGACATTTCCTGCGTTTTATGTTTTTACATAAAGAACTGGTGGCGTACTTTCGAAAGCCCAATTTACATATATACAAAGAAACTTTTTCTTGCGAAGAAATTATGTGGGTTGAGTTTTAAAATATCAAGCAAAAACATGCTCAAAGTCAGCAAAAATTAACATTAGAACGTTTGAATGAACGTTGCTCTTACGTTATTTTGCTGACTTTGAACAGGTTTTTGCCTGCTGGGAAAAAACGTGACAAATGTTCAGGCGCGCGAAAAGAAGCGCTCCATAGTCTTTCTAGGAGCGTATGGAGGTGCGCGAGCGCGATAGCGCGCCTTATTCTTCCAAGACTGATGTTTGCTTCTTTTATGTCTCCAGGAGATATTTATTTTACCAAGCATTATCAGCTTGCGGTTCAGCTCACATTGATTAATACGGGTAAAAATTTTTAACCCAGGTTACTAGTCTTATATATAATAGCGAGTGGCATACCACTTTTATTTAAGATAGTGATATATTTAGTTTAGATTTATGGTCAAGTTCTTTTTAATTGCGCATAAAACAATGTAGATGCGAGAGCGTTTTTACGATTATTATATAGTAGCACGATTATTATAATAGTTTGCGTAATCGAACGCAACGTTTTTGCGAAAAAATCTTGGGAATCAATTGGGATAACCTTTTTTTGGGTTGGTGATACAGGTGATGGGGTGACAAAGGTTTCGGGCCTAAATACATTTGGGTGTTGCAGCTATGACGTCATCAAAATATTTGATCGGTAATATCTCTCTTATGGTTGATCCTAGCGAAACAATCTGATACACCTTTTTGATCAGTTTTTCGAGCTCTACAACATGGTTACACTTTCTGTTTTCAATTCCCAAATTGAAATTTTCGTCACAGTGATCCCTCATGGGAAAGGCAACTTTGACACATCCTTTTCGAAGTTAAACTGGGAAAAAATTTTTACTCGGGTTACTAGTCTTATATATAAAAGCGAGTGTGTCTTACAATTTTTATTTTAGACAGTGATAAATTTTGTTGAATTTTGCAGGCAAAATCTTCTTAAACATGGTCATATTTATTGTTAGGCCATGCATTTTCTTACGATTATTATATAGTAGCACTTGGCATGACGTCAGGGTTTTTTTATTGCCACAGGGGAACCATTGCAATGCATCCCCAATCGAATGCGACGTTTTTGGGGAAATATTTTGAGAACCAATAGCGATAACTGATGTTTTTTGCTTGTCAAGCTCTACAACACGAGTACACTTTCTGTTTCAATTCCATAATCAAAATTTTCATCATGGGGGGAACGCAGATTTTGACACATCCTTTTCGAAGTAAAACTTTAAATCTAAATTTTACTAGTTTTTTTATGTATTTATATGAATGTGTCCATCAGTATAGAAGAGTTTTCAATGTTACTTTACCCTGTCTAAACTAAAAATTAAGTAATACCCAAACTAAACTAGAATGTGTAGAACTCCATTATAGTCATCCACAAATAAACAGACAACATCTTCAAGTTTATAAAGCAGTTAATTACCTGTGAAGGCAGCCCTCTGAATTAGGAAAAAATTGCAGAGGCAATTTCAAACTACTTCAGCAAAATGTCAATGTGCCTCTGCATTTTTTATTATTATTATTATGTTTTTTATGCCTTTAAACAATTGAGATGAAGACAACTTTAAATAAAAGAAGATGTTTAATAAACATGAAAGATAAAGTTAATCTTTACACAGAAGATCTTTTTGAACATAATAATAATATAAAACTACTGTAAGATCTTTAACCCAACTATCGTAATAAATAAAAAAATTTTCAACTTTTAAATGAAACATTATAAACAACACGATTTATCAATATCTCATGCTAAAAAGCATGGTAAGTGATTGAGGCCAAGATTGTTTCCAGTATAACAAGTAAAAACAAAGGTAACTCCATCGCAGGTAAAAAAAAAAAATAAATTTTGAAAAAATTGCAAAAAAAGGAGTTCTTTATTCTTTTAAAACTTAACAGGTTATTCCCCTCACTAGGAGTATATAGCCAGACGTAAATATCAACTCACAGTATGTACAATATGCTAGAATTTTCGTCAGATAGTTAAAGATTAATCCTAACTTGTGTTATTTAGCGAAACATATTTAAAATATTTTTTACATTGCAAGGACTTCATCTTATTATACTAATTCGCGTTGTGTGCCACACTTTTATTTTAGAGAGTGATATATTTAGATTAAATTTACGGTCATCGTCCTCTTATGTGCGCGTAAAACCACGTAGAGGCGAGAGACACGATCATTCCAAAAGCACGTGGCATCATTTGACGTCAGTTTTTCATAATCACGGGGAATCATTGCATTGCATCCCTAATCGAACGCGACGTTTTCGGGGAAATATCTCAAGAACCAATAGGGATAACTGATGTTTTTTGGGGTCAGCGATACAGGTGATGGGGTGACGCATCATTTGGGCCTAAACTTTATTTGGCACTGCAGCTATGACGTCATCAAAATCTTTAACCTAAGATATCTCTGCAACAGTTGGTCATAGCAAAACGATCCCATACATTCTTTTGCTCAGTTTTTCGAGCTCTATTACATGTGTACACTTTTAAATCGCTATTCCTTGATTTAATTTTTCGTTACGGGGTTTTCACACCTTGATTATATTTTTCGTCACCTTTTTTTGACACAGGATTTGCATATATCCTTTTCGAAGTAAGATGTGGTAAAAACGTTTTAGCCGGGTTACTAGTTTTCATTAATAATTACACAAAGAAAAAATAACCAGACGGAGCGGTGCCTTTTTTATATTCTTATTATATTTTTTTGCGTTATTATAAATCAAAGAGGAAGGAAAAAAATCAGCTGCAAATGTGCTATTTCTTAAAGATTCTTTTAGATATTATGTCTGTGAACTCAATACCTGCAATTTAGTTTAAAAATAACATGACATGAATTAAGAATACTCATTGTTATTTCAAGGAAGCTTTCATTAGCAGTAATTGATCTTTCTTCCCAAACTATAAATAAAAATTGTTTCCTTTTGTAATAAAAATGCCTCTGCATTTTTTTTGGCGAGACAAATGCTGATTGCCGAGGCAAATTCAGAGGGCTGGTGAAGGTGGGTAGTGTACTATTCCAAAATGATTCTAATCCGATATGTGTTTGTTGTATTGTAGTAATTATCAAGCAAAGAACAAAAATATACACCTTACGTGGATTTTTTCGCGCGGATTTTCCAAAACTCTGCGAAAAATAATCCATGCGAAATATTCAAAATCGAATTTATTCTAAAATTGTTATTCGCGAAAGATATATTCGCGAAATTTTGCCATTTTCCATCCTAGCGAAACTTTCTGCCCTTAAAGTAGTTCGTTAACGAAAAAGACGAATAATGAGATAATGAAATCGAAAATTCAAAGAAATTAATATTCTTTAAAAAAAGAGAACGCTACCGAGAGTTTCGTCAACTATTCCCACGTATTTTTATTATATTTCTTTCCCTATGATAAGGGTGTGAATTCATAAGGCTTGTTTTGGCAAGATACAAGTTCTCATTTTTTGCTGTTTTATTTCAACTGTCATCTTGAAAGTAAAACTTGCAAAACCATACTTTTCCTCAAAAATTTGACGAAAACTCAATTTGCTTACAAAGGTTATTCTAGAATACTCTAGAATAAGCTTTGTAAGCAAATCAAAAAATTTCTTAAATAAGAAATTTTTTGATTTGCTTGCAAAAGTTGTTCTAACTTTATTCTAAAACCACTTTTCATAAATTTATTCGATACATGCTGATGTTCACACAGGAAGAAACTTACGAAATTTTATTATGAACAATACAATTAGAACAACTTTATGACTTGTGTGAAGCACGCTTTAGCAAAGACGCCCGTAGTGCCTTCTTGGAGCACAATAAGTGCACCAGAAAAGTAAAAAAAATCGGTTTGTATAAAGAAACCTGCATATCAAATCTTTATAAAAGGTTATGTCAGTGGTCTCGTTGTCTGTTGCTGGGGAAAAAAATGTTTTCCAGACATTTTACTGTAAAACATATCATTGAAGATAAAAATTATTGTGAAAAATATCAACTATTTATATGAACTAAAACATTTCAAACTTATTTTATTAGTTTTAAAGTTCAATTAAATTGTTGCTAGGGAGAATGACCACCGTTGCTAAGGTAATTTTGAAATTTCCTCGGCTATATAAATTCATTTGTTCACCTTACCAAAGAATATGAAAACATGTCATACCAGCAGCACTCGTTTTTTGTGTTATTCAATAAAATTTAAAAGCATTTCAGTTTTCAGCTCCCTTTACAGTAAAAAAAAAGGCTTTTGCCTGCTGGGAAAAAACATAAAATCACATATTCAGGTGCACGAAAAGAAGCGCTCCATTGCCTTTCTAGGAGCGTATGGAGATTTGCGAGCATGATAGTGAGCCTCATTCATCTTCCACGCACAAGTGAATCAAGATATCAGTTTTGTGCACCATGTCTAACTGTGCAGCGTTTAATTATACAAATAAAAGCACAAAAACTGAATGTAAAGACAAAACAATTTTCAAGTTGCCAACTGATGCAAAATTAAAGTGGATTGCTGCGATAAAAAGATAGAATTTACTGAAGGCAACTTCTTTATGTTCGGATCATTTTGAAGAAAAATGTTTTGACCCACTAATCTGTTACTGCTTTTCGCTCACATGAGTCAGTTGACGGCAGGAGCAACAACTCTCTGTCGTCAAAAAGAGTCCCTCTCTTCTGTGACAAAAGATCTCTTGGGCTCAAATTGAAATCCTCTCACTCCCAGTCTTATTGGCATATTGTTACCGTTCATTTTTTAAATGTTTTTTCAAAAAAACTTTTTTTTTCAATCACTTAATTTCAAAAATGTTATATTCAAAGTACAAAAGAAAGGTACATTGTGCGCAGATATCATTAAAGGGGCACTAAACTAAAAAAATCACAATCACTATTTGAAACAGCTTTAGAAATGCTTAAAGTCAGTTTTTGAATTTTCAAAAAATCATTTTTCATTCCTGAGATTGTTTTCTTTCGAAACATGATATCCATGGCAACGTGACATCACAACGTTCAAAAAGGTATTACTGACATATAAATATGTGAATAACTCAGAATTTTTTAATGATATATTGTTAAAACATAGCATGTGTAGGGGTAAATAACTGCAGTTGTGAAATTAGCAAAGAAATTTATTGCCATTGCTACTCCGGCTCGGTTCCAGGTCTCTATTATTTTTTGCTGACAAAGCTATAGATCAGCATCCAACACTGTTACTATGACGTATTTTACTTTAACTTACGTCCAGTGAAAACTGTTCCATTTTGTAAATTTTCTTTTCTCTTACCTGAGCATATCTCCATAGGTTTGTCAGCAAGAAACAGAAGAGACCTGGAAACAAACCCAGGGTAACTATGGCAACAACTATTTTTAGTAATTCTATACCTATAGGAGTTTGCCACTACACATACAAAATTTTAGCAGTGTATCACTAATATTTCTTCAGTTATTCACATTGTGATGTCACATTGCCATGGAGATCAAGTTTTGAGCAAAAATTTTAAATGGCAATATCTTGGGATTGAAAATTCAATAACTGACTCTCATCAATTTTAAAATTCTTCCAAATAGTACAAAATAATCAATTTTGATTTTTTGAGTGTAGTTCCCCTTTAATAAATAAAAAAAATGAATGGTTTAAAATGAAAAATCATTGATTTTCATTATTTTTTATTTCTTTAATATTCTTTAATTATCAGGGGTAAACTGTTATTTCAGCAGACGTACCATGCAGTACGTGAACAGAAGGCAAACTAATACATCATTTGCATAATTACACATCTATATATTAATAGCCGATTCTCTGTCTGTCTGTTTGTTTGTTTGTTTGTAAGTCACGCAAAATGGTAGATTGAGTTGTGAGCGAAATTATTTCTTTTTTTGTGTGCGACGTGAGTTCAAAGCAAATACATTGCAACCCCAATCGAACGTGACTTTTTTTGGCTGATGAACTAATAGGAATAACGTTTTGTTTTCATTATTATTGTTAGTTTTATGTTCCAAGGACTACATTGACTTCGTTGGCTTTGAAAACAATACATCAACTTAATACAAAGAAACTAACTGATTAAAAAACAGTTTGGACAAAAAGCAGCAGTGGCAGAACGTGGCAGCATGTTTGCCAGTGTATCCTAACGTATCCTTGCCTGACTGTCTGAGACGGGTGAACTTTTTTTTCGATTAATCAGAATGTTTAAAAAAAAGAGTATCGTGAAACAAAACATTTTTTTGCTTTTCTTTTAATAATTTAATTACTTTTTTTTTATTGTTATGCCCTTCAGATCGAACGTTTTTTTATTCACTTTATTCATTTAGCACGTGCCTTTTTTTCTCTCCTCCCGTGTGATCTTTTTAAGAAGAGAAACCATTTCCCCGTTACGTTAAATAGCACCCATGTTAGAGCGCGTAATTTTTTTTAAAAACAAAAGCTAATAAAAAGTTGAAGTTTTCTCTCTCTCTACGTTTTTAGTGTATTATTACACTGACAAAAGATTGGTTTTACCAGAGGTTGTGACTTCGAATCTGATTCTGGTTGAACACAAGTTGTACGAGCCGTTTATAAGGAAATTTGACGTTTATTGATATAGTGATACAGAGCAGGTGGACATGGGCGGCGAGCGACGCCGCCTTGGCAGCTAGTCTATATATTAATAGCCGATTCTCCGTCTGTCTGTAAGTCACGCAAAATGGTAGATTGAGTTGTGAGCAAAATTATTTCTTATTTGTGTGCGATGTGACTTTTTTTGGCTGGTGAACCATTAGAGATAACGTTTTGTTTTTATCCAACGAACACCGTTGATTTGGCTTTGAAAACAATACATCAACTAAATACAAAGAAACTAACTCATTAAACATTTTGGACAAAAAGCAGAAGTGGCAGAACGTGGCAGCATGTTCGGTTTGCCAGTGTATCCTAACGCTTGCCTGACTGTCTGAGACGGCTTAACTTTTTTTCGAGCAATCAAAATGTTTAAAAACCAATAGGTAAAAAATATTATTATGAAACAAAATATTTTTTTGCTTTTGCCTTATTAGTTGTCTTATTTTCTTAATCGATTTCTTTTAATCTATTTTAATCTGATCGAACGTTATTTATTCACTTCATTCATTTAGCACGTGCATTTTTTTCTCCTCCCTTGTGATCTTTTTAAGAGAAACCATTTTTTCACCTACTTCTGACAGCACGCATGTTAGAGTGCGTAAAACAAAAGCTAATAATAAGTTCAAAAGTTTTTTCTCTCTGCGTTTTGAGTGTATTGTTAAACTGATATTTGATTGGTTTAAAATCGCAAAAAAAACCACGTGAAGTTCACGTTCGGAATGCATTGTGTAAAGCAAGAAAGACAATGAACGGCTGAGTTAAGAACATGCAAGATTTGAAACACCAGGAACGTATTTCTCTTCACGTGCAAACGAGCTTCATTAAGCGATAAAGCCAGAGCAAAGGAAGTCTTATCGCTGGTTTTAAGTGCAATAATTTGGAGCAGGTGGTGATACAACGCAGGCTGAACATGGGCAGCGATCAACGCCGCCTTGGCGGCTAGTAATAGATTATTTACCCAGTCCTTTTTTCACGGAAGATCATTCATCAAAATAAATGTCCTATGTTAACATGGCTAATATTAATTGTTGATTTTAATGCAAACAAAGTAGATTCAAAAAGTTTAAACCATAACTTCTTGTCTCTTTACAATAACTACATATATAAATAATTATTATTTTTTACCGGACAATCCCTTTAAACAGTTTCCATGGTAGTATGGGAACTTAAATAACAAACATAACCTCAGAAACAGTCATATTAATATTGGACCCATCATAATGTGCAACACTTATACTCCCAGAATCCAATTTTGTAATGACTTACAAAGAACGTTTCAATACCTACTACAGAAGGCTATTGCCGAACATTTGTAAAAAAATTGTATTTATTAAGTTTCATTGATCTGATGCAAATTTTTTTTAATCTTAGTTTTGGTGTTTATTAGCAGAGTGTTTCAAAAGTCATGAACAGGACAAAATGGATTCGACAAATGAACATACCATTTTCACGAACAGCAGATGGTGGTTGAACAACATCTGACATGATAACATTTTCTGTGCCATATTTTCCTCTAAAAACAGTGATGGGAAATGAACAAACAAGGTACAAAATTATATATTTGTGACTGTCTAGGGGAATTTGAATAACAAATGATAAAACGTTTTTCAAAAAAAAACGTTGCAAAAACAATAGAAAAAAATGTTAGAAAACGTTTTTTACCAAAAATTCAAAAACCTTTCAAGAATTTGAAAGAGAAAACGTTTAAACGTTTTTTTAAACGTCAAAACAATCAAAATCAAAACAAATATGGCGTGAAGAACGCGATCGGTTGAACATCGTTTACTGAAGCGTGAAGTGAGAAAATAAAATAATAGAAACACATGGCTTTTAATAATAGAAATACACATGACACATGTATCTTGTGACATATGATTCAATGTGAAAACAGAAATAATATTTTACACAAGCATTGAACTTCGATTTTTAAAATTCTGTTCCTTCCTATAAGAATGCAGCAGTGTGGGGACGGGAAGAGACAAGATAACAACAACAGTTCAATTTGCCAAATAATGTTTTATCTCAGATTGAATCAGTGTTCTTCTTTCTTCATGATGCACACAATGAAACCAGCCGTGACCATATTGGAAATCATATAGTTGAATGAATTGAAAAGAAAAATACAAGAAATACAAGAAAAGAAAAATGTTTATAAACTATCATGCATGGAGCCATCATAGGATATGATCATTCTTTTCAGTAAGCAATCAAATGCCCAAAATGACCAAAAATTTTTTTTAAAAATTTCAAACGTTTAAAAGAAAAAACACAAGTTATTTTCAATGATTATTCAGATGCAATGTATAAACACGAAAAATTCAGGCAGAAATTATAGATATTTCATTCTGACAAAACCAAGATTGTGTTCTTATTTAAGTTTTGGAAACAGTAAAAAAGTAAGTTAATGAAAATTAAGAAAAGACAAACAAATTTGAAAACAAATTGTTTCCACATACAGCGTCAAATGTTTGAACTTATTTCATTTTCTCCCTTGACAATGCCTTGCCTTATACAAGGCCCATGTTAAAAAGGCTTCTCTTTTTAAACTTTTACAAAATCTATTTTCAAGAAAAACAAAAGATAAGCAAAAGGCTTGGGTAATAGCAAAGCTTAGAGTATTGCTTAAGCTATGATAGAAGTCATGGTTTTCTCCCATCAATAAATTTAGGGAAAAAAAGGTTTTTCCAGCTACGGTGTGCAAATATGTAAAGTAGACACAAAAGTTGTAGAGCATTCACTTGAAGTCATGCCAGTAATTAAAAAACCTTATTCCCTAGGAAATGTTTTTCTGTCATCGTCAGAAAGCAAATGGATTTTCTTTTACATTTTGAAAAATAAAAATAACAGACATCACAAAAATAGCAATCAACAACTCTAAAACAAGACCTTGAAAAAATAATTCTATCATCAACGATAATTTTCCATCTTCTTGCTCGAAGTTTATTTTCTTCTCCTCGATTAGTCTGTTTTTTAATGAGTAAATCCGTATGAGTATTTGAGTAATCGAGAGTAACTCAAACTCTATTGTTTTAAGCCGGCCAATGCCTCTTTAAATTCTTAAAATTCTTAAAAGAAGATCAGATATCACAATAACCATTTTCACTGGTAGTCGGTGAGCAGGCAGTTACTTCGGCAGCTATTTACCTAGAAAGATGAAACTAAATGTCGGTTTGCTGTGGTCGCATGTGTGAGCGAACTAATTAAGAACTGATTGAGATTTGATTGGAGTTGCGCGCTACAGCGAATGAAGTGGGAACCTGCTTTTAGTTGAAATTTTTGAGAGGTTTAACCTCAGCAGGTCATACAGCCACTGCCCTTGATTAGGAGAATTAAATCATGTGACAGCCAATCGCCCCAGAACCTGAAAACATTATCAAAATGAAGTCAATAACTAAAAACGTAACGAAGCAATTTCATTAAGAGCATCTTTATTTTGTGAAAGTGAAATGTCTCTCAAACAAAATAATTAAAGTTTTGCCAGATTTGTTTCTATAAAATTAGCCGTTTTCAATGACTTTCACCAAGTGAAAATACATCTTTACGAAAATTAAGACTTTTCCCAGAGGATTTGCTAAAATAGCAATTCTACCAAATTTGTTCTACTATAAAATCAATTGAATTATAGAAGGGGGGTTTCCATTTGTAGAAACTTTCAAAACAGTTGCTGTTGCTTTAATCTTCAAAATGAATGAGAACCAGGTAATCAGTGCATTCTAATATACTTACATGTGTTACCTGCAAATGCATATTAAAATAGTACACACTTGAAAAACATTGACGTCATTAAACTCAATCAAAACAAAAGAACGCACCTTGTTCATAAAAACTGAAATAAAATCAAAGAATTATGAAGTAAAAAATGAAAAGTTTTTAACGAACCTTCTGAAAATGGCGCACGCGAATGTGAAATATTATAAACAAATCGCTTGAAACGTTTATAACGAAACTTGTTTACGGTTGTAACAGCAATCCAACAATATCAAAATCTGCTGGACGATCACAAATGATTAATGTCAACATTTCTAAGGTTGGAAATGTTTTTTGTAAAAAAAACATTTAAACGTTTTAATGTAAAAAACTTTACACAATTTTACATGTACAAACCCCTGCAAACCTCTGTTATGTTAGTTTGGACATGTCCACAATGTATTCTTCAGAGGTACTTGCATTTACATTGCAAAGAGGGTAAGAAAAGAAAATATTGTAGTTATAACCAACAAAAAATTGTATGTACGATAACGCACTAGGTGTTCAGTATAGGTGCAGTTTTTTTGGTGACCATAAAATCAGTCATCAAGTATGTCTAAGTGTTAACTTTTCCTAATAAGACCACAAAGGATACAAACATCTTTAATCCATGTCTTTCTGGTTGTGATTGGATTACAGGGTTGTAATATCAATACAATAAAATTGGACTTAAGGATTTTCTTGAACAGTACAACAGAGTAACCTTGGACAAACACGCTCAAAAAAACAGAAATGCGTTAGAGACAATCAATCATCTTTCATGAATAAGGAAATCGGTAAAGCCATAATGAAAGGTGACGACTGAAAAATAAATTACAGGAAAAAACAGAGGAAAAAAAAGAAAATTACAACAGACAAAGGAATTATTGTGCTTGATTAGTAAGAAAACCAAAGAAAAACAACTTTGGCTAACTAAGGATGAAATGACAAATGAAATAATTATCCTAGATAACCCTAAAGCTTCACAGGATAAAAGGGGTCCAAAAAAAGGGGGGATCCAAAATTGAAAAGGAAAATTACACTGCAAAAGCTCATTTTTAAGTACAGTTGAAAATTGCTTATTTTAAGTAAAACAATCCTTTTAGTAAATGAGAAGTAACCACCGCTTGAATCAAGAAAGGCGATACCGTGCAAAATTTCTAGCGATATATTTATATATGTGACGATTCGAGGGAAAATCACTACAAGCGATAATAGCGCTCGCATCGAGAAGTAGCGCTAAATTTATCGCTAACATTGACGAACTTAGCGATAAATATAAGCAGCACAAAAAGCGATTTCAAGAATAATTAATTAATTATTCAAGAATAATTAATTTGTTGCTAATATATTCATCATAAATATTATTCATCTTTCCGTCTTTTTTATACGTAAGTTTACTTGTGTGTGTCAACACAACCTTCAGACAATCTTTCACATAAACTTCACGAAAAGCCGCAGGAAACAGGTGTTATTTTATTTAAACGAAAGTGAGTATTTCAAAAGAGAACTTTCGCAACTCGTCAAGCCGAAGTTAAAATGTTTTTATTTTTCTCTTCCTACATTCATACTTCATCCTAATATTGAACCTAAAGACATTATCGATGCAGTGACAGAAGTCAATAATGATCACTAAAAACGTTGTGATCAATTTAATTAAGGGTACAACTCCACCCAGTGCAAGTGAAATGTCTTTCGAAAGAATGATAATAAAGGTTTTGCTATCGAAAAAACTTTTAATGTAATGTGTCTTTAATATTGTAAAAGTTTTCTCCCAAGAGCTTATAGAATGGCAATCGAACAATCTAGAAAAAAAGAATTATCGCAGATGGTTTCTACTTGTGGTTCCTTTCGAACTAACTTCTGTATCTTTAATCTCCAACTGAATATAGGAACCAGTCAATTAAGTTCAATTTAATACACATGCAGGTGCTACCTGTAAATGTTTCAAAATAATACATTACCAAATCGAATAACACAGTATTTTAAATTGGCTTTCAGATTTGTGCTGAAGGTGCCGGAATAACAAATAAAATAAAAAAACGTTTCGGAAACTTTTTATTTCTCGAGAAATATGTCCGCTCGTCTGTTCAGTCATAACACAATGAATCAGAGTTTATCATGTCAAAACAAGCGAGTTTGTTTTGTGTTTATTGCTATTTGGCGAAAAAATAGTTAAATCACTGTTATTTGAGAACTTCATAAAACAACACATGGTATGTGAAATTGTATAAACAAAAGACTTGAACAAAACTTTTTGACGATAATAACGGTAATCTGTGCCCTTAGAGGATATTAATGATATTAACGATTTCACTTTCATCTCATTCGATATTCTGTCCGTTTCACATAATTAATTGAACCAACATTATTATACGAATAATTTAGTGATAAATCAAATACTTATCGCTAAACTTTAGCGCTTTTTCGTAAAGAGCGATATTTATAAGCGATAATAGTGATAATGATAAAACTACAAGCGCTAAATTTATCACTAATATTGTTACTACATTTGTAAATAACAACAAATTAGCGCTAAAACCCATTGTTCTTTTAGCGCTATTAGCACTTTGTATAAAGCGCTATTATCGCTTGTAGTGATTTTCCCTCGAATCGTCACATATAATTAATTGCTCAATACAAGGTTTAAAACCACTAATGTGTATTGAGGTACAAGGAAGAAAGGTGACGATGAACATTGCATTTAAAGTGAAGATTATGAGAAGGAAAAACAGACTGTGGTAAAGAATTCCAGAGAGTGGAGGAGCGAGGAATGAAACTTTGTTGGTAAAAAGTTTTAGATGACTTTGGGATGCTGACAGTGTGATCATGGCAATTAGATGAATATCTCGTGTTTCGCGTGAAAGTTTTTAAAGCAGGGATGAGAGAAGAGAGCTCAGTTGAACATTTTCCGTAAAAGTATTTATACTAGCATGTACTTTTAGCTAAAAAATGCACCCGCACTCAAGCATTCCAATTTGTATACACAGCAAGCTATACATTGCAAGCTATACAACGGAAATAACAATAAATTTTGTTCGAAAACAAATGTTTTGGTTTATTGTGGGCCTGGTTAGTGGTATACTCATATGCTTAAATATTTCGACAAAGCCAGTTTTTTAGGAAGCCTCAAAGCCTCAAAGTTTTAGAACTGTCTTGCATTATGATCACGAGATGATTAGCATTGAGGCTTCAGTCATAACACTTGTAACATTTAATGCATCGAAACAGGCATTAATAACACCCTTCATTGAAAGAGTTGACATGATGGCATCAATTGAACTTCAGGACAAACTCGATAATTGAAAAACTACAATCAGCCAACGGTCATATAAAGAACAATCAATGTTTTATGAAGTCATTTCTATTGTTTTGAAAGAACAAGGGTGAAGGGAGATCAAAAAATTAAGAGGAATGTTTTCGTAAAACTTTTCACAGTAACAAATATATACGTTTAAACTTTTTAAACATTTAAACATTATATAAACACAATGAAAACAAGAAGAATTGTGAGCATGATCATTTTGAAATGGGAGATCAAATTTGAAAACTCCTTGGCGGATTGTTTTCACGGTTTTTCACTTACATTTGAATTGAGAATCAGAGAATCAGAATAACTCTTCCAATTACAAGAACAATTAATTGTTCATATGAAACAATAGTTAAAAAGTTTTAACAAATAGTTTAATGAGTAGTGTAACCATGTGGCATAGTGTAGCAGTGTCGGTATTTTAAAACCAACTTGGAATATGCAAACTAAATAGATCTAAACTTAAACAGATGAAAATCGGCACAAAACTTTGTTACTTTTTGTTATCTCTTGTAGTGCAGGCCCCTGTGTCTTTCGTGTGCAGAAACTTGTTAGAAGCAAACTTTTGATTGAATCTCACTCTTAGAAGGCAAAACATAAAAAAAATCAAAACAAATTACCAGCGAGGGTCACGTGAGATGACATCATCGTTCTTACGGTAAGGAAAAACTTTTCGCCAAATATTTTTGGAAAATTATATACCAATCGAAAGATCTAATCAAGTGGAATAAAAAACATCTAAAAACTATATCGTGAAAATCTTTCATTTTCGAGATAATGAAGTTTTAAATCTTGATAAAATACAGACCCGAATTTTACAGACTAGCTTTAAAAACAGCTATAACTCATCATATATTTAAGTTTGTCAGCTAAAACTTTGCATACATCTTGTAAATGATATTCTCTATTTCACCATGACCCTATTACATAGTTTTGAATAAAACACAGACCAGAAATGCATAACTTGTTAAAATAACATTAATTTCATGTATAAAAGTGTTTTTGGTGTGATATTTTTCGCTTTTACAACAGATGTATCCATTAAATAATGCCTACAATACATCATTGCGTCGCATTCGATTAGGGATGCAATGCAACGATTAAAAAACTGACGTCACGGCACGTGCTACTATATCATAATCGTAAAAAAACGCATGGCCTAACTAAAAATATGACCACGATAAAGAAGATTTTGACCGTAAAATTCAACAAAATTTATCACTCTCCAAAATAAAAGTGTGACACACATTCGCTATTATATATGTGACATGGAAAGCGAAAAGGGACCATTTGCCAGAAAATTACGCCTGTTTGCCGTAATAAATTCTGCTGACTAGGCGTAATTTCCATATTAAATTCACATTAAAATTACGCCGTAAGGAAGACAAGCCATTGCAATTTTTCTTACGCTAGCGTAAGCCGTAAGGCGTAATCCGTTAGGCGTAAGGCGTAAGCCGTAAGAAAAACTTTAAAATTCTTACACTAGCGTAAGAAGAATTACGCTTACGTGAGCGTAATTTTTAATAAAATAAATTTTCCATCAAGTATGATACATTTTTTTGGAAAGCTTATTTACATCTGTAAAAGCTCACGTTAAGAATTTTGAGGTAAACATGATCAATATGTTTTATATGATCATGAGTTTTCATGATCTTTCATGTACACAAATTAGCCACTAATACAACGTTTTTGGAAAATAAATAGACTTCCCAGTCACTTCCTGAAAAAAAAGTTTCAGCAATAAAACACAAGTCCATAAAACTATTATTTCTTGTGATCATTATTCATAATATGAGTTTTAATATGAAGTCAGTTTACAAATTATTTTTCAATGGTCGGCAGCTGAGGCTTTTTTTTTGTTATTATTATATTGCATATTTATTTGACTTTTACATATTCAAAGAGTGCACAAAGAGTGATACATCTTATGCAAATTTAATCAACATAATCAACCATCGTATTTTTCACTGATGTTCGAAAACTTTTTTACCTGGTTCTCATTCAATTAAAGATAAACATACAATCAATTATTTCGAAAGTTACTACGAATAGAAACCGTCCGCTTTAATTCTATTTTAAGTTGTTCGTTCGATGATCCCTTGTGGAAAACGTTTTATCTTTGTTTTCATAAAAATGTTCTTTATTTTCATAAAAATGTATGTTCACCGTTTCTAGCGATTTTTATTGACTTCTGTAACTTTATTCCGATAATAGTCTGGGACACAGGATGAGTGTAGGATGAATGGAAGGAAAGGGAAATGAATACATTTTAACGTGGGCTTGACGAGTTGCAAAAGTTCTCTTTTAAAATACTCACCTTCATTTAAATAAAAATACATACCTGTTTCCTTCAGTTTTTCATCATAAGGTTGAAGACGCTTTTCTGAAAGTCGTGGAAATCCGTAATCGGAATAAGATGTTATTAAGCGTAATACTTTACACTCCCAAAGTGTAACACAATAAATGATAACACAAGCATAATTAACTTGAGTGTAACATTTTACTGTAATCAGTGGCAAATCCAAGAAAAAGTGAAAGGGCTTTTCTATGGGTTTGTTTGCTTATTTAAAGTGTACTGTTAAAGTTATTTAACGAACCTTAATAAAAAAACCAAAAAACATTCGTTTGATCGCTTTAGTCAATCAATGGCAAGACACTTTTGACCACACTTTACGAAACTTCAAACTCCATGAAACTTCAATATACTGCACTTATTGTTTCGGCCATGTACACAAGGAAGTTAAGATTGAGAGAGTCGAGCTTTGCATTGGCGCTCAATCCTTGTGTTTGGGGTTCACAAGTTTAACGTCCCCCACTTGTTTACATTCTAAAATTAAAGACAATGAACTTATTTTTCTTACGGCGTAAGAAATTTACTTTTTTTAAAAATTACGCTTATGTAAGCGTAATTTTTGTAATTCTTACGCCGTAAGCCGTAAGAAAAATTACGCTTACGTAAGCGTAATTTTTAGAATTCTTACGGCGCAAGGCGTAATGCGTAAGAAAAATTTTAAAATTCTTGCGCTTACGTAAGCGTAATTTTCAATAAAATAAATTTCTTACGCTGTAAGAAAAATAAAATTACGCGTAATATGCAAATGGTCCCTTTTCGCTTTCCATGTCACATATAAGACTAGTATCTCGCGTAAAAGTTTTTTACGACTTTAATTCCGAAAAGAATCTGCAGAAATACAACGCATTGTTCCAGTGTGTGTACCCCGTGACGAAAATTTTAATTATGGAATTGGAAATGGAAAGTGTACCTATGCTGTAGAGCTTGAAAAACTGATCAAAAAAATATATGGGATCGTTTCGCTACGATCAACCTTTGCAGAGATATCATCGATCAAAGATTTTAATGACGTCATAGCCGCAGTACCAAATAAAATTTAGGCCCAAGTGTTGCGTCACCCCATCACCCGTATCACCGACCCTTCAAAACGTCAGTTATTCCTATTGGTTCTCAAAATATTTCCCCAAAAACGTCGCGTTCGATTGGGGATGCAATGCAATGATTCCCCGTGATCATAAAAAAACTGACGTCAAATGATGCCACGTGCTATTATACTAATCGTGGATGTGTCTTGCGTGGTCGAACTGCCGCTATATGACCACGATTAAGAAGATTTTGACCATTAAAAAAACAAAAACAAAACACTCTCTAAGTTAAATGTGTTACACACATTGCGAATTAGTATAAGTAGATTAACATCAAGCTGTCTTCATAAGTTTGCTGTATATTTGTTATATATGTGACCGTCCATGGGAAAAAACTAACAATGATTTATAGATTAATCTATATTTACCTATATTATAGATTAGATTTTATCTATAATCTATGTATAGGTAAAATTTTATCTATAATATAGATTATAGATTATTATAGATTATAGATTATCTATAATCTATAATCGATAATCTATAACCTATAATCTATAATCTATAATCTATAACCTATAATCTATAACCTATAATCTATGCAATGTCAATGCAATGTCATCCGTGTTATGCATAAACTGTTTTACGACGTAATGATCTATAACCTAATGTAAAATCTTTACAAGATATCTATAACCGAGTAGCCCATGCACTAATTATAGGAAACAAGCGATAACAACTTTAATGACTTGTGAAAATTTTACCGTTATCGCATAAAAATTTCGTTCGTTTAGTTTGTTTATGTTTTCATTCCGCCATTTTTCGGGAGTAAAAAACATGACCAGGGACGCAGGTTAATTTTTCTTTCGCGAAATATTGTCAACCTTAATCAGGCCTTGTCAGGAAGAAAAAGGGCGGCGTGCGACTACCGCACGCCTGAATTTAAAACTTCAAAAATATTTTCTAATTTTTAGGCGTGTGATGGAGTGCGAAGCTTAAAAAGATTATATACATTCGTTCTTGTAACGTAAAAAAACAGCTGGCACTGTCTAGACGCAGCGGAATTTATTTAAATATTTGTTTACTTTAAAGTACCAGTTGTATATCAAAAAGGCTTTTATTAATCTTGTTCATGAAAAAGGTTTTTCTATCTATTAATCTTCTTGAAAAGAAGTTTTTGATGACGTTATCGACCACGACGAAAAGAGATACATAATTTCTTTCATGTGTTATTAAAAAAGTCGAATATGAAATTTACATTCGAAAACGAGTTTATCAATTTATATCACATCACGTTGCAGCATGTTTCGCAATATAGAAACAGAAATTGTCACCTGTCTTTGCTTATAGATATTTTTTTGAATGAAGCACGTAAAATTTTTTTCTTCTCGTGCTTAAATATTTTCAAAGACAGCTGACAGCTTTTGGGAATACTATCGTGACGTCTTAAAATGAATGAAAATGAATGATCATTTTTTTCAAAACTTTTTTACGTTGTGCAGTCGATCAATGTTTGATAATGAATGAATTTTCATTTCTTTTCTCAAAAGATCAAAGATTATTTATTATACTTTGACGACCCCACTAGTCCTCTTATTGAAAGATTTATTCTCTAGCCACAGAGGACTTCAGGTTTAAACATTATCAGACAAGAAAAGTTAAGACTGCGAGAGTCAACCTTTATTGTATTGACGCCAGTCCTTGTGTTTGGGGTTCACAAGTTTAAACGTCCCCCACTTGTCTGTAAAAGATTAGGCAGACATATAAAATTTCAGGCGTGCGGTGGATGGCACGCCACATATAAAAAACGTTAAAACAGGCGTGCGAACAACCGCACGCCTCGAAGAATTCTCCTGACAAGGCCTGCTTAATAGAAGTAAAAGTTCTGTCAGAAACGTTTTTCTTGATGAAACCATTTAGGTCTTTCACATGATTTGCTATTTTCAGTGATTCTTTCAGATGAGGTCACTATTTTTCCATTTTTTTTTCTATAACCTATTCATGATTATTTGCTTCACAAATTCACTCGAACAATTCACAAAATATTGTTGTGTAAAAAAGGTCATTAATTATTTATCATGTTATGTTTCTTGTTTGGAATGGAAGAAAAAGATTATGCACATGTACGTAACTGGTGTTTGTATACATTGTGCAACACTTCGAACATCCGCTTCGAAGACTTTATTCTCAAGTGAGTAACAAAATACTCTTGAATACAATCGGATGGTTTCTACTTGAAGCATTCATTTTAATTTGGTTTTCAACAAACTGTCTTGTCAGTGAATGTGAACCAGGTGGCCAAGTCTATTTTTATTTTTCAACTGATGCCACCAGAAAAAGATTTTTTAAAACATGTTTGTTCATAAACATCAAGAAAGTCGATAAGGTAGAGAAAGATAAGTTTAATAATCAAACGGAGAATAACGAGAAGTTTTAATCACTTTTTGATTAACCTTTACGCCTTGAAGAATGGCTTCTTCTTACTCTTCCTTAATACTTAAAAGTATGCTATGCTTGCGACATAATCGTACAACGTTTTGAACTTTTGTTACGTAACATGTCACAAATGACCGCCAAACATTGGATTAAAGAGCATTCTATTACTAACACAAATGACCACTCTTATAGTAAACAAGACGTTTCTCCAAGAGGCCTGGCCGAAGTAGCATTTAAATTACACCACATATAGGGCGCGGATAACTGTATACCTATACGCACATATTATAATATGGCGTATATTATGTTCCCATGACATGACTCTCTTTACCGCGAAGCAAAACTAAGGGCTTTTGAATTTTGCCTATTGATGACATAGGTTATAGTTTAGATAGAATCTATAACTTATAAATTAGATTGTAGATTATAGATTAATCTATAATCTATAATCGATAATCTATAATCTATAATCGATAATCGATAATCTATAATCGATAATCTATAATCGATAATCTATAATTATAGATAATTATAGATTATAGATTATAGATTATAGATTAGATTTATCTATAATTTCTATTGTTTTCTTATCTATAATCTATAATCTATAATCTATAATTCCATTGTTAGTTTTTTCCCGTGGACGGTCACATATTGTGCATATGTGACATTGTCATGGAATCTTATTCTGAAATATAAGAATACATTAAGAATATTTCACTCTTCTTTCTGTTAAACCATAACAATACTTCACCCTCAAGGAAATTTCACTATGCTTGTAAGATAAAAAGCATGTAGCTGAAAATAGAAGGTTTTGTTCTGGCTTGATTTAATTTATAGACTGTTATGTTGGAATATGTTTTGAATTACGTTCGTTGTTTGTAAGGAAAATCGATAGTAATTTTTACGAAATACATTATTATATACTAAAACAGTATACATGATCATGGAATTCATCCATAGTAAACTAAGTTTCTTTTGTTGCTTTAAACGACTATCCAGGGAAGCACAACCAACCAGTCCTTCAATTTATCAGTCTCGAACCTGTGTATTTTAAAACATTATATATATGTAATTAGTTTTCTGAACTTCTTTTTGAATATATCTTCAGCCAGACTTGTAAAAATGAACTTTCGACTTTGCACTGAAATCACAGCTTCAACCATTTACTGTTACGAGCAATTAATTACCTTTCATCACAACATTGTTATCAACAAAAAGAAAACATTTGTGACATAATAAAACCACTTTCTTCTGTTTTCATGCGCTCATTCAAAATTTTTCACAAAGCTTTTAGGACAACACTGAACTAAAATGATTTATTTCCATTATTTAACATTTTATCTCTTGAATCATCTTAAAAGCTAGCAGAAAGCAAATATTTTCCACTTCCCAATACAAAATAGTGTACTACACTTCACTGAAAATTAGCTTCTATTCTTATCTACTATACTTTTCTACTTATTCTTATCTAGCTATAAAAGTGAACGAAGGAGAAGGAACAGGAAAATGCCCGTTTTAACATAACGCAGGTGAATTTACCATAGTGTCGGGTCAGCTCATGCCATGTGAAGGAAATGGGGTAGAAGATACATTGGGTGTTGCAGGACATCATACAGAAGAGCACAGGCCCTTCTTTTGGGCCCTCATTTGGGTTGGTGTCACTCACAAGAGTGTTAAATACTTCAGAGCCTCTAACCTAAGCTGTAGCCCCTCCTTGAAAGCAGATACAATAGCAACTGAGTGAGGTTAGCCATGTAAAACAATACCAAATTAATAAAAAATAAATAAATGAAAAATGAAAGACTTATGACATTCTTGAAATTTGAAGGCTGAATGACTTCTACAATACAACATAACATTTTTGATCACACACTCTCTAGGAATTTATGAAAGCATAACCAGGGGCTAATACAGGATTTGAATTTGGGCGGCGGTAGCTGCACATTGAGCCTGACGAGCCAAGCGAGTCAGGCGAACAAATGCAGCTGGGGGTCAGGGGGGCTGTAAGCCCCCTCTGTGGGGTCCGGGAGCGAAGCCCCGAAAAATTTTCGATTTGAGGGCCTAGAATGGTCTAAAATGCGTTCTATTTTAACATAGCTACTATACATATTCTTAGTCCCTTAAAACTTTCTCATTTCTTGTTATTCGTGTCGTAACATTCTTTCCTGTAGAATCTTCAAATGTTCTTCGAAATTCAATCACGCGAATCAGCGTGTTTACCTTCCGCCATTTTTGATTTCCTTGTGTATATTTTACAGGACTATATAATCATTTCGAAAGTTTCAGTTCGTAAAGTAATCACCTAGCCTTGGTAACCAGGTACGGGAACCTCACAGAGTGCCCTTCTTTCCCAGCGCTTCTTCTCTGCTTTACGCTAAATCGTAAGTCTGATTTAGCGCAAAAGAGAGAAGCGACGGTAACGAGGTTGTCTTTCCGCTGATGAACGAGTTTTGTTTCTCCTCACGATTCCTTTTTTTCCCTTTCTTTCGTTTTGCTCTTCTCACATTGTTTTTTGATCTTTTCAAAAAAAAATTTTTCCCTTTTTTTTTGAATTTGGGCGCCTCGATATTGGCGCCCAATAGCGGTTACCGCTATGAAATTTGACCTGTATTAGCCCCTGATAACTGATACCACCATATAAAATATTTTTTATTCTGTCGGTACAAATTAATATTGCACAAAACAATAGCAGCATTTCATCTTGAAATATGCAAAGTAAAGAGATCTAAAATTATTTATCTGAAATCCTGCATAAAACTTTGTCAACCTTGGTTCATCTTCTGGGATGATGGCAATTTACCTTAAAAAAGTGTTATATGGCTCAACTAAAAGACACCAGAAGCTATTGGATACAAACAAAAAGAAATATGCATAAGGCGTTAATCAAAACCATGGATACGCATTATTATATCACAGCTTTTGGAAAGCAAAATATGTAAGAGCGAAAAGAGAGAAAGAAAAAAACTTCTTCGAAACAAATATAAGAAACAAAAAGTTAAACAAAAAGTGTTTTTTAAACTTACTTTGATACAAATCAAAAAAGCAGACAAAACAATCACTACCAAGCATTTAAAAACATAGCTGTAACTATGAATGACTTCAATGAATTTTATTAACTGCAAGAGAGCTTGCAGAGCTTAACTGCAAGCCCAAGACATTACAAACAACAAATTCATTGAGTTTTTAATGGGAGTAATTTTTTCGTGAATAAGTGGCTAAATACTAAAAGTGGCAAAATACTAATTATAAAGAATGTTATCTTAATTTTCAAGTGAAGGCATGCACGAAATTTCAAAAAATTGTTAGGTTTGGACAGTAAGAAAAAGCAAAAGCAAAGCCGATTGTAATGTATTTCTTGCTTTTGTAGAAATAAAAAAACCTGAGAATAAACTCACAATATTTCGTAAATGACAAATAGCTTATGTGGTCTGTATATCACAGCTATCACTAAACCTGACACTTACTTTTGCCAAAGTAAGTCAAACTTCTAAAACGAAAGCATGTGCAAAGTTTCCGGTCTAAAAAGTTGATCCATTAAATGTAACTGCTGCTCTGTAAAATACACACTGGTCATGTCACCTCCAAAAGAATTACATTACATTGTCTCCCAACAATTGATATACTCTTATGTGTCAAGTTTCAAACCAAATAGAGTTGGCTATGAGAAAATATTTGCAAAATAAAAACAAGACAGTGGAGTCGCTTAGCACAAAAATACTTCAAATTGTGATAGAAGCCAGAAACTTTTACACAAACATTTTCCCCATAATGTAAGAAACAACTTTTTTGAGAGAGACACTCTCAAATGTCATGTGAATGTCATGGATTTCTTCTTTGTGCCTATGCCAGATGGGAATTACCAAATGGGAAGTATGGGAGCAAGTTAATTGCTGCTAAAGGCAAAGTAGCGCCATTAAAAACAATTTCTATTGTAAGAATAGAACTGAATGCAACTAATTATGTCTACAAGATTGCACAATTTCATCAGAGAGGAAATGAGACTACAGTTTGAAAAGGAGGTTTTTATTGTTGATTCATCCATAGTTAAAGCAAAGATTCAGAAAGAATCTTTTGCTGCTGTGAGAATACAAGAGATCCAATTTGCTACAAAGCCTGAAGATTGGAAATGGATTGAAATCAAAGAAAACATTGCTGATTGGACGACCAGAGTGAAACACCCTCTTGAGTTTGATAATAGCAGCTGTTGGCAAAAAGGACCAGAATTCTTGCGAAGTCCGGAAACAGAATGTCCGGAAACAGAATGGACTGAAGAAAAAACAACTCAATTCAATGTAAATGTATTATCAGAAGAAGGAAAATCCATAAGCCTTATAAAACTAGACGAGGACGACACTCTTACTAAAAGAATTAAAATTGAGTGCTTTTCATTATACAACAAGCTCATCCATGTTACAGCTTGAGTACTTGCCTTATATGATACATCGGAATGTCCTTCGCTGAAGAATGCTACAGAAACGCAAACTGTAGCACTATTAAAGATGACAGAACTTGTGGATAAGAGGTGCAGTTGCCACTCAAGGAACAGATAGACAAAGGAGATTTCAGAAGACTCAACTCGTATCAAAAGGAAGATGGTGATTATTCAGGTGATCATTACAAGACAGTAAGTGATCATTCACCAAGTTGCTGTTGCTAGGGAGAACGACCACCGTTGCTAAAGTAATTTTGAAATACCCTTCGTTATATGAATTCATTTCTTCACCTAACGAAAGAATACGAAAACATTAATGGTACCACTATGACTCGTTTTCCTGTTATTTCTGTGAAATTAAAAAGCAATTTAGTTTCCAGCTCCCTTTACGATGGAAGCTTAACTGGGATTTCCACAAAGAGAAACTTGCAAGGATTTTCCAACTGTCCATTGACTACTGCGAGAATTGTACGCACCCACGCAAGCTTTGCAGCCAGGACATGGGAGAGTTTTGCAGACCTGCGTAAACACAGCTTTAAGACAATCATCCACATAAACCTATGATGAAAAACTGATGAAAACAGGTATTATTTTATTTAAATGAAGGTGAGTACTTCAAAAGAGAACTCTTGCAACTTGTCAAGCCAGACATTAAAATGTTTTCATTTGTCTCCTCCTGCATTCATCCTAATGAAGTTACAGAACTCAATAACGATTACTAAAATCGTTGTGATATGATCAATTTCGAAACGTCTTTTGTCTATTATAATGTTAACATTTTCCCTCAAGAAATTTAAAGAATAGCAATCTTTTCGAACATCTTAAAAAAAAGAATTATAGCAGACGGATTCTTCTTGTGGTTGCTTTCAAACAAATGGCTGTATCTTTAATCTCCAACTGAATATGAGAACAAGCTTATCAAGTGCAATTTAATACACAAACGGGTGCTACCTGCAAATGTACATTTCAAAAAGTCGAATAACATGGTCTTTTTAAACTTACTACTTTTCAGATTAGGTGGAGGTACCGGAACAACAACAACCACCTTTTCAAGAGCAGCAATGAAAGGCGGCTACAGCTACAGCTACTATCGACGGGCACTGTTTCAAATAACACTTTTTTATTTCTATTTGGCTAATAATAATTAAACTAGCCGCCAGGGCGGCGTCGCTTGCCGCCCATGTCCACCTGCTCCGTATCACTGTATCAATAAACGTCAAATTTCCTTATAAACGGCTTGTACAACTTGTGTTCAACCAGAAGCAGATTCGAAGTCACAACCTCTGGTAAAACCAATCTCTTATCAGTGTAACAATACACTCAAAACGTAGAGAGAGAAAATTTCACCTTTTTATTAGCTTTTGTTTTAAAAAAGTTGCGTGCTCTAACATGGGTGCTATCAAACGTAAGGGGGAAATGGTTTCTCTTCTTAAAAAGATCACACGGGAGGAGAGAAAAAAAGGCACCTGCTAAATGAACACAGTGAATAAAAAAAACGTTCGATCCGAAGCGCATAACAATTAAAAAAAGAAATTAAAGAAAAGCAAATAAATATTTTGTTTCGTGATACTCTTTTTTTACCTATCGGTTTTTAAATATTTTGATTGCTCAAAAAAAAGTTTACCCGTCTCAGACAGTCAGGCAAGGATACGTTAGGATACACTGGCAAACATGCTGCCAAGTTCTGCCACTGCTGCTTTTTGTCCAAAATGTTTAATCAGTTAGTTTTTTTGTATTTAGTTGATGTATTGTTTTCAAAGCCAAGTCAACGTGGAATATAAAACTAACAATAATAATAAAAACAAAACGTTATTCCTATTAGTTCATCAGCCAAAAAAAGTCACGTTCGATTGGGGTTGCAATGTATTTGCTTCGAAGTCACGTCGCACTCAAAAAAAGAAATAATTTCGCTCACAACACAATCTACCATTTTGTGTGACTTACAAACAAACAAACAAACAAACAAACGGAGAATCGGCTATTATAGATAAATGTATCCCTGTTACCTAATCGGGGATAATACTTCCTCGGGGAAAGTTTCGCGGAGAAAAACTTTTCGTCACTTTTCCCAGGCAAAATAACACTGATTATTTTCGGCGCATATGTATCGATATATGTGGCGTTCCAGGGGATTTTGATAACAAATGATATTAATGATAATTATTAACGATAATATCGAATTAGCGATATTATCGCTAATAATTGTTGCGTTATTATAGTTAATATCATTATTATCGTTAATATCGTTATTATCGTTAATATTGTTATTATCATTAATATCGTTATTATCGTAATTATCGTAAGAAAATAACTATATTTTCGATATTAACAATAATAACATTAGTAATATTAAACATGTGATCATTTATTTGTGACAAGGAAACCATTTCGCGTATATTAATCTTTCTTTCGCTTGATTACGGCGCCAGAAATTCAATATTTTTAGAAATACCCTCAAGTAAAGTTTTAGAGACCTGTGTAAACACAACTTTCAGACAACCTTTCACATAAAATTCATAACAAACTGAAAGAAACAGGTAATATCATATTTAAATGAAGGTGAGTATTTCAAAAGAGAACTGTTTTCATTCATCCCTTCCTAGATTCATCCTTCATCCCAATGTTGAACCTGAAAACATTTTTGACGAAATGACAGAAATCACTAATGATCACTGAAAACGTTGCAATCAATTTAATTAAGGGTACATCTTCACCCAGTGCAACTAAAGGGTCTTTCAAAAGAATAATAATAAAGATTTTGCTATTGAAAAAACTTTAATGTAACGTGTCTTTAATAATGTTTTTTCCCAAGAGCTTATAGAATGGCAACCTGTCGAACAATTCAGAAAAAAAGAATTATAGCAGATGGTTTCCACTCATGCCTGCTTTCGACTAACTTCTGCATCTTTAATCTCCAAATGAATATAAGAACCAGCTAATTAATTCAATTTAATACACTAACGGGTGATACTTGTAAATGTACATTTCAAAATAATACATAACCAAATCGAAAAACACAGTATTTTAAAGTGGTATTTTAAAAAATCTGGAAAAAATTAATTGTCACTATGTAAAACTTTATACCAATAAACACCAATTATATCTGAATGAAATGTTCTTTATTTTGTTAGTATGAAAGGATATTAAGTGATCAATTCAGATAAGACAATGAGTATGCATGTAAGTCAATGGAAATGTTATGAATTTATGAATTCAATGTCTTGTCAATCTTCCTAACGGAATTCCTAAATAACAAGCACAAAAAGGAAAGCATAGATTTTAATGCTACAAAATACTATATAACATCTATAATATGTGACATGGAAAGCGAAAAGGGACCATTTGCATATTACGCGTAATTTTATTTTTCTTACGGCGTAAGAAATTTATTTTATTAAAAATTACGCTTACGTAAGCGTAATTCTTCTTACGCTAGCGTAACAATTTTAAAGTTTTTCTTACGGCTTACACCGTAAGAATTCTAAACATTACGCTTACGTAAGCGTAATTTTTCTTACGGCTTACGGCGTAAGAATTACAAAAATTACGTTTACATAAGCGTAATTTTAAAAAAAAGTAAATTTCTCACGCCGTAAGAAAAATAAGTTCATTGTGTTTGTGTAAACAAGTGGGGGACGTTAAACTTGTGAACCCCAAACACAAGTATTGAGCGCCAATGCAAAGCTCGACTCTCTCAATCTTAACTTCCTTGTCTACATGGCCGAAACAATAAGTGCAGTATATTGAAGTTTCATGGAGTATGAAGTTGATTGACTAAAACGATCAAACAAATGTTTATTGGGGTTTTTTTATTAAGGTTCGTTAAATAACTTTAACAGTACACTTTAAATAAGCAAACAAACCCTTAGAAAAGCTCTTTCACTTTTTCTTGGATTTGCCACTGATTAGTAAAATGTTACACTCAAGTTAATTATGCTTGAGTAATCATTTATTGTGTTACACTTTCGGAGTGTAAAGTATTACGCTTGATAACATCTTATTCTGATTACGGATTTCCACGACTTTCGGAAAAGCGTCTTCAACCTTATGATGAAAAACTGAAGGAAACAGGTATGTATTTTTATTTAAATGAAGGTGAGTATTTCAAAAGAGAACTTTGCAACTCGTCAAGCCGACATTAAAATGTATTCATTTCCCTTTCCTTCCATTCAACCTACACTCATCCTGTGTCCCAGACTATTATCGGAATAAAGTTACAGAAGTCAATAAAAATCGCTAGAAACGGTGAACCTACATTTTTATGAAAACAAAGATAAAACGTTTTCCACAAGGGATCATCGAATGAACAACTTAAAATAGAATTAAAGCGGATGGTTTCTATCCGTAGTAACTTTCGAAATAACTGATTGTATGTTTATCTTTAACTGAATGAGAACCAGGTAAAAAAGTTTTCGAACATCAGTGAAAAATACGATGGTTGATTATGTTGACATATGTGTGCAACAAAAGATTAAATTTGCATTAGATGTATCACTCTTTGTGTACTCTTTGAATATGTAAAAGTCAAATAAATATGCAAGATGTAAAGATGTAGCTATAATAACAAAAAAAAGCCTCAGCTGCCGACCATTGAAAAATAATTAAAACTCATATTATGAATAATGATCACAAGAAATAATAGTTTTTATGGACTTGTGTTTCCCCCTTTATAAAGTTTTATTGCTGAAACTTTTTTTTCAGGAAGTGGCTGGGAAGTCTATTTATTTTCCAAAAACGTTGTATTAGCGGCTAATTTGTGTACATGAAAGATCATGAAAACTCATAATCATAAAACATATTGATCATGTTTACCTCAAAATTCTTAACGTGAGCTTTTACAGATGTAAATAAGCTTTCCAAAAAAATATTTGATATAAAATTTATTTTATTAAAAATTACGCTTACGTAAGCGTAATTCTTCTTATGCTAGTGTAAGAATTTTAAGGTTTTTCTTACGGCTTACGGCTTACGTCGTAAGAATTCTAAAAATTACGCTGACTAAGCGTAATTATTCTTAAGAAAACATTAAATTTTTATTTATGTATACACCCCAGGGCATTATGAAAGGATAACTGACACAATATGAAACTTACATTAACTCCCAATAAACTTAAAGAACAAAATAACATAAAATTTATATGCATTCAGATATCACAGTGATTACGTAGTATGTACGGTGAATCTTCGTAATTACGAAAAGACTTCCCAAACATAAAAAGTAAACAAAGATTAGGATTATTAAAAATATGACCAAAACTTACCAAAATTAGCAAACATAACTGAAAGCAGAAATTTGAGTTAAGGGATGTCCAGTATTTAGAATTTACAGACAATCAAAGTAAGTTTCAATTTGCTATCATAAATAGGAAGTCTCCATTCCTAATTCAAGACATTGATAATACAGCCAAGAACTCACCAAAAGTATAAGAGGTGCCAAAATGACCACTTTATAGATGCTGGTTTGTGCAGCACACTTACGGTATCATGTAGCACCGCGAAGGGTGGCACTTTAGCTGCTCATGGGATGCTAAACAAAAGCGTCTTTAGAGTACTTAGTCGACACCTTAAATAAATATCGAAAAGCTTTTGCTTGATTTTTAAAATACTTGTTGTTTTTATTATTTTTACCCAAAACATTATGGCAGAAAGATTGAATACAATTTAATCTTCATTAACTATAAATCAATTAACAAAATTTCCTGAATTTATCTGTGTACAGGTGTTGTTAGCAAAATCATTTTGAATTAGCAAAACACTTTTTTGAAAGGCTTTTGAAAGTTACTATGATTTTTGAACACTATTTCCTATTTGTGACATGGAAAGCGAAAAGGGACCATTTGCCAGAAAATTACGCCTGTTTGCCGTAATAAATTCTGCTGACTAGGCGTAAATTCCATATTAATTCACATTAAAATTACGCCGTAAGGAAGACAAGCCATTGCAATTTTTCTTACGCTAGCGTAAGCCGTAAGCCATAAGGTGTAATCCGTAAGAAAAATTACGCTGACTAAGGCGTAAGCCGTAAGAAAAACTTTAAAATTCTTACACTAGCGTAAGAAGAATTACGCTTACGTGAGCGTAATTTTTAATAAAATGAATTTTACATCAAGTATGATACATTTTTTTGGAAAGCTTATTTACATCCGCAAAAGCTCACGTTAAAAATTTTGAGGTAAACATGATCAATATGTTTTATATGATTATGAGTTTTCATGATCTTTCATGTACACAAATTAGCCACTAATACAACGTTTTTGGAAAATAAATAGACTTCCCAGCCACTTCCTCAAAAAAAAGTTTCAGCAATAAAACTTTATAAAGGGGGAAACACAAGTCCATAAAACTATTATTTCTTGTGATCATTATTCATAATATGAGTTTTAATTTTATGAAGTCAGTTTATTATTTTTCAATGGTCGGCAGCTGAGGCTTTTTTTTGTTATTATAATATTGCATATTTATTTGACTTTTACATATTCAAAGAGTGCACAAAGAGTGATACGTCTTATGCAAATTTAATCTTTTGTTGCACACACATGTCAACATAATCAACTATCGTATTTTTCACTGATGTTCGAAAACTTTTTTACCTGGTTCTCATTCAGTTAAAGATAAACATACAATCTGTTATTTCGAAAGTTACTACGAATAGAAACCGTCCACTTCAATTCTATTTTAAGTTGTTCGTTCGATGATCCCTTGTGGAAAACGTTTTATCTTTGTTTTCATAAAAATGTTCTTTATTTTCATAAAAATGTATGTTCACCGTTTCTAGCGATTTTAATTGACTTCTGTAACTTTATTCCGATAATAGTCTGGGACACAGGATGAGTGTAGGATGAATGGAAGGAAAGGGAAATGAATACATTTTAACATCGGCTTGACGAGTTGCAAAAGTTCTCTTTTGAAATACTCACCTTCATTTAAATAAAAATACATACCTGTTTCCTTCAGTTTTTCATCATAAGGTTGAAGACGCTTTTCCGAAAGTCGTGGAAATCCGTAATCGGAATAAGATGTTATTAAGCGTAATACTTTACACTTCGAAAGTGTAACACAATAATTGATTAATCAAGCATAATTATATAACTTGAGTGTAACATTTTACTGTAATCAGTGGCAAATCCAAGAAAAAGTGAAAGGGCTTTTCTATGGGTTTGTTTGCTTATTTAAAGTGTACTGTTAAAGTTATTTAACAAACCTTAATAAAAAAACCGAAAAACATTCGTTTCATTGTTTTAGTCAATCAATGGCAAAACACTTTTGACCACACTTTACGAAACTTCAAACTCCATGAAACTTCAATATACTGCACTTATTGTTTCGGCCAGGTAGACAAGGAAGTTAAGATTGAGAGAGTTGAGCTTTGCATTGGCGCTCAATACTTTAACAAGTTACAATACTTTTAAAAGTTTAACGTCTCCCACTTGTTTACATTCTAAAATTAAAGACAATGAACTTATTTTTCTTACGGCGTAAGAAAATTACTTTTTTTAAAAATTACGCTTACGTAAACGTAATTTTTGTAATTCTTACGCCGTAAGGCGTAAACTGTAAGCCGTAAGAAAAACTTTAAAATTCTTACACTAGCGTAAGAAGAATTACGCTTACGTAAGCGTAATTTTTAATAAAATAAATTTCTTACGCCGTAAGAAAAATAAAATTACGCGTAATATGCAAATGGTCCCTTTTCGCTTTCCATGTCACATTTGTGACGTTCCAGGGGATTTTAATAACAAACGGTAAAACGTTTAAAAACGTTTAAACGTTTTTCATTTTGTTGAAAAACGTTTTTTCATTAATGAAAAAACGTTTTCTTGTTATGTGTGCAACGTTATAAACGTTTTCAAAAACGTTTTCAAAAACGTTTAAACGTTTTTTTTAAAATGTTTTTATAAAATCTGTTTTTACATTAATCCATTTTTTTACAAAAAAAACATTTTCAACTTAAACCGTCCAGCGGATTTTGGTATCGATGCATTTCTCTGCAAACGTAAACAAGTTTCGTTTGAAGAAGTGTCCAGCGGTTTGTTTATAATCACATTTGTATGCGCCATTTTTGGAAAGTTTGTTATTAAAACCAGTTGTAATTAAAAAACTTTTAATCTTTACTTAATAATACTTTGATTTTATTTTGATTTTCAATGAACAAGGTGCGTTCTTTTGTTTTGATTTATTTTAATGACGTCAATGTTCTTCAAGTGTGTACTTTTTTAAATATGCATTTGCAGGTAACACATGTTAGTATATTACAATACATTGATTACCTGGTTCTCATTCATTTAAAGATTAAAGAAACAACAGCTGTTTTCAAAGTTTCCACAAATAGAAACCGTCCACTATAATTCTATTGATTCCATAATAGAACGAATTTTATAGAATTGCTATTTTAGTAAATCCTCGGGGAAAAGTTTTATGTTTATTTTCGTAAAGATGTATTTTCACTTGGTGAAAGTAGTTGAAAACGGCTAATTTTTATAGAAACAGATCGGGATAAATCTTAATTTCTCTGTTTTGAGAAACATTTCACTTTCACAAAATTAAGATGCACTGTTAATCAAATTGCTTGGTAACGTTTTTAGTTATATTTATGGACTTTACTTTGATAACGTTTTCAGGTTCTGGGGCGATTGGCTGTCATATGATTTGATTCGCCCAATCAACGGCTATGACTTGCTGAAGTTAAAACCTCCCGAAAATTTCAACTAAAGGCCAATTTCCACTTTATTCAACTCAACTCAAATCTAAATCAAAAATTAGTTCGCTTATACGTGCGACGACAGTGAACGATGTGAAAACCGGGCTATAGTTCCGTCTTCCTTGCTAAATAGCAGCCGAAGCAAGAGCTCTTTAGCTCTTTATTATGTTGTAGTGTTTTTAACAATAAAAACATTTTTAATGATAAAACGTTTAAACGTTTAAACGTTTTTAATGTTCTGCATAAAACGTTTTTTTAAGAAACGTTTAAACGTTTTCTCTTTCGAATTCTTGAAACGTTTTTGACTTCTGGCAAAAACGTTTAAACGTTTTTATAAAAACGTTTTTAAACGTTTTTTTCTATTGTTTTTGCAACGTTTAAACGTTTCTTTAAAAAACGTTTTATCGTTTGTTATCAAAATCCCCTGGAACGTCACATTTATCAAAATGAAGCAAGAGCATTGTTTTTCTGTAATCCAATTGTTGTAATTTCAATAACGTAATTCTTGCTAGATCATTCTAAGACTTGTTAAGCCGGTTTTCCACTAGGCGAATTTATTCGCGTGAAGCGACTTTTTTCACTGCGAAAAGTCGCGGTATAAAAAATTGATTTCCACTAGTAGCACGACTCTATTGTTTTCAACAAACTCTGATGAATTGAAAGAACGAAAATTATCTTTTTTTGAAGAAACTTTGTTCATTCATACATAATACATAACAAAGCAGTTGTATGAGTTGTCATCGAAAAAAATCTTGAAAAAAATTTGAACGTTTAGCTGAAACAAAAAAAAAACAACACTCCTTTCTAAAAGGCAGTGGTTTGCTCAAATGGTTCTTTTTTCCTCTTTTCTAAAAAACTTCTTGTTAATTAAATTTAACTGAAAATTTATACAGTTATACGCACTTGTAAAAATTCCCTAGGGGAAAACCGGCTTTATGGCTTTGTGTCTCTAGTTCTTATAAGAAAATGTGAAGTGTAGTTAAAATTATACAACTACTATCTTCCATTCTGTTTGATGATTCGAATCGTAAAACAAACGCTTATTTTTTTTGATGTCGTATTTTACGAAACATTCTCTATACTCTCTTGAATGTCATATGTCATATGTGACATGGAAAGCGAAAAGGGACCATTTGCCAGAAAATTACGCCTGTTTGCCGTAATAAATTCTGCTGATTAGGCGTAATTTCCATATTAATTCACATTAAAATTACGCCGTAAGGAAGACAAGCCATTGCAATTTTTCTTACGCTAGCGTAAGCCGTAAGCCGTAAGGCGTAATCTGTAAGCCGTAACAAAAATTACGCTTAGTCAGCATAATTTTTAGAATTCTTACGGCGTAAGGCGTAAGAAAAACTTTAAAATTTTTACGCTAGCGTAAGAAAAATTACGCTTACGTAAGCGTAATTTTTAATAAAATAAATTTTCCATCAAGTATGATACATTTTTTTGGAAAGCTTATTTACATCTGTAAAAGCTCATGTTAAGAATTTTGAGGTAAACATGATCAATATGTTTTATATGATTATGAGTTTTCATGATCTTTCATGTACACAAATTAGCCGTAATACAACGTTTTTGGAAAATAAATAGACTTCCCAGTCACTTCCTGAAAAAAAAAATTCAGAAATAAAACACAAGTCTATAAATTATTTCTTGTGATCATTATTCATAATATGAGTTTTAATATGAAGTCAGTTTACAAATTATTTTTCAATGGTTGGCAGCTGAGGCTTTTTTTTGTTATTATAATATTGCATATTTATTTGACTTTTACATATTCAAAGAGTGCACAAAGAGTGATACATCTTATGCAAATTTAATCAACATAATCAACCATCGTATTTTTCACTGATGTTCGAAAACTTTTTTACCTGGTTCTCACTCAGTTAAAGATAAACATACAATCAGTTATTTCGAAAGTTACTACGAATAGAAACCGTCCGTTTTAATTCTATTTTGAAGTTGTTCGTTCGATGATCCCTTGTGGAAAACGTTTTATCTTTTATTTTCATAAAAATGTTCTTTATTTTCATAAAAATGTATGTTCACTGTTTCTAGCGATTTTAATTGACTTCTGTAACTTTATTCCGATAATAGTCTGGGACACAGGATGAGTGTAGGATGAATGGAAGGAAAGGGAAATGAATACATTTTAATGTCGGCTTGACGAGTTGCAAAAGTTCTCTTTTGAAATACTCACCTTCATTTAAATAAAAATACATACCTGTTTCCTTCAGTTTTTCATCATAAGGTTGAAGACGCTTTCTGAAAGTCGTGGAAATCCGTGATCGGAATAAGATGTTATTAAGCGTAATACTTTACACTCTGAAAGTGTAACACAATAAATGATTACTCAAGCATATTTAACTTGAGTGTAACATTTTACTGTAATCAGTGGCAAATCCAAGAAAAAGTGAAAGGGCTTTTCTATGGGTTTGTTTGCTTATTTCGGAGTGTACTGTTAAAATTATTTAACGAACCTTAATAAAAAAACCCAAAAAAAACATTCGTTTGATCGTTTTATTCAATCAATGGCAAGACACTTTTGACCACACTTTACGAAACTTCAAACTCCATGAAACTTCAATATACTGCACTTATTGTTTCGGCCATGTAGACAAGGAAGTTAAGATTGAGAGAGTCGAGCTTTGCATTGGCGCTCAATCCTTGTGTTTGGGGTTCACAAGTTTAACGTCCCCACTTGTTTACATTCTAAAATTAAAGACAATGAACTTATGTTTCTTACGGCGTAAGAAATTTACTTTTTTTAAAAATTACGCTTACGTAAGCGTAATTTTTGTAATTCTTACGCCGTAAAAGCCGTAAGAAAAAATACGCTTACGTAAAAACTTTAAAATTCTTTAAAATGCTCAACTTATTATATTATTTTTCGTGGTCAATTGACAACGAAGGACAACTTAGGTATATTAAGTGATTATTCACCAACTTGCTGTTGCTAGGGAGAATGACCACTGCTGCTAAGGTAATTTGAAATTTCCAGCTTTCCTACTTCCTTTCTTGGCTGTTATTCCTTTAAAGAATTTAACATCTTTACGTTATTTTAGTCAACTGTAAAATAAACTTGAAACAAAAAACAAACGTTTATTTATAACAGTGTATTTATTACAAGGATCACACGTGCAAAATCGATAATTAGAAAACTACTGCAGGTGTGAAAAGTAAATCCCACATATTCATGAAAATGTTTTCAATTTTCAAATAAAAACTTTTTATTGACTTTTTTTTCTGTTGTTTTTCAATTTTTTTGAATGCTTACGGTGTTAAACAAAATTTTCAGAGCTCTTACGCTGTAAGCCGTAACAAAAAATAAGCTTACATAAGTACAACTTTTAGAACTCTTATGGCGGAAGCTAGAAGCCGGAAGCCAAACATTAAAATTCTTACGCAAATTTTAAAGATTGAATTTGGAGGTTTCCAACATAAAACGGCTAATATAACTTTTAAAAATACATCAAAAGTAGGCCTCAGAACGCAAGACCGTAAAAAGTTAAGTTTTTTTACTGAGGCATTTTTAGTCTCTACGGTGAATATAGAAGGCAGGAAATAAGCTATTATGAAAGGCAACTTTAGTTCACTGTCAAAACAATGAAAATATGTAGTGCAATAGTGTTATATATGTCACCTTTTACCACTATCCTATCACTGAATTGGAGTGTGATATAGTTTAACTTTAGTCCACTATTCAAGCAATGCAAGTATTGAGTTTTTAGCTGATAAAATGATAGGCTGCTCTAAGTGATTGCCCAATCAATAAAAAAGGCAGTGGAATATAGTAATATATTGATAGTAGGAAGGTCTAAATGGTCACAACCCTGTCAAAAATGTTCAAAGTGCTGATACAGGAACTAACAGTAGCTTACAGGGAACGATAGAAAAGAACGTCTTCAGTAAAATACTCATAATAAATACTAGTTAAAAAGGCTAAGTACACATTGTGTATGCGGAGCCTCGTTTACTGTAGAACACGCACTATCGTGTCCAAAAGGAGGCTTCGTTACTTTGAGACACAACGAAGTAAGGGATTTTACTGCAGAAATTTTATCGGAAGTATGCAGAGATGTAAGAACTGAGCCAGTACTACAAGAACTTACTGGAGAAGAACTGCCAAAGTCAACAATAACAACGACCGAAGCGAGAGTAGATGTTGCAGCGCGAGGATTTTGGATAAGGGGACAGATGGCTTATTTTGACGTAAAGGTTTTCAACCCAACGGCCAAAGTCTACCTGAACCAAACCTTGAAGGCTGCTCATCGAAGTAACGAACAACAAAAAAAGCGCTGTTATGTGAACCGAATAAATCATGTCGATCAAGGATCATTCACACCACTGGTATTCACATGTTTCGGAGGAATGTCAAGGGAATGTCAGTCGTTCTATAACAGACTCGCAGAAATGCTTGCTGAAAAAAAGAGGGAACAGCCGAGTGTCACCAAAAGTTGGTTAAGAGCAAAACTCAGTTTTAGTCTGCTAAGATCGCAGCTCATTTGTATCAGGGGATCAAGAGGGATACGAAAAAGGATTCAAGTGGTACACTCGTTATCTGATACCGACTTGAAAATTATCGCAGAAAAGTCGATGATGGAGAAATAAATAGAAAAATAACATTGTTATAATTTTATATGTAAATATGTAAATTGTATTACTATTATTATGTTTCTGGTTGTATTTGCTTAAAAAAAAAAATTAATCTTAATATTTCAAAAAAAAAACAAAAAAACAAAAAACAAAATCAATAACAATGTAACAAGAAAATCAGATTTCAAAACTACTAAACTGTTTCAACCTGATTTTAAAATTGCTTGATTGAATTGCTTAATGCCACTTCTATTGAAAAAAAACACATGCAATTCCAGGCTTAATATAAGAACGAATATAAAACGAATAAAAGGAGCAGGTTTTTCAGAAGAAACTCCTTCATTTAAAAATAAGCAACAAAACTAAAAAAAAACATTGAAAAAATTGCTTTGCTTACTCCAGTAAAAATAACTGGTTATCAACTATAAGCAAAGCTAAAGCTAACACTGTATAAATGATTAAACACCGCTAACTTTATATGTGGCTGGCTTGGTAATATGGTGAACTAAACACTAAGCTGAAGACCAAAAACCATATCAAAGGTTTTGCAAGCTTTTCTAAGAAAAAAATAGCACAAACAATGAAGCAATCACTCGACATCTACGAGGCAGCTTTTTATGTCAATGTGTTGATTGAGGTAATGCGTCCTCTTTTCACAGTTAAAATAGAAACAACAGATTGGATAAGAACACAAATTGCAGCAAGCACAGATTGTGTTCAGATTCCAATAGAATTAAAAAACAAACTAAATACCACAAAAATTAAAAACAGAAGACACAGAATACAAGATATAAATAATCAATCAGGCATACAAGTTTACAATTCACTTTTTTTCTTCTTCAACATCTCATGATTTCATATATTAATAGAAGCCCAGAACACTACATTATACTATACTAAATCTAAAGTAAAATATTATTTCGTAGTCTAGTAGAAGCACAGCACAATAACACTGCAAATAAGGTACATATGACGAAAAATGATCTCAGATCATTTTTCGTCATTCTGTGCAGATTCTGCTTCCTGAAAGTCATCTCCAATTCAAGGACATGTTATTTTATCATAGCAGCAAAAAAGTACCTGGCTTTTTTATGATTTTTTATGCTTTTAGGCCAATTTTACTTTTTTTATGACAACAGGCAATTTTTTCCATTTTTTATGAAATTTTATGATTTTATGCCGAGTGGGAGCCCTGCATTATAAGACATCAGTGCAGTGGTGGCTTAGTAGTTAAGTGGCTTAGCAGTAGTGGCTTAGTGGTTAAAGCATTGAGCTAAGGAACCCAATATTGAGGGTTCAAACCCCGCTGAGGTCGGGTGTTGAAAAAAGTCACGACTCCTGGAGGTACTGCAACTAGCTCGATTCCCTGATGTACTTCGGGGAAAATGAAGGCTAGTCGGGGAGATTAACGCTGTGATGAACATCCGGACTATGTAGCCCCACTCCTTGTAGTGGCTTCGGCCTTGAGTGGGGTGAGTGATTTAAAAAAAAAAAAAAATCACTTTTACACTTACAGCTTTTATTATTTACTCTGATTTGGTTTGTCTCCACATAAAAAGGGTTTTTTATCATCACATCATGACTGCGTGCATATTTTCATAAAAATAAATCTTCAGCCTGGCTTTAAATAATATATTTTCGACTTTACACTGAAATCACAGCTTCAATACTTTTCTGTTCCAAACATTTTATAACCAATCATTGTACATTGTTATCAACAAAAACAAACAAAACATCTGTGACACTGATATCACTTTTTTTCTTCTGCTTTTCACATGTTCAAAATTTTTTACAAAACCTTTTAGGACAGCACTAAAACAACTTTATTTCCATCTTAACGTTTGATCTATTGAATCATCTTAAAAAAAGCTAGAAGAAAGCAAAAATCTTCCACTACCCCACTGCACTGACTGAAAAAAAAATTTACTGAAGACTAGCCTCTATTCTTATCTATCTTGGCCAGGCAAGAGTTTGATACTGAACTGCGGCTATAAAAGTGAACGGAGATAGAGGAGGAGGAGAAAAAGGAAAATGCTGGTTTTAACATATAAAAATTCGAATGATATTTTAACGATAAAACACTTTTAATGTTACTGTATAAAACGTTTTATGAAACGTTTAAACGTTTCTCTTTCGAATTTTTGAAATGTTTTGGAATTTTTGGCTTTAACCTTTTTTTCTATTGTTTTTGCAAAGTTTTTAACGTTTTTGAAAAACGTTTTATCAAATTCCCCTGGACAGACACAATTTATCATAATCAAATTATTTATAATTGATTTCTTATTAATTTTTGAAAAAATAAATTACCTCAATTCTTGTGCTATTCCTGCTCCAAGTTGACCAAGGCTTCCTAGAAACAATGACGAAGCATTAACTTCTCTCACATTGACACTAATTTGCTATAGACTGCCAACATCACAAAAAATCTCATGAAAAAAACTATGACAGAATGGAAATCAATTGGGGAAGGACAGATCAATAAAGGAGAACTTGTGGTGACACAATCAATAGCTGTAGTAGGCAAAATAGTCTTTTTTTATGTTTTGGTTAGTAGGTGTGGTGTAACAAAAATGTTGATTTGATGTATGTAGTGAAAAAATCTCGCAATTGTGACTGGAAATTGTTCCCATGTAGAGCTCAAAAAACAAATCAAAAAATTTAGGTGATCATTTCGCTTCAACTGCAACTGAGGTAATGTTGATCAAAGATTTTGATGACCTAATAGGCACATCATCCAAAGGAAATTAGGCCCAAATATTTTGTCATCCCTTTGCCTGTAATGTGGACCCCAAAAAACGTTACTTATTCCTATTTATTCTCAAGATATTTCCCCAAAAATGCCGCGTTTGATTGGGGGATGCAATACAATGATTCCTCATCATAAAAAAACTGATGTCACGCCACATGCGTCTAGTGGGAAACTGCCTTTATTGAGAAAACCAATGGTTTCTGCAAAAGTCTACTGTAAATCGCGTTTAATTTAATGCATTTCAAGTTTTTTCAATTTAATCTCCATGAATTAAACAAAACTTAAGTAGAAAACCGGCATTTATCCATTTCAGAATTGTGAACTCAAAAAACTGCACCAAGCTCAATAGTCAGGGGCAATTGTCGACATATGGGGGTCTGCATCCTTTAATGATAAAAGCAAACTTTAGCAAACTTTTTTGTTATTATGAAAATATGCACCTAAAGAAACAAAACTGGGTAGGGTTTTAACTGCCAAGGAGCTAAGATATTTAACGAACTACCTATATCAGCTAGAGCATCAGAAACAACAATAAAGCAATATTTTAAGGACTGACATATTTGATCGTAGGTCTTACAGAAGCCTAAAGTGTTATGATTTAATTTAATTTAATTTAATTTGATTTGCTATTGCAAATTGTCAAGTGCACATTTCACAGCTTTTAGTTGAACACTTTTGACAGCTTAAATTTGTGTGTTAATTGCAAGTTATAAATTTGTAGGTTGTAGGTTGTAGGTTGTAGGTTCATAGCAAGCATTTGTAATCTCTACTGCAATTTCCATCCATATTTCATTGTAAGTTTTGGTACCTTAGTTTCGTCGTAGGCTTTCATTGCATGTCTCGCTTATTTGTCATTGGCTTCTGCAATTTTTTCATGCTTCATTGCTACTACGATTTGAATTTTATAATAATATTTCTTCTTTTATACTAATTTTAACTTTATACTTATCTCAAATAATTTTACTTTGATTTTCTTTTAGCAATTATGATTTTTATAGGATGCATATTGATAGCAGCAATTGGGTTTGTTGAAATGTATATACCTGTATAATTAAATGTATAATGTATAATTACGTAATAATAAGAATAATAACAATAATAATAACAATAATAATAATAATAGATCGACCACAGATCACATTTACAAAAATCATGGCATTTCAAACATACGAAATGAATGTTTAGAAATAGTCCGGTCGAATAGGATTATTTCCGGGAAAAATTTTTTATAAAGTTGAAACTTTGTTCAGTAATCCTGTATGTTATATAGATCACATGAAAAAAAATGCCCCATGAATATCTATAGGAGAAGCCTATTTTCCAGGCTTTTTTCAAAATGGCGCATCTCGAAATAATGGAAATTTTTTTTTTTTCAAATGTAGACATATTATATATCATTTATTAGCATTTTTTATGCAGAGCAACTTTCTCTATGGCACTATGGTCTCAAAATGAATGGATGACATGGTATCTGTTGTTGAAAACAGCGAAGTAACCTTTATGAAGATGTTGCATTGCATTCGATTTCTTTTATTCTTCGATACGCTCGATAAATGTATTTTTATATGTTATCTTTTCAGATAAATAATATATGGAAGTACAAAGTATGTTGGATGGTTTCTTCATGCAATTCTATTAACTGAGATATAATTCATTTAATTCAACACTGCATCAGATATCTCAAGGTATGTTTCCTTTGTTACCATCAAATTGCAAAAATATATCACATGAACGTATTCGAACATCTACTGTATCATAATATTTGGTTCATTAAGGATCGATAATACTATTTAATATTTGGATTTATTTAAGAAATGGCATCCACTAGATGTATAATTTGTGGAGGTGATGAAGGACAAATGAATTTAGTTGGAGAAAAAGGTCTGACCACACTGTTAAGAGCATCTTCTACGAAGAATGAAACCAATCTCAATCGAACGTTGAAGGATCACTGATCATTGAGGTTTATGCAGAGAACAGTATTACTCACATGGTGTCAGAAAAGGCAATGGCACATATTTGAGCTGAGTCAGCAATAATGTCATTATTGATACATATATTGACTGTAAACTGCTCTGGTGATGCAGACAGCACAGTTGTGAAAACGGCTTTCGACATCGCAAGCACAAGTTTGGGAAATGTTACTGTTGTAGCTGATGACACATATTGAAATAATGCTTGTTCAACATTGGCAAACCAGCATGTCTGACATTTACTTCCTGCAAGAGAGGTGGAATAAAGCTTGGAGCATCAAGCAAATATGCTCAAAAAACGAATCAATCAAACAGCATCTACTTTTTGTTCATGAATGGTCTGGTTGCGATACTGTTTCATCTGAATTTTGAAAAAGGAAAAACAAAACTCGTTGAAAACATGAAGGATGAGAAGTGGCAACAACTATCACAAGCAATTAGCAGTCCATGGAGTACTCAAACAGAAGTTGGAGATGTGTCGATTGAAGCTTTTACTTTGTTATATGGTGGAAAGAAAGGAAGTACACTTGCAAAATTGAGGTAATCTCGTTTTCAGAAAAGTAATAATTCTATTAAAAATGAAATTACTGAGAAAGCTCATCGGTTCTCAAATTTGATATTTTAGGCACAACAAGTACATTGATTTGGCTTGCATGTTATTGCCAGAGCAACTTCCTCCAACTGATAGAGCCACCTACTTCTATGGTCTACAGGCACATTATCAAATAATGTTATGGTCATTAATCGATGATTTTGAACTTGATGCAATTGAATGGGGTTGGAAATTACACGACAGAGTAATCACACCTGTTATGACTGACAAAGATATTGCACCAGAATCACTGACAAAGGTCATTAGATGCAATTACAAGGTATGTTCTTGAAATTAAACGACCTTGGTGATCGCAAGAATTCCTATTTCATCTACAATAAGAATTTTTACTATTTGAACAATTTCCTGATTTTTAAGTCAAGATAATACTGATTCGATTAGTAAATTGTCATTTTTCATGTTACCTATTCATTTTGAGACCAATGTCCAATAGAAAAAGTTCTTCAGCATGAAAAATGCTAAAAAATGATATGTAATAAGTCTATATTTGAAGATAAAATTTTTTCACTACTTCGCATATGCGCCATTATGAAAAGGGGCCTGGAAAAGATAGTTCTCCTGTTCAGATCCATGAGGCATTTTTTCTATGTCATCTGTATAACCTAAGGAATCACTAGCCAAAGTTTCAGCTTTATAAAAATTTTTTCCCACAAACACTGGTATTTTGAGCTTTACTCCCGGACAAAAAGAACTAATGTGCAATTAATAATGCTTTAGAAAGTGTAACTTAAGCAGTAAAAGAAATAACTTTATACAACATAAAATGAAATATATAATTCTACTAAAAATCCTTGGCACTTTGCTCTTCATTCTTGTATTGCCAGAAATCTTCTGCAATGAAGCAATGAGTGGCACAATCAAAAGAGGCTTCAAGGTTTCAAATGCTCCAACAGCTTAGACAACTGTTTGTGACCATTTTGACTCACTGCAAGCCCTCCAATCCCTTGGAATTGTGGAATATATTCAAAGAAAATCTGCGTGAAGACTACATTCAAACAATGACTGTTGCTCAAGCAGAGCAAAGGGTTTTACATCGACAGGGTGGAACAGGTAAAGCCTCTGCAATTGTTGTTGCAGATGCGATTTTGTTTTCTGTTTCAATGTGCGTAATGGTTTAGCACAATTTGAAACATTGTTTTCTAGACGGACCAACTGGCACAGGTAAGACTTTTACAAATAACTATGTTATTGCAGCATGTAGAGCAAGAGGTTGGAAAGTTGGTTCAGCTGCATATACAGGTATTGCAGCCACCTTTTTGTCTGATGGTTGTACCTTACATTCATTATTTTGTAGAATACCTTGGAAGTGTTGACCTGTTTCTGATTGATGAAGCCAACAGCTTAGACAACTGTTTGTGACCATTTTGACTCACTGCAAGCCCTCCAATCCCTTGGAATTGTGGAGTATATTCAAGGAAAATTTGCGTGAAGACTACATTCAAACAATGACTGTTGCTCAAGCAGAGCAAAGGGTTTTACATCGACAGGGTAGAACAGGTAAAGCCTCTGCAATTGTTGTTGCAGATGCGATTTTGTTTTCTGTTTCAAATGTGCATAATGGTTTAGCACAATTTGAAACATTGTTTTCTAGACGGACCAACTGGCACAGGTAAGACTTTTACAAATAACTATGTTATTGCAGCATGTAGAGCAAGAGGTTGGAAAGTTGGTTCAGCTGCATATACAGGTATTGCAGCCACCTTTTTGTCTGATGGTTGTACCTTACATTCATTATTTTGTAGAATACCTTGGAAGTGTTGACCTGTTTCTGATTGATGAAGCCACTATGGTTTCTACGGTCATTTCCATTTCGACTTTTTTGCTGAAAAATGTTTTATTAAGTCAAGCAAAAAAATATAAATTAATAAAGAAGGCAATGTATATATATATACAGACAACCATCAATGGATACTTTCATTGGATAATTAATTGCATACCTTAAGGGAAGAAATTGTTTGGGGAAGATATTTTTGCGGATGCAAGAAGTTTAGTGAAATCGAAAGTCAGGGAACACCTAATTTAGTACCTGGCTATTTACAAACTTTAGTTGGAAGGAGCAGATTTATGGAATAGCAAATTCAGCAGCTCAGTGTGTACTGCCGCCAGCTAAGAAGAAAAACATATCTTCAGAAATTTGGAAAGATGACAAGGAGCTTTATAGAACTTTACATCAAAGGCAAAAAACTGAAAAACAAACAGCCCGATATAGAATACTCAGCAAAGCAATTAAGAAGCCTGTAAATGATCTATGAAACGTGCAAATGCAAAAGGAAGCAAATGAAATCAACAAGCAAGAGAAGTCGCTGAGCAATTTTGTTGCATGAAATCTGACATGTCTACATTTAAGAACATACATAAGAAAACACAATGGGATCCAAACAGCCTATCTATAAGATCTATTTTATGAAACACTTTAACAATAGACCTTAATTGACAGAAGCACCGAATTTCATAAAGGAACTACAAAACTTGTGCGACCTTGACATCAAAACCACCCCTCCAGATGCAAAAGAACTAGTTAACACTATTGCAAAAAATGAACAATGAAAAAGCAGCCAATGGCATGCCTATGGAATACATAAAAAGTGCCATGAAATGTCCTGAATTCCAACTACAGATGATTAGTTTATATGAAACGATATAGAAAACCAACATGATACCTTAAAAATGGACCCACTCGAATTTAGTCACAATATGGAAAGGTGCATCGAAAGGCAGCTACACAGACCCTCAAGTATACAGACCTATACAAATTGGATCATCCCTCTGCAAAATAATCGTTATAATCATAATAAATCGTTTAAAATATTGGTAAGAAAAGCAACTGCTAGACCAACAACAAGGTTTTAGAACAGGAAGAGGAACTTCTGATGGAATATTTATTGCAAAGCGGATACATCAAATAACTGATAAAATGAAAAAGCCAATATTATGTCCTCTTCTTTGATCTTACAGCGGCATTCAATCATATCGAAAGGAACTGGATGTTGAAGTCTATCTACCAACAATTTCAGCCTAGCACAAACAACAAATTGATTCAACTATTGGAATCACTTTATTCATACACAACAACTGCTTTGATGCAATCACCAAACGATGTATTTGAATTAATTCTGTAGGTGAGACAAGGTGGCCCCGAATCCCCTATACTATATAATCTTAATATGGACTATGTCATGCATATATTTGAAGAAGAATGTAAGACAAAAGAAATCAAGCATTTATACCTAGACTACCATATTCCACATACAACAACAACACATAACTGAATCTCGTCTGGTATGCACGTTATCGATTGGATTGGCTACGTAATGATATAGCGCTAGTCTATGAGGACCCCAAAAACATGCAACGTGGTCTTAACATTCTATCAGAAACACTTAGCAGATTCCACCTCGAGTTGAACATACCAAAAACAAAATCAATGATTCTTAATCATCAATACCTGAATTCGAACTATCCATCTTCATTCCATTCCATAAATGATATCTCAATAGATAATGTGTCAGTTTTCAAATGTCTTGGCTGCCAAATAATATTCGACAAACCATTGACTGGGAATACCGAAATCGTAATTCGCATTGATTCCGCACTAAACAAATTCTACGAACTTGGAAAGAAACTTTTAAATCGAAAAATCATGTTGAGTACTTGTGTGCAACTGCTTAATGTCCTTGTACGTAGTTGCTTAACATTTGGCTGTCAAACATGGAACCTTACAAAACGTAACACACCATTCGTAAACCAGACACCAGTATTACAAAAAGATTGCTTTTCAACGGCAACAAAGGAATGAAACAAGGTGGAGAAATAACACTTTACAACACAGTCATCATAAATGAATGTACTGCACTGGATGTATTGCACCGTAACGGCCTCTCGCGACTTTATTAAGAACAGATTTGTATTAGGTCGGCCAGTAAGGCCTCGACCGGTAAATTTTTTATGTAATTTAGATTGATGTAATAATATATATATACTAGCCGCCAAGGTGACGTCGCTCATCGCCCATGTTCAGCCTGCGTTGAGTTAACGAAAAAAAATTTAATGAATGCCAATTCATCGCAACCTCTTGTGTGCAGTCAGTTTCACATCTTAACGTTTTTTAGGGTGTCCCAGTCGGGCAACCAGTGTTCCAAATTTTTGTATTTTGAAGCCCGAATAAAAATACCTGCAGCAAATTTTTGCACTTAAAACCAGCGATGAGGGACGTATCATGGGAGAACTGTTTTAACTTCCTTTGCTGCTGGCTTTATTGCTTAATAAAGCTTGTTCGCACATGAAGACAAATACGCTCCTTATGTTTCAAGTCTTGCATGTTCTAAACTTAGCCGTTCATTTTCGCGGTCCAATTAAAATGTCAGCAAACTTTCTTGCTTGACACAATGCATTCTGAACATGAACTTCACATGGTTTTTACGATTTTAAACCAATCAAATACCAGTTTAAACAATGGTTCCAAAAAACTACATTTCATGATGTGCTATACTCCTTATTATAAATTATTGCATAATATTTTGACAATTCATGAAAACGAGGCAGTTGTTGTTCATTTTCTTCATAAAAAAAGGCTATGGCTGATAACGTAACGAAAAAAGTAAAAAACTATAAACCATCTCTTGAGAAGCAATGCGCAGTCTGGGGATGTGACCGCAGAGGTTTGGTAGAGTTCGAAGGTCAACTAATTTCTAGTAATATAAGTTTTTTTACGTTCCCAAGAGATTCTGGTGCTAGAAAGGTGTGGTACAGTCGAATAAATAAAACGAATTGATGGAAAGGACAACTTTCGTGTGACTAACGTAAGCACAGTTTTATGTGAAAAACACTTTGGAAAAACAGATATAATTAAGCCTGCTGGTGGGACTTTGAAACGTCTTAAACTCCCGTTACTTACTTACTTACTTACTTACTTAAGAGAGTGCAAAACTTGTATCATTTGAAAGTATGTCAACAGATAAATCAACCAGAAAACCACCAGATGAAAGGCAGTCATCTCCAAGAAAAAAATTTCGAAATACCGTTTCATTAGCAGATCCTGAGATGGAATTTGAACAACCTGTTTCAGAAGTAGTTGCAGAATTTTGTGCTAATTCTAGCACACAAACTGAAGAAAATTTTAGGTCGTTGCAGGAGAGAATAAATTTGTTACGAGGAAAATAGAAAACTGAAAAAAGTGTCTTGGAAAATAACGACTCCACAAAGTGTAATTTTGTAGAGCACATACTATCATCTGATGATGTATGCAACCATTATACTGGTTTTTCAACTATTGACATTTTCAAAGGAATATATCTATTTTTAAACCCTGGTGGCACTGGCAAAAATGTTATTTTGTATAATAACCAACGCATTAAAGTAGACACCTCAAGAGGCAGACCTCGTACATTATCACCTTTGGAAAGCTATTACAATAATTAATAACTAATAATACAATAACTAATACAATAATTATATACATTGATAAATTTCATACATAAAATTGGAGTTATCTGTATATGGCCTACTCGAGAACAAGTGAGATCAATTATGCCTAAATCAATGAAGGAAAAGTTCCCAAATGTACGATGCATAATTGATTGTGTGGAGTTCAAAATTGCTGTACCAACCTCACTTGTGATGCATAAGCTTATGTATTCAGATTACAAAAATCATACAACTGTTGAAGTGCTAGTGGGAATTGCACGTGGTGGAGGTTTTAGGTTCATTTCATCAGCTTATCCTGGAAGCATATCAGATAAGGATATTGTGATTAAAAGTGGACTGTTATATCCAGAACTGTGGGAGCATGGAGATGCAATTATGGCTGATCGTGGTTTCTTAATAGCTGATTATGTTCAGCCATTAGGTGTAGAACTCATTATGCCATCGTTTCTGAAAGGTCGTGAACAATTCACTGAAAGGGAAGTTGTTCTCAGTCAACAAATTGCTGCAGAAAGAATACATGTTGAGCGTATGATACAACGTCTTAAATGTTTTAATATTTTTGACTGAGTAAATATACCTGTAAATATGCAAGGTTCACTCAATCAAATAATTTCTGTGAGTGCAATGTTAGCTAATTTTCAAACCAATTTAAAATGAACTTACCTTAAAGAAGTACTTTTCACAAGCTAATTTTCAGGAAATCATCTGAAAGTCATGAAAACTACTTTCCGAGAAAATTACTTTTTTAAGGTAGAAGGTTATACAAACATATACATGATTTTTTATAAAGGAAGCTCAAATTTGGTTTGACCTTGTAATGTGTTCTTATCAGAAAAATCCTCTATGAGGTCTTCCTACATAAAAAGCTATATACATATATTTATACGGGTAAAATTAATGAAAGTAAACCAAAACTCTTTTTGTATGAATTTATTCGATTAGATACACTTAAAAATTACACAGAAGGCCTTTCATTTATTTTCGTCAGCTGTGTAATGTTTCTTGTAAAATGTTTCTGTTAAGTAAAATTTCTTAAAAATGGTGTCATATTTTTATTTTTATTGCCGGTTCATTGTATCCAAGCAAAGTTTGTGAAAATGATTTTCGTTTGTAATTAAACTCTCCTGCGTTGTGGTAAACATTAAAAACAATTTAAAATATGGTTCTTGCATTGAGCTGTTTCTGCAAGGGTAATTGTGTTGGTCGAATATGTCACTGCCTCTCCCAGTTCTACAAGTTGAAATATGCCCATTTGTTCGTAATCTAATATTGTTGGTTTTACCGATGTACGAGGTTTTATCATCGCAACCATTACATGTTAAAAAGTAAATTATATTTTTCGAATGGCAATTCATTTGTTTATTAAATCCCCAAACTTTTTGGTTGGCGGTAACGAAACTATCAGTCTCTTGTAGATATAGCTGACATATTTTGCATCTAGTATCAATACATTTCTTGACAAGTTTTTCTGGTTTTCATTGGATTTCAGAAGAGAAGCTGGAAGATGTCAATGTGCGTAAAAGGTTCTTTGGTTGGCGTTCAGATAAGATTATTCGGCAGTCCTTGAAGGTGCCATTTAAATCTTCATCATAACTTGCATTTAGTAAAAACTTCGATTTACGACCAATATTTTCGGAAGATAGATTGCAAAAATGAGTAGTGACCAAAGGAATAACAGTTTTGGCTTGAGGCTTAGGTGCTGGTCCCTGGAGCCGGGCGTTGAAAAAATTCCTTTATCAATTATTTCTTTAGGATAGTCGCAGCTAATCAAGAAATATTTCAGTTCCTTTAGTCTCTCTTCCATAACAGTATCATCGGATACAAAAAAGATGATTCGTTTTGCAAGATTGTACGGTACATTGTTTTTTGTGTGTTGTGGATGACTGCTTCGATAATTCAAATAATCGTGTGTGTTGGTACTTTTGTAAAAAATGTCTGTCTTTAAAATATTATCTTTAGTTAAAATTACAGATACGTCTAGAAAATTTTGCTTTTGCAATTCAACTCCATTTTCGTACAGAATCTGAGCCTTTTCCTCAGTGAAATTAATGAATTCGTGCATTGAATTAAGACATTGCATGAATGTTGGTAGGTTGATAGATCGTAACAAAGCGATAAAACTATCATCCATGTATCGTTTCAAATTGTTTTCGATCCAGTTACATTGTTGTCGACCAAAACGTTTAGGTAGAATTTCGGGGAAAAGTTTTACTTCTTCTAAATAAGCAACAGCTAGACATGCATAGGGTGGTGCTGTCTTTGTTCCCATTGCAGTGCCATTGTTTTGATGGTGATAGGATCCATCAAATAAGAAGTTGTTGTTTTCTAAAACAAGTAACAGACTATCTACAATAAAACTTTCACTAAATCTATCAGCGATGAGTGTTCAATATTTTTTCAACCAATATTTAACTGCCTCTATTCCTAATTCATGTCGTATGTTGTTATATAAACTTGATATATAATAATAACACATCGTCGTATTTAAGATCTTGTAGCAGACTTCGTATAAAGTGCCAATCATCTTTTATAAATGTTTTTATTTGTTTTGATAAAGGCTGTAGAATCTTTTCTAACATCTCACTCTATCGTTGTGTTGGGGCATTACAACCTGCTACAATCGGCCTGCCTTTCAGATCTGATGGTCTTAAAATTTCAACATAGTCCGAGTTTGATTCTCTTACTTTTAAACTGATTGAATTGCACTTGTGAACTTTCGGTAAAACGTAAAAATTACTTGTTTTCCATTCAAAATTAGTCCATCTCTTTTCAGTCAGACAGTCACTATATTTGGATACATGAGCTTTCAGTTTTTTCATTACAGCTATGTCACATTCATCGTCAATTTTGGAGTAGGAATTTGTGTTGAGATGACCGTCATATACTAAGACATCACGACAGTAATCTGTATCCATGATCACCCAGCTGCCTCCCTTATCGACTTTCTTAATGGTGATTGAAAGATTGTTCTGGAGCTCTGATAATGCTTTTCTCTCCACCGTTGTAAGGTTATCCTGATATTGAATGTTTTCCGGTTCTAAGTTATTGATTTCGCTTATGATGTTGCTAAGTTTTTCATTGTTACTTTTAAACTCTTTCTTTGATTTATTACGAAATATCGATTCATCATCGTTACAGGGCCTATTCCAGGCAGTAGGGGCAAGGGTGCGTTGGTACTAAAAGGGCATTTTAGTATAAACTGCCTCCCACCATGGTTGGGGGCGAAGAAAATTTTCCTTTCTTAACCCTCTAAAACGGCTATTTCAGCGTTTTCTGGGCTTAATTAGAGTCTTTAAATTCCATTATAACATTGCCATTTCATCACTATTTTCAAGAGTAATCTATGAGATGCATGCCATGTTTTGGTGTTTCCTTAAGACCGCACACTAACTTCCACAAAATTGTCCACAGTTCGCCATTGAAAGCCTCTCATACCGGAAATCCTTACATCATCCTAACGTATCAAGAAAACAGTTGTAAAATCCTTCACTGCCACAACAATTCCTTAGTAATACGCCGTCGAGAGTGTTTGTTTATCTCACTTGAGTCGAGGCTTCGCTACATATTCGGAGGGTCCGCCATTATGACTTACGCGTTACTTTGAAACTTTTACTCTGACAATTTTTTTCAGACTTCTAGCATGTGCATGTAATATGTCTAGACAGGTAATAATTTGCAACAAATTAATTAACAATCTATTGTTAAGTTTTTTGTCGTGCGTATGTATTTCTTTTACTTTTCTCTTTTTAACTTGTTGAAGCCATTCAAGTACAGGTGTTCTTTTCGAACAAATTGTGCAATACAATACTGCAAATAAAACTATTGCGAAGGAGCGTGTTCTAAGAATAGGAGATTGTGGTTGTTTTTAATATAAAAACATTTAGACGTATCCTCTTAATTTTTTTATGGTAAAAACATCCAGTGATGAAATAAACAAAGTAAAACATGTGCAAAATGGCAGACTTAAATTTAAACAGAGGAAAAGCGTGGCGACGAAGGCCGATCTCAGAGGTCAAGCTTCTGTTTAAGTGTTGAATTTATGTAGCGCTTTTTGCACCTGAAAAAAGGGCAAGGCAATTTCTTAAAAAGGCATTTTTCTTAACAAATTGGGCATTTTCCAATGCCTATCCCCCCTAGACGAAGTGTTTTTCTGAATTTTAAGATAAAATTGTAATTTCGAAATTTTGAACAAAAAGGCAAGCGTGCGATTATCGCACGCAATAAAGGGTCAGAATAGGCCCTGCGTTATGTAGATCTTTAAATTTTTCTTGTATAATTAACCTTCTAGTGAAAGCTTTAACGTCTACTTTTGGTGTGAAAAAATTACCTATGGTACTGGGTGTAAATTTCAGGCCTTTTCGTAGAAATGATAAATGAGCGGTTGATGGTTTGAATCTGGAGATGTTGATTATTTTAGGATGGCAGTTTTCTTTCTTGTTTTTCGAGGGCTGCGTTTCACGTTTTTTGAAGTTTCGTCGATGTTTTCCTGGTTAAAGGCTGATTCATTTGTTTGTTTTTGGTTAAATTGGTTGGGTCTTCAGACGACTCAGATGACGGAGTTTCATTTAAATCGTTGTTTTCTGTAAATATTGGTGTGTTGTAGGTTTTGTTGTTCGCTCGGTCTGTTGCAAAGGATTTTCGAATGCTTTCAACTTTTTTGTCCCATTTACGAGTGACTTGGTCAATATCCTTTTGTTTGAAGTTGTTATAGTCACTTAGAAGGGGCGATTGAATGTTGGCGTTGGTGGCACATTTAAGAATATCCTCTTCGATTGACTTGTCGATCTGTTCAATATCGGATTGGAAATTATCTCTGCCGATGCGAAGAATTTCACATTCGGCTTGAAATCGTTGCAGTTCCAATTTCTTTATGACTGGTGATTCTGCTGCGTTACAGACATGCATTTTCTCTTGCCGAAATTTGCGAGGAATATATCACGTTCTAAACATTCGGTGTAGAGGTCGAGAAATATAACTATTCGGTGGTACTTCAAAAACAGCTCGTTCCGATTATCAAGTAATTTATTCCAAGAAATTCAACAACGACTGCCTCGTTTTCACAAATCATTAAACTATTACGCATTAATTTATAAAAAGGAGTATTTATTTACTTTTTAAAACCAATCGTTAATCAGTGCAACAATACACTCAAAACGTAGAGAGAAAAAACTTCAACTTATTATGAGCTTTTGTTTTAAAAAAGTTACGTGCTCTAACATGGGTGGAGTCAAAAGTAGGGGGGAATGGTTTCTCTTCTCAAAAAGATCATACAGGAGGAGAAAAAAGGCACATTCTAAAGTTAATAAAAAACATGTTTGATCAGAAGTGCATAACGATTAAAAGAAATTAAATTATTTAAAAGAAAAGCAAAAAAATATTTTGTTTCATGACACTCTTTTTTTACCTATCGGTTTTTAAACATTTTGATTGCTCGAAAAAAAAGTTCACCCATCTCACACAGTCAAGCAAGTGTTAGGATAAAACACTGGCAAACCGAACATGCTGTTATGTTATGTCACTGCTGCTTTTTGTCTAAAATGTCTTATCATTTAGTTTCTTTGTATTTAGTTGATGTATTGTTTTCAAAGCCAAGTCAACGTTGGTCCTCGGAATATAAAATTATCAATAATAATAAAAACAAAACATTATCCCTATTGGTTCACCAGCCAAAAAAAGTTTGATTGGGGTTGCAATGTATTTGTTTCACACCGACTTCGCACACAAAAAAAAAAATAATTCTTTCAAAACTAAATCTACCATTTTGCGTGACAGACAAACAGACGGAGAATCGGCATAGATATAGATATATATATATCTAATCTCCTGACGAAGAGAATAACTCGAAAGCTTGTGACGATATGTAGTTTTTTATGACAATATATATATATATATATATATATATATATAATATATATATATATATATAATATATATATATATATATAATATATATATATATAAAAATACAAAAAAACTACATTTTGGATGTCAAGCTTTCGAGATTATTCTCTTCGTCTCTTCTCTGACTATAACTACTCCTGATACTGTTTCTGATAAAATATATATATATATCTATAAAGTAAAGAGGTGGGTGAATAAGACACAAACAAGGGGGAGGTTGCCACAACGCGTTTCACGTCTGTTGACGATTTTCAAGTGCTTACAATCTCTTTTATGTTACCATTTTTATTAATAAGACCGTTTCTAAGGAACAATATTTGACGTTAGGAAATGGAAATGGAAAATGAGTGTGCTAACTCCTCCGGTTTAGACTAGGTCTGTATTGGTTGATAAACTTAGCTTCGTGTGTTTCCCTGTTCGTACGGTCAGTTGATCTAAGTTTGAAGAAGGGGAATATTGAGAATTTTGCGCTTCCGCAGTTTCGTAGATGTTGTTCTACGTACACATTTTGGTATTCTGGATGTGATATATGTTGTCTATATAGAATTAGTTGTTCTTTTAGTGATCTTCCTGTTTATATTCTTTGTTGCAACCGCTACAATTGATTACATTATATTAAGTTTGATGTTTCACAATTAAATGGGGACTTTACTTTAAATGGTTTGTTGGATTGTTTAAACTTGAATTTGGACCCTTCTTTAATATATATGCAACAAACACAACTCTTTCCACATTTGCTTACTTTTATTAGGTGGGGTTCAATACATTCACTATAATAATCTTTCTAAATTTGGAGGTTGCCTTTTGCATTTCAGTAAATTTAGGTTTCGGAATTTAGTTTTTTCGTTTCGCTTACTTGTAGTTGGTCAATAACGGATTTAACGAGTGGCAAAACATCAGGGTTGTACGGGTTACGTGTTGTTATAAAAGGTAAGTGGTTTTCGAGGTTTTGTGTTTTGGGCTGTCTAAGTTCTATTTGTGGGACTTTTGGTGCTTTATGTATTCTGTTCTGAATGATTTTTTCTGGGTATCCTTGTTTTCGTAGCACATCGTGTAATTCGTTTAGTTTCAAATTCTTTGAGCAAGGCAATAGAGAATATTTTTTAAACATGGTCTAGGGTGAGAAGATTTAAACGGGACGTATCTCTTTGAGTCAGTTGGTTTACAATAGATGTCCATCCAGATTTTAGTGCCTTCCTTATTTACTAATATATCCAGAAAAGGTAAATGATTTTTGTTCTTTTCCATGGTAAATTTGATGTTTGGGTTTAGACTATTTAATATAGACTAGCCGCCAAGGCGGCGTCGCTCGCCGCCCATGTTCAGCTTGCGTTGTATCACCACCTGCTCCAAATTATTGCACTTAAAACCAGCGATAAGACTTCCTTTGCTGCTGGCTTTATCGCTTAATAAAGCTCGTTTGCACGTGAAGAGAAATACGTTCCTGGTGTTTCAAATCTTGCATGTTCTTAACTCAGCCGTTCATTGTCGCGGTCGCATTTAAAATGTTAGTAGACTTTCTTGCTTTACACAATGCATTCCGAACGTGAACTTCACATGGTTTTTATTTAAGATTTTAAACCAATCAAATATCAGTTTAACAATACACTCAAAACGCAGAGAGAAAAAACTTTTCAACTTATTATTAGCTTTTGTTTTACGCGCTCTAACATGGGTGCTGTCAGAAGTAGGTGAAAAAATGGCTTTTCTTCTTAAAAAGATCACACGGGAGGAGAAAAAAATGCACGTGCTAAATGAATGAATTGAATAGAAAACGTTCGATCAGATTAAAATAGATTAAAAGAAATCGATTAAAAGAAATTAAGACTATTAAGACAAAAGCAAAAAAAAATATTTTGTTTCATGATTCTCTTTTTTTATCGGTTTTTAAATATTTTGATTGCTCGAAAAAAAGTTCACCCGTCTCAGACAGTCACGAAAGCGTTAGGATACACCGGCAAACCGAACATGCTGCCACGTTCTGCCACTGCTGCTTTCTGTCCAAAATGTTTAATCAGTTAGTTTCTTTGTATTTAGTTGATGTATTGTATTCAAATCCAAGTCAACGTGGCATATAAAACTAAAAATAATAATAAAAACGTTATTCCTATTAGTTCATCAGCCAAAAAAAGTCACGTTCGATTAGGGTTGCAATGTACTTGCTTCGAACTCAAGTCGCACACAAAAAAAGAAATAATTTCGCTCACAACTCAATCTACCATTTTGCGTCACTTACAAACAAACAAACAAACAGACAGAGAATCGGCTATTAATATATAGATAGTAATTCGTCACCCTTTATTTTGTCAGTTTAGTATTCTTTTTTGATATTAAAGCTGGTGAAAAATAGATGTTATCTATTTCAAACTTAAGTTTCTATATAAACCCAGGCACTGAATTAGGTGTTTCCCTTCTTCGATTTTATTAAATTTCTTGCATCCGCAAAAATTAATTCCGCAAAATCTCTTTTGAAGTTGTCATCCGCAAATATTTATTCCGCCAAATATGGCATTTTTGAGTCACTTATCGGCAAAAATATATTCCGCAAACAATTTCTTCCACAAACAATGTCTTCCCTTAAGGTAAAACAGAAAAACAGCACAAAAATAACATTGTTGGCACAATGAAAGGTCCTTATTCAAACTGTGGTGATCTTATGCTAGCAAAACACGCAGGAGAGAGTTGTCGAAAGAGTAAAAGATCACAGATGATTCTAACATTTTCAAGTATGCTATTGAAAAGAACCATCCTATCATTGTGTAGGACTCTCACTATATTTTACTTGGTTCTTTTATTTCAAACATTTACCATTTGAACTTACCGAGGTGAAAAACGAAAAATGAAATCTTGGTTACTAGATTGATATGCGTCATCCACCTTCAATACGTGCAATATGGGTTAGAAGAGTGGTAGACTTTCAGTCAATCATCAGTGCCAAGGTGATACCGGTGTTTCTCCAGATGATCGACACCTTCTCACCTTTTTTATCACCCAGTTTGGACGAAATAGATACTCTGTTTTGCCCTGCAATATTTTTTGGTGGGTGGAGATGGGTATACTTAAAAACTTGTTGCTGCCATATCAATTTAATCAAGAAAGTAAAGATGAAAAAAGCAATTTTTTCCATTTTCTTTGTTCTAGACGTTTCGGTGTTCTTACACCATGGTCATGGGTATACTTACCGTTATGACAAGTTGATTGCAGATATCCCTCAAAATGTGTTGATGATGCAGTTCTTTGGGATGAAAACCTGACAGACCATTGGTGGGAATTGATACTTAGATTTAATGATGCATGAAGGTATTATTCTTAGTCCATCAAAATTTCAGTTTGCTGAACGAAATATTGACTTATAATTGAAAATGACGTAAAGTATCTTGATTTGATTAAAGCTTTCCCAAAACCTCAGAACATTGCCAATATCTGTAGTTGGTTTGGGTTGGTAAACCAAGTCTCCCATTACAACAAATTAAACAAGTCCATCGAGCCCTTTAAGCCATTACTTAGTCCAAAAACTCCCTTTGTATGGACAGAAGAGCTTGACAATAAAAAATCAAGGAAGAACTTGTATGGACCATTCAGGAAGGTGTCCCAAATATTTGATCCAATCCAAAAAACCTGCTTGAATCCTGACTGGTCAAAAACAGGAATCGACTACTGGTTGCACTAAAAGTATTGTAGATGTAACTTAGATGCACCAAATTGCTGTGAGACTGGTTGAAGAATCACATTAGCCGGATCTCGTTTTCTTCGAGCTGAAAAGAGGTATGCCCCAATCAAAGGGGAGGCCCTTGCTGTTGCATGGTCATAAGGGGACACCAAGTTCTTCACCCTCAGCTGCGATAACCTAGTCATTGTTACTGACCACAAACCATTAGTAAAGATATACGATTGCTAGATGAAATCACCAATACGAGAATATTTCGACTCAAACACTGGCATTGAGATTTACCATAAGATACGTTCCAGAAAAAGCAATCCAGCATCTGACACAGCGAGAAGCATGTTAACATGTTTCTTTTGTTTCTTTTCAGTGTTAGTAAATGTATTCTCTACTCAGGGTTTATTAGATATAGATAATAATTCAACAGTGGTAGCAGCCAAGCGTGATTACGATGGCAGACAAGAAAATGGACAGGTTGATACCCCCAGTGTGGAATCCAGAGAAACAAAATTGTAATGATTGGCGACAAGGCTGGAGAGGGCGCAGAACGGGACGAAGTTGAAGTCGAGGTCGAGGAGATGCCATGAGAGCAGGAAACATACAAGGAACATACTCAGCAGCAAAATTCAAAGTCATACCAAATTTGCAAGGTGCCTACCAGACTGAATTGGAGGACGTTCATAAATGCAAAGAACTTCAGGACGTTTTGGCGGTTGAAAATGCAAGTGATGAGTGTCTCCCTGATAGTTGTTGTACTTTCAATGTCATGGGGCAGGCTTGGAAAGATGGATTTTTCTAAAATCTTTCAGAGAACAATCTTGAAGAGATTAAAGTTCATAAGACATCTGCTAGATACAGATTTGGTGCTGAACCTCCAATTTCTACTTCAGAAAGGATCATGTTTCCATGCTACATATTGGGCACAAGAACAACAATTACTGCTGACATGGTTTTGTCATTGACTTTGAAACAGACAGTCTAAGAGTCAATGGACAATGTGATGACCTGAGTACAACTCACAAGGGACATTTCAAATTATGCCTCTGGAAGAATGAAGAAGTAAATCTTTGCATTAATAACATGAACTATGTCCGAAAAGCTACATCGTCAATTCCGCCACAAGCCTGCCCATGTAACTGAAAGTTTGATGTGTCGAGCAGATATCTTGTCACCTGCACTGAAACAAATGAACGCTGAAGTTGCATCGAATTGCAATATTCGCAATGTCTACAAGTAAGGACCACCTAGCCTGCTAGTCTCACCGCTTTTAGCATCCAAGTTTAATGACATTGCAGCCATTGGTTTGAAAGTTTTCTCCAATGAAAAGAACATTTATGTTCTTCACTTTATCGATCTTTTCACCGGGATTCCGAAATCTGTGATGATACGATCCAAAGACCCAAAAGTTATTGTCGAATCGTTCGTAATAACGTGGATAGCTGCAGGAATGGGTGCACCAAATAAGACACTTGTGGATATCGCTGGAGAATATGAAAACATCGAGTATCTTCTTCACCCTGGAGCAATGGAGTCTGTGAACGTAACCATGCAGTAGTGTTTTACAAAATGCTTGAAGATTCACCGAAACTACTCCATGCTATAAATGGACAGGCATCCCGTTCGATCATGCAAGGACGTTTTCACAGTGAGTTACTACAAACAAGAGGATAACAGGCAACGACGAGGTCCTGCAAAGGTTTTAGGATGTTCGGGGACAGTTGTTTATAATATTCATGGCTCACGTTTGCAGAGTCATTAAAGTTTCACAAGACACTAAAATGGAATTGATGAAAACCAACAAAATTGATGAGAGAGAGAACACCCAGCGCCACCGGAGAGAGGAGACCAACTGCCACCGGAGGGAGAAGACCGACAGCCAAATGGAAACCAGTCACTACCACCAGACAAAGGAGATCAACTGCCAACAGGAGATAAAATGATCAATCAACCATAACCAACAAGCAGGCCACAACGAAAGCGTAAAGCACCACCTAAGTTCATACCAGAAAAGGGCACCTGGCAGGAAGAGAATGTCAACATCGAAAATATCCCCAAAGAGAGACACAATGATTCTGATGTTTTACAAGCAAAACACAACGAAATTGACAATTGGATTAAAACGGAAGCAATAGACGTTGTGGAGGATAAAAGCCAAAAAGTTATCAGCACATGGTGGGTGATTACAGAGAAAGAGCATCCAGATAGGAACATAATACCAAAAAGCCAGATAAGTGGCTTTGAGGAGGAAGAGGAAGTCCAAGCAGATGCACCAACTCCTTCGAAAACAACATTATGAACAGCTTTGGGAATAGCAGCAAACAAGCAATGGTTTGTAAAGTGAATTGACATTAAAGCTGTTTCTTCAAGGTCAACCAATTGAGAGAGACATTTACATTATACCACCCTCTGAAGCGAATTTGACTGGTGAACTTTGGCGACTCCGAAAGACTGCATACGAACTAATTGATGCTGCAAGAAGTTGGTATCTTTCGGTAAAAGAAACACTTTTAAAACTGAAATGCAAATACTCACAAGGCTGTTTTCTGCTGGTACAACAACAACTCTCTTGAAGGTAGCGTTGTTCTTCATGTTGATGATTTTCTCATTTTCAGGACAGATCTTTTCTATAAATAAAGCGTTTTGAATGTGATCTGTGAGAAATTCAAAGTTGGAAGTTAGAAAGACAGATGTTTCAAATATGTTGGTTTAAACATTGTGAAAACAGCTGACGGTATTGAGATTAGACAGGATTGCTATGTGAAGGAGAAAGAGGATGTCGTGATAACAAAAAATGGACACTGATAGTTACTGATAATTGTGTCCTCAAACCAACCAAGACAAGAAATATTTCACATATGACACACAGCCCACCAAGGTGTCAGTGGAATGGGTGAATGTGCAAAACCAATTGTATTTTGGCGTGGTGTATCTCAAGCCATTGGAAAATCTTCTGCACAATATGAAGCATTCTGGAGCCATTGATTGGTTTTTGTGTAAATATAATGTACATAGACATTTCCTGTTGCTGTTCGTTAAAACGTACATAGACTCCATGGTATTTGTATTCATAAAGCATGTTCTTCAGTTACAGGGGGTAATACAGGTCAAACAACAAAGTGCTATGAACTATTTGGCCTCGAAATCTCGGCAAAACCAAACATGTTTGAACTTTTGTTAATTCAATGAATAAAGCCTTCAGTAGGGAAATAAATACATGTGAACAACACTGACTATTTAGCTGCATGAAAATTGTTACGCATACATAATAATAGTACTAGCATTCAAGTAAAGCTTTTTACCGAGTTTAACTTCAAAAACAATGTTTCAAATCTGAGTTCCCGTGTGTGAACACCGTGATGGAAATTTTAATCACCAAATTGGAAACAAGAAGTGTACTGATGTGATTATAGAGCTTGAAAAAGTGACCAAAAAAAGCTACGGGATTGTTTTGCTATGACCAACTATTACTGAGATATCGTCGATCAAAGATTTTGATGATGTCATAGCCGCATCACCTAAAAGAAATTAGGCCCAATTTTTTGGTGCCCCATCGCCTGTATTGCGGACCCCAAAAAAACGTCTGTTATCCCTATTGGTTCCTGAAATATTTCTTGAAAATCACCATATTCAATTGGGGATGCAATGCAATGATTCTACCGTGATTATGAAAAAAACTGACGTCACGCCACGTGCTCTTACCTTAATGGTAGAAATTTTCGCGGGTATTAATTTTCGCCAATGTCAAAAAAATAAGAAAATAAGAAAATAAGAAAAAAAACTTTTTCTTTAACATTTTTTCTTCATGGCACTTTATTACACAATACAATTACCCTACAAAATGTTTAATGTTTAATGTTCAAACAAGTCAAAAACCCCATAGTCATCCATCACAAAGTCTTCACTCGATTCTTCTTCATTTGGATCTAATTCCCATTCCGAGTTATCATCTGAGGTGACATCGTTTCCATCTTCCGTTATCGACCTTTTGTAGTATTCTAGTTCTTCTGGTAGCAAAGAAGGGAGACTTGGAAACTTGTTTTTAGCTACAGTCAGTCTACTCTGGTTTGCCATTTAGGAAGTTTGTATGGTTTGCTTGGCTGCTAGACATACAATTTTTCTCAGAAAATACTTTCTACAGGATTTGGAAAGATTTTATTTCTCCAGTCGTTAGAAAGACATGGTGTAAAGAAAGGAAACAAGTTCTTAGTCATTTGAAAGCAGAGGAAAAGGTGATTGTAATAGGAGATGGAAGGTGTGATAGCCAAGGCCATTCTGCCAAGTATTGTACGTACACGTTGATGAATGCAAGTTCTGGAAAAGTAATCAATACCATTGTGATTCCTGTTACAGATGTTGCAAATTCAAATGCAATGGCTTCTACTGACAGCCACACACAAATTCGAAAACTGTTGAGAGTTGACCCAAGATATCTTACTTATCTCATCAATATTATATTTCTTGTATTTCTTATATTTATTTATAAGAAGATACAACACTACTTTATTCCATTAGATATCAATTTCAAAATGATCCTTGGTATGTCAGTAAAGCTTGGTTTCCAATAAAGAAATTTTATCGTGCGATCGTCGCACTACAGTCGTACTACAGTCCCACGACGTAATGGAAACACTTGTCGTGCAACATGTGGAAGATCGTGCAACATTTTTTGATGTTTTTTGATTTTTGATAGAAAAAATTCTATCTCCACGATAGTCGTGCTACAGTTGCAATAGCAAGTGCTCAAACATGTTGGGTGACATTCATAGATATTGATAAAAAAACAACTCACGATCATGAAACTGAGTTCAGATACTAAAAAAGTGGTATGCTCCTGTTTACTGAACGACTTTTAAAACAGTCTGCAAACCCAGGAAGAGTGCTTTCTCTTTCGCTGTATATTTCTTCTACGTTTTAAGAAGCTTAATAACGTTGCACAAAGAGAAAGCTGACAAGTTAACAACAAACGCTTGTCCAATTTGAAATATTTTGAATTTCTCGCCAAACATTTGTAAACAAACCACGCAAAATCGTGTAATGGAAACAAGGCTGTCGTGCAACAAAAAGTCGTGTGACAAGTAGCACAACTTGTTGCACGACGATCGCACGATAATGTTTAGTTATTGGAAACCAAGCTTTAGGAGAAAATTAAATAAAGCAGCTCAAAAAAATCCCATCAAAAAATTTTAGAATGGATTCTGTCAATAATCAATCATTTTTGGTGCAGTGTCACTACCATCTACGGCGACCCTCAGCTCATTACAGAAAAATAAAAATTGATGGTATTTCATGTCACTAACAAACACAAATGCCCTAGAAATAGGAATTTTAAGTGATGCGCCCATGAAAATTTAATGAAAAGTGAGCAAAGAACAATAAGTTTGATAGAAGAAGGTTCCAAGGCACACAAAGCATTAAAGTCAATCCTTTGGCATAAGAATCTGTTACATGATGTTAAATACTTAGCAGATATTGTTAATGCCACCAGTGTTGAGGTTTTCAACAATCTAATTGTGAAGTATTTACCTAAGCAATATCGTTTTGAATCGAACACATCTATATATTAATAGCCGATTTTCCGTCTGTCTGTTTGTAAGTCACGCAAAATGGTTGATTGAGTTGTGAGCGAAATTATTTCTTTTTTTGTATGCGACGTGAGTTCGAAGCAAATACATTGCGACCCCAATCGAACATGACTTTTGTTTTTATTATTATTGTTAGTTTTATATTCCACGTTGACTTGGCTTTGAAAACAATACATCAACTAAATACAAAGAAACTAACTGATTAAACATTTTGGACAAAAACAGGCCTGGGGAGGAAAGGCGTGCGATCGCACTCGCACGCCTCCGCACACGCCATCTCAATTTTAGACGTGTGACTCATCGCACGCCTAGCTGCTTAACAAAAATATATAAAAAAACACGTTATTTTACTTTCACATTACGTATTAATATCCTTTCTGTTTGCATTTTATTCACGGTTTATTTTTCTGTATATGCACACTTGTTTTTAGAATGCAGTCGAAGCCCTAGGAACGAGAGGCTGCGAAATGAGAACTTGTTCCAAGAAATACTTCATGCCGGGCACATAATTTTATGTACCCAGGATTAGAAACGCTATTAAAATGAGGACCAAACAAATTTTTAATTTCCATGCTCATTGCAGTTCCTTGTGAATTTAAAATCTTAAGTTTCTATTTTAAACAGCGGGTACCTGTAAGCATTACTCACATTAGCGATAATTTCATAAGAAAATACATCAAAAGATAGAAAAATAACAACTCATTTTTTTATTCATAACGAATATATTTTCTTAATTCTAAAGAGACTCATTAGAAATGATAGGCGGAAGTGCGGTTATGTTTTTCATTTTAATAATCAACAGAGCTCATTAAATAACTGACATGATAATTATTAGTGGTACATGCTTCATTAAGAAAAAACAGGAAAGTAGACTTTTCAAAGCCAGTGAAGAAATTTCGGTCGCATGCCAAAATCCAACAGACGTGCGAATCGCACCCCAAAGTAACTTCCAGGCGTGTGAAAAACTACGCACGCCATGTGGAAATGAGGCGAGTGGTGGACCGCACGCCGGCCTATTTTTTCCTCACCAGGCCTGAAAAAGCAGCCGTGACAGAACGTGGTAGCATGTTCGGTTTGCCAGTGTATCCTAACGCTTGCCTGACTGTCTGAGACGGGTGAATTTCTTTTTCGAGGAATCAAAATGTTTAAAAATCGATAGGTAAAAAACGAGTATCATAAAACAAAATATTTTTTTGCTTTTCTTTTAATAATTTAATTTCTTGTTTTAATTGTTATGCGCTTCTGATCGAACGTTTTTTTTTATTCTCTTTATTCATTTAGCACGTGCCTTTTTTGTCTCTTCCCGTGTGAACTTTTTAAGAAAAGAAACCATTTTCCCCCTGTTTGATAGCACTCATGTTAGAGCGCGTAACTTTTTTAAAAGAAAAGGTAATAAAAAGTTGAAGTTTTTCTCCCTACGTTTTGAGTGTATTGTTGTACTGATCAACAATTGTTTTAAAAAACAAATAAGTAACACATCATGAAATTTGGGTTTTTTGGAACCATTGTTTAAACTGATATTTGATATTTGATTTCGAATCTGAACACAAGCCGTTTTTCAGGAAATATGAGGTTTATTGGGGTCTCCGGGGTGACATAGAGCAGGTGCACATGGGCGGCGAGCGACGCCACCTTCGCGGCTAGTACTTTATATTATGAGAAGGAAAAACAGACTGTGGTTTAGAATTCCAGAGAGTGGAGGAGGAATGAAACTTTGTGGGTAAAATGTTTTAGATGACTTAGGAATGTTGACAGTGTGATCATGGCAATCTTGTGTTTCGCTGGAAAGCTTTTAATGCAGGGATAAGAGAAGAGAGAGCTCAGCTGAACATTTTCCATAGAAGTATTTATAAAAGAGGCAAAGAGAAGCCACAGATCTGGGATGGGAAAGTGTGTCAAGGTATCTTGCAAGTTTATTACCAATAGCATTACAGATACGATTCTTAATACGATCTAAAAGATTAAGAGGGTCTGAGGGTGCACCATCCCAAACATGGCAGCAATACTCAATACAAGGCAGAATAGTAGATTTATAGAGGTAAAGAATGGAATCAGGGCTGAGGTATGCTGACTTAACAATTGCCTCAACGTAGGAACGCCAGGAGAAGTCCCGTGAAAAAAAGTGATGTCAAGGAGACAAAAGTTGTTTTCTTCCAACTGGGTGCCATTCATGGAAACTGACAGCAAAAAGGGATCTTTAATATGATTTACAGAAAAACGTTAGGTTTTTGTGGAATTGAATGTGACCAGCCATTTCTCTCCCCACTCGACTACAGATTGCAAATCAAGTTCAATTTCGCCTGCCATTTCTACCTGGCTGAACAAATCTGATTTTCGAATACATGAATAGATGGTTGAATCATCAACATGGCAAGCTAGGAAATAATGTCATCAGGCAGATTAATGAAAAGAAGAAAAAGGGTTGGCCCAAGGACAGAACCTTGGAGAACTCCTGCATTGATGGAATGTGTCGGTGATGATTGCCCATCTAAAACAACCTTAAGCCTACGATTACCAAGGAAGGAATGAATGATCATATAAAGGGGACTCTTAACTCCATGCTTATTCAAAAGACCAATATGCCAGACTTTCTCAAATGCCTTGGATATGTCAAGCTCTGCCTCCTCAGATTTATCTAATGCAGTGTAGATTTTATCAGTTATCACTGTAAGGAGGTCAGCAGTTGAGCATTGGGAGCAAAAGCCATATTGAGAATCTGAGAAGAGGTGATTAGATTCAAAGTGATTAACAAGAGCATTCTTGATGAGGGCCTCAAAAGTTTTACTCATAGCTGGTAGGAGACTAATTGGTGTGTAATTTTGTGGATTAGATCGATCACCACAATTCTTAAAGATTGGAATTACAGAGGCAAACTTCCAAAATGAAGGAAAGCAAGATTCAGCTATACAATTGTTATATAGACCAGAAAGTATGTGATAATACAGGTGCACACTTTTGAAACAGGACGATAGCAATTCCATCAGGGCCAGTAGTCTTAGAAGCATCAAGATTTGAAATGATGGAAGATATTTTAGCTGGTGTGATACAGCAGCTGTCCAAAACTTTATTAGTCCTCAAGGGAAATTCAGGAACAGCATGACCAGAGTCATCAAGAGTAAAGTTAGTACTGAAAATATTAGAGAAGAGTTCAGCTTTATCCTTAGACAATGATAAAACTTCTGGACCATTGAAAATGGGAGGAATGGATAACTTTTTATCGCTGGTGATACTATTAATGATGCACCAAAAATATCTAGAGCCAATTTTTTGTTCATATGTAGACTTTGCATTATTAATGACAGCTTTGCAGTGATTTCGTGCTTAGATGAAAATTATCTTATTATGAGAAGACTTCTCGGGTTGATATTGGTGAAAGTAAAGATTTCTGTGAGCAATTGCCAAGCAGGTGAGAACCAGGGAGAGGAGTTTGAAAACACATTGGACCAGGGGACATTGCGAAGAAAGTCACGAAAAGTATCCCATTCACCTGGTTCATAACTGAAGAGAGTGTGATGAAAAGGAGATTCAAAAGCAGCTTGGCAATTAAGAGAGATTAAGACAGAAACTACGCCATGGTCAGAGTTGCCAAGAGGAGCTTCACTAGATGCTTAAAGATATCAGGATTTGATGTTAAGAAGAGTAGAGACGGAGATTTGTCATCGCAATCAGGAAAGGAGGTAGGGAAGTCAATGATCTGGTAAAGAGATTGAGATAGGGCAAAATTAAGAGTATGAATTCCTAAGTGAGAGATTCCATTTGAGAATTTGATACCAACTATCTGTTCTTTCTTTATCGATCTCCATCATTCCAAGACTGTTCTGTTATAGACTCTATATCTGAGAGTATTGACAAGGCCCTATCAATTCATCACTGTGCCAACATATTTGTTTTTGGTGACTTCAATGTTCATCAATGTTCATCATGAATTAAAAGGAGGAGATCTTTTACAAAGAATAACACTTTCACAAAATAGCAACAACGAAATCTATAGTTTTTCATGTGTCTTTCACAAGACAGAAACAAATTTTATTTGTGTACTTTTCTCGTGTTTTTGAGTTTCTTTTTATGTTTATTTTTTGCTTTCTTTTTTCTTTTATTTTTCTTTTTTCCTTTTTCTCTTTCACACTTTTGGGAAATTCCTTTGCTTGCCTTGATTAGGAAAATGAGTATAACAGGCCTGGTCGTAAGAAAATAAGCAGACGTGTATCACACGCCTTAATTGACGATATCAGTTATGGCGTGCGCTTGTGTAAATTTTTGACAATGTGAGATCAATTTTTTCCACTTAAGATCAGTGATCTTCATTCTCTATGATAATCAAGTGAAATTTGAAATGTGTCATGTGTTATGTAAAAACAATGAGATTTTCATGGAGAATATATTTAATAAAACAAAGCAATGTTTTTTGAAAATTTGGAACGTAAAATGTTAGCTATAAAGATTACTTTGACAATAAATAAAATTTATTCAAAAATTAAGAAAGAAGAAAAATAAAACCTGAAAAATAAAAAAGTATTTGTATTACTGTCCATCGTTTTGGTTTGAAGTTCAAATGGTTTTTCATCACCATGTGGCTGGCTATTTCTTTCAAGGAAAGATTATTTTTTCAAAACTGCAACCTTGCGCATACTTTTGTAACTTAAAAGAATGTTAAAAAGAAAGAGATAATACATAATACAATTGAATAATACATTTTCTACATTATATAAAATCACACACACGAAGCTCCTTCTTCATTCCTCAGTGGATTTCGCTGAGTAGACTTGTTTTCTACTACCAAACAAAGAAAATTTGTGAGCACTGATTTTCAAAAGCGATCGGATACCTCACTACTCAAATGGTAGCAAAGTTTCAGTTCCGTTATTGTAATCCTAGCACATGAGCAATTTCCCAAGCAAAATTTTCAACATTTTGGGACATGTTTTTGTTAAAAATATATATACGAGGTTCATTGCACTTTTAAGTTATCTGTATTTAGTTACACTTATATTTCTTATTTGTTCATATAGCATATGACTTATTTTATTTACTTACATTTACTAACACAGTAATATATATTGGCTGGCCTTACTGGCTTTACTTTCACATTCTAATTGTGTCAATCCTATTTCAATATGGCGCTGCGAAATGGATAAACAAGGGAACAATTCTTCATCAATGCACAAATCCCAAAAAAGGAATCCAAAGTTTATGCCAAACTTTTTCAAGATCAACGCATCTCAGAGTCTACTATGACTGACTTAACTAAAAGGACATTGAAGAAATCAGAATAACTGTTCTTGGTGACATTTTATTGATTCTCAACCAGTGCAAAACACCAGTCCACACCCCACCACCAGTTGCTACCATCAAAGCACCGTCAGCAAAGATGCCCTGTAGTAACAAGCAACACGACCAAACCACAGTTCCGCAAATTTCTCATCGATTGGTCAGTGTTAAGCAAATTACAGCACTTGTTGAAAAACAAACTCTTGCACAGTTGTATAATTGTTGTGATGAAATTGTACAGAACAGTATCATTAACACCATACCCAACATCTTTTCAGTAACAGATGAAAGACTCCTCAGAGAAATCAATCAACCATGACAAAAACTGCAAACCCAAGTGTACACAAAATGACTTTCTCATCCATAGTCCAGAATTCAGACGAAACTGTTCAAGACTATGTAGTACTTTTACGATCATCTGCTCCAGACTGTGAATTTGTTTGTCCGAGTTTTCACTTTGACATCCCAGAGGAACACATCAAAGACCAATTCATCTGCGGTCTTAATCTGAATTTAATTCAATTTAAAACCCTTGGAGACGTTATCAAATACGCTGAATCCCTAGAAAATGCAACACGCGACCAACAAGCCTTACAACAATCAGAGGTTATGTCAGCTAGGCCGCAATCTCGGTACAAACGTGATAACAAAGGTACACCAAACAACAACAAACGGCCATGCTCAGGCCGCAATAAGCATCGTCCAAGCAATGGAGGATCGAATCGATGTATCAATCTCACCATCGTTACCTCGGTTACAGCAACATCCACCATCTAACTGTAAAGTATTCCCAGATAGCGGAGCCAGCATTTGTTTAGCAGGAACATTACATTTACCTGAACTAAAAATTAAAAGGGAACAACTAATACCTTGTGCGAAGCCAATTACTGTTGTTGGAGGATAGACTCTGAACTGTTTTGGGTGGCTACCAATGACTTTCTCGATTAACAACCTCACATCACATCAAGCTTTATTCTTTTGTGAGGAAGCTGATTGCATTTATTTAAGTCGTAAAGCATGTATAGATCTTTCGATTCTACCACCATCATACCCTCATCCTATGAAAAGTAATAAAGAGACTGTTCAATCGGTTGAGTCATTGATTATTCCTGACAAACCTAAAACCCTACCATATCCTGAAACGGAGGATAATGTGAACAATCTTAAGCGTTACCTCATTGATTCTTTTAAAGAAACAGCCTTCAGTAAATCAACACCATTCCCGTCAATGGATACAAAACCAGTCCACATGCACGTCAAGCCCGTTGCAAAACCTCATGCTCATCATGTACCTATACCAGTACCATTTCACTGCAAAGAACAGGTAAAGAAAGATCTTGAGAATGACATTTCCAGAGAAATTATTGAACCTGTTCCAATCGGTTCACCCGTCCAATGGTGTAGTAAGATGGTTGTCACTTCTAAAAAAAACGGCTCACCACGTAGAGTTGTAGATCTTCAAAAACTCAACAATTAATGCTCTAGAGAAACCCATCATTGCTCATCCCCTTTTGCAGCAGCATCGCAAGTACCTGCAGGGACATTAAAGTCAGTATTCGATGCAGTTGACGGTTATCAACGTCTCCCCAAGGTTTTGCTGCAGCTGGTGACGCATACACATGCCGATTCGATGAAATACTTAGTGACTTTCCACGAAAAACGAAAGTTGTCAATGATTGTTTGATTTAAAATGATTCTATAGAGCAGGCTTTCTTCCATGCATGGGACTTTCTCACAATTCGTGCCACCAACGGTATTGTATTAAATGTTGAGAAATTCCAGTTCTGTCAAAAAACTGTTGATTTTGCAGGACTTCGTATAACTGAAACAGGAATCACACCTTCCGAAAAAATCCTTTCAGCAATTCCCAATTACCCAGTCCCAGAAAACATAACCGAACCCTGATCTTGGTTTGGCTTAGTAAACCAAGTGGCGTGGGCATATTCAATTGGCCCAACCATGCAACCGTTTCGGGAGCTAATCAAGGCAAACAACATATTCCATTGGGATGACAAGTTTCAGAAGGAGTTCATTCATTTGACCCTAACCGTGTCACTTGCCTCCAATCAAACTGGTCAGAGGATGGATTGGGGTACCTTTTGCTACAGAAATATTGCCAGTGCCCACTTGATAAAGCACCGGTATGTTGCCCAGAAGGATAGTCTGTTGTTTTCGCTGGATCTAGATGTACCCGAGGGGCTGAGAGTGACTATTTCCCAACAGAAGACGAAGTTCTCAGTATCGTGTGGAGTCTCAATTCAAGAATCTCAAAACTGAAAGAAAGAACAGTGAAATTTCAGTTTAAGATTAAACATTGCCCAGGAAAATGGAACCGTGGACCAGATGCCCTGTCAGGCAACCCAGTCAAAAACAAGTTATTAGCTGCCATCCGTGAACGTTCAACACAAAAAGACATTGATGGTTGTCAAGACATCGAAAACCACATTTTTGCAGTCAAAACAAATGCCATAGCAATGATTACACACAACATTGAAGAAGCATCCCTTTCTGACACTAAACTCAGATTCAGATCGTTGCAGAAAATGACACTGATTATCAAAATCTGCTTACAACCCTATCCAATGGTTTCCCATCTTCAAAGAAACATTTAAATGAGAACATTCGTCAATATTAGGAGCTTCATGATCGTCTTCCAGCAATAACTTAAACCAACGTATTGTCATTCCGCAAGCTCTCTGTAAACAGGTACTAAGCAAAACGAATCATCATGGACAACACAATCAGAGGTTCTCTCGACAACGACTGATCTGCTCGTGCATTGATCCAACATCGCAACACACCACTTCAAGGAGTTGGACTCAGCCTTGCCCAGATCTTGTTCCATAACAACTCCATGATCATATCCCAGCAAACTCAGAATACCTTGAACTTAACAAGAAATGGCTCTTTCAAGCAAAACACCATGAACGCTTGAACGCAACTTTCACCAACACACAAAACGAAAACATCATTCTACGCAACTTGGCACCATCACAAGTCAGCGTCATGGTATTTGTTCACGACCCACCTTCTACTCAGGAACATAAAATATGGATTCACACCGGAAGAGTTGTAGAAGTTCTCCCCTACCGTCAATATCGTATTCGAATGAATGGATCTGGTAGACTTTCATTATGAAACCGCAAATTTCTAAAGGTCAACCCAAATGCAAGCAACATCAATCCTGCATTTCCTCCTAATATCGTCACACCTACATCCCTACCTCAAGCCCCATCGGCTATAGGTACGCCTACTTACAATCTTGCTAAGTTTTTGGTCCCTTTGTTATCTGGTTTGACCACTAATGAGTTCACTGTTAAGGACTCTTTTACTTTTACTAAAGAGGTAGTTAAACAGGACGCTGGCTTATTTATGGCTAGCCTCGACGTTGACTCTCTCTTTCCAAATATTCCTCTGGATGAGACTCTCGATATTTGTGTTAATAGTTTGTTTAACAGCACGGACTCTGTGGAGGGACTCTCACGTAGAGACTTTAGGAGGCTTCTTTGTCTTGCTGTTTCCGAATCATATTTTGTTTTTAATGGGAAGTTTTACAAGCAAATTGATGGTGTAGCTATGGGCTCCCCCTTAGGCCCCACTTTAGCCAACACTTTTTTATGTTATCATGAGAAAAACTGGTTAGAAAATTGTCCTTCTAACTTTAAGCCATTATATTATAGACGTTATGTTGACGATATTTTTGTTCTTTTTTCTTCACAAGAACACGTTTCTCTGTTCAAAAGTTATTTATCTAGTCGCCATGCTAACATCAATTTTTCATCCGAGGAGGAAAGTGGTAATAAGATGCCTTTTCTAGATGTTAGCATTGAAAGAGTCAACGACCAATTTGCTACTTCTGTTTATCGGAAACCCACTTTTAGTGGATTGTACCGGGTGAGTCAAAAAAAAGTACCGTTGTTTCACAAAACATATCTTTCGATGGAATATCTATGACAGCTAGTGTTTTTTATTTCTGAATAGAGGAATCCTTTACCTACATTTTGGTGTATCATTTGTCTAATTTGGTTGAGTAGAAAGAAAGTTATGGACAAAAAAATGGAGGTGGTCCTTGTAAAATTCTTCGAAAAATGACGAAAAAAGCTGAACAAAACTTCTCGAAACAAGATTTTGTTCTTATTGCAAACCGTATGGGATTGAAACTCATACACACTTCCATATGCTAAAACTATTCCCAATGCTCAAATTAAGTAAAAAGTTCAAACTTTTTTCAAAATTTTATTAAAACTTTATTTGATGAAGTTTTTTATAAAGACTGTTTTGTAAAAAATGCCACAACTCACGTTACAACAAAGAATTTGGGTATGTATCCAGTTTGCTAGGTTGAATAATGCTGCAGAGGTAGTTAGACAATGGAATAACCGTTGGCCTAACGTACCTTCTCCTACTCGTAGAACTGTTGTCAAAACGTTTCAAAAATTTGAAAGAGAAGGTACTTGTAAAAACCTCAATAAAGGAAACAGTGGAAGACCCCGTACAGCAAGATCACAGAACAACGTAAACATGGTTCTTCAATCCTTACAACAGAATGGGAATCGATCATCAAGACGAAATGGTCTTGGATTATCACAAAGCACATTCATAAGAATCACTCGTGAATTGAAATTTCACCCATATGTTCTGATTAGAAGGCAAAAGTTGAGAGCTAATGATCCTGGTCAAAGGTTAGCGTTTTGCAACTGGTTTTTGCATCGTTTAAACATCGACAATGGTTTCCTTCAAAACCTGATTGTATCAGATGAAGCAATCTTCTCTCTGAACTCAGAAGTGAACACAAAAAATGTTATCCAGTATTGTCCCTTTGGTAATGGTCATCCACAAGATCACTACGTAGAATTCGAACAAGGAGATAATCGAATCATGGTGTGGATGGGCTTAACGGGAGAAGGTCATGTATTGGGCCCTCATTTTGTAAGGGGTCGCTTAGATACCAGAGAATATTTGCGCATTATTCGCTATCACGTTGTTCAAGGTGATCTTCGTCGACTAAACATCAATAGAGCTAACACGTGGTTTCAACAAGATGGAGCACCTGCTCATACAAGCAATCAGTCATTAAGATACCTTTATCGACAGTTTCCTGGTAAAGTTATCAGTAAAAGAGGAGATCAGCCTTGGCCACCACGCTCTCCAGATCTAGCGATATGTGATTTCTTTCTTTGGGGTCACTTAAAACAAAAGATCTGGACTCAACCGCAACAAAACTTACCACAGAATCTCAGACAACTTCAAAGAGCAATCATCGATGCAAGTAATAACTTAGATCCTGTAATGATAATGAAAGCGTTTGATGGTATGGTTCATCGTATTAATAAATGTGTCCAAGAAAACGGAAACACCTTTCCAAATGAATAAAAAATAGTTTTATCTTTAACATTGTGTCTTTTCTCTCAATTCCCACAGCCCTTTCATTAACATTATCAAATTTAATCAAAGAATCACGCATTAAGTTTTGTTAAGCTTTTTTCGTCATTTTTCGAAGATTTTTACAAGGACCACCTCCATTTTTTTGTCCATAACTTTCTTTCTACTCAACCAAATTAGACAAATGATACACCAAAATGTAGGTAAAGGATTCCTCTATTCAGAAATAAAAAACACTAGCTTTCATAGTTATTGAATCGAAAAATATGTTTTGTGAAACAACGGTACTTTTTTTTGACTCAACCGGTATACTAACTTCACTAGTTTCATTCCCATATCATATAAGATTGGTTTGGTTTCCACCTTGATTTTTCGAAATTTTTCGATTTGTTCCGATATGTCACGTTTTCATGAAGAGCTTGTTAAGCTCAAAGAAATCTTTAAGAAAAATGGTTATCCTCTATCTCTGATTGATAAGTGTATTTGAATATTTTTTGAAAAATTATTTTCTGTACGGGAGACTATTGTTACAGTCCCCAAGAAGAATCTTATTGTTGTTATCCCTTACCTGGGTAAACTTTCCTTGCAAACTAAATCCAGGTTGTCCAAGGTTTGTAGGGATAGTTTACCTTGCTGTAAGTTACAAGTTATTTTTAAAACTTCAGTTAGGTTATCTAGTTTTTTCAAATTCAAGGATAGAGTGAAAAAGGAGCTCTTGTCCGGAGTCGTTTATAAATTTACGTGTGGTGGCTGCAATGCTACCTATATTGGTAAAACTAAACGACATCTCAGGGTGAGAGCTTCTGAACACTTAGGCACATCCACACTCACTGGCAAACGTGCAGTTTCTTGTAGAACAGCCATTAAGGACCATTTATTGTCATGTGATCACTCTCCTTACTTTGACGATTTCAGTATTCTCGCTTCTTCTAGTAACAATTTTCCTTTGGAATTGATGGAGAGTCTTTTAATCTCTCGGGACTGTCATGTTTTAAATCATAATTTAACTTCTATACCATTATTTCTTTACAGTTGAATACTCTGTATTTGCTTTATCACCTTATATGGTTATTTCTGATATTTATTATTGACACATCAAGGCGTGCTTCTTTTTAGTCTGACTAAACTTAGAAAAATAATTTTCATCTCAACATCTCTTAAAGGCTTTTACTGATTATTTATCCTGCTTTGAAATATCTACAGTCAATAATATGTAATAAGCATTGAACTCCCACAAAAATTAATGAATTTTACCATCCGCGAAATTAAATTTGCGAAAATTAATTATTTTTTCCATCCGCAAAATTATATTCCGCAAAATATAACTTTGATCAACAGAGAAATTAAATTCCTGCGGTAAAATCTACGTCATACACAAATTTATTTATTTTTTATTTCTTCATGTTGCTTCATGCCTATTTCTGATATCTTTGGTAATCTACTATGGCTTATTCCATTTATATTTATATTTCTAAATAACAAATAAAAAGAGCCAAAGAACAATAACTAGAGACCCTAAAGGCAAAGGTTGGACCCAGGACCAAGAACACTCCAATCAAAAGTCAGACCTAAGATTCATTTTTAATTTATTTATAGATTTTTCAATAATAATCTCAATAAGCATGAGTAGGCCCAAAATTAGCAAAATTCAAGAATATTTTAAGGATTACATCAGCAGACATTCCAACCCCTGGAGTTTAAAATCCGGGACACTCTTATGGTTTGAGGCGAGCGAAAATGTTTTGAGATTTTAGTGCCTCAGTCCAGCTCAGTCTACGTAAAACGGCCTTTGTAATTGTTTGTAACAATTGTTTAATAAACCATTAAACACTCTATATTTGTGTAAAAAGTTTGTTTACATTACATAAAAATGAAAACATGCTTCACTTCTAACTAAATAGAAACTAATCGTTTCGATAAAATAATGGTGGCAAATGAAACACTAGCCTAGACACCTACGTTTTGACCATACTATTTATACTGTCCAGACAACCTCGCTCTCGGACTTTTTTTAACCCTTTGTTGTAGCAAACTGGGCATAAACTAAATACATAGTGAAGAAAGTTTGACCTCTTCGCCGAGTTCGGAAATACTATAAGAAATGGTAAAATCGTGGAACATACCTAATTGCATAGCGAAGAATTGATTTCTCTGCATTGAGGTGGACTGAAAGCAATAAAAAAGAAAATTTGATATTTTTCTTCAATATGAGCCATAAGTAAAGATTTCAAGGAAAGTTATTTGGAAACCGGGACACTTTCACAAGAATCCGGGAGAGCGGGACGCTATGACCAAATCCTGGACAATCCCGGTCAAACCGGGATGGTTGGAATTAATGCATCAGGCTCAGGTTATCAGAGAACAAGCATCATGATCCAACCCTACCATCTAATGATGCTTCTACCACCTACCGTCCACCAACAGCTGCTGCTAAACTCCCATCTATCACTAACACACCCACAATTTCGTAAGGTCCGAATAGATTGGGAGGTCTACAAACATATAAGGGATCGTCTCCAAATTATAAGCGATATAATAAGCGCTTATTAGCGAATTTAAGCTAGCGATTTTCGGAAAAAGCGCTTAATGAATCGCTTACTTTAATATTTAAGCGATTTGTACAAACTATCAAACAAATTTTCAATCATTTAAATCGTTTATTTTTCGCTTATAATTCGCTTATCATCGGCAAAAATCGATAAAAATCCACTAAACTTAATCACTTAATTGCTTTTCCACTTCACATGAATCACTTTTCCGCTTTACTCGAATCGCTTGTTTGATTCTATATCGCTCACAAGTGTTGATTAAAATTCTGATAAACATTCCCCCAAGGAATATACCAAAATATCGATCGAACCATAGTCTTGTGATGATCGAACAGCTCAAAAAAGAATTGTAAGGGACGGTTCCTATTGGTAGTAGCTTTAAAACAAACTTTTTTTGTCTTTTTTCTTAAACTGAATGTGAACCAGTTCATTTCACATAACAGGGGTAGAACAACTTAAACAAAAAAGAATTATAGCAGACGGTTTCTATTTGTAGCAACCTGAGAACAAACTGTTGTTTCTTTTATCTCTAACTGAATAAGAACCAGGTAATCAGTTCATTATTAAACACTAACACATGCTACCTGTAATTATAATCCGTCACATTGAGTTTTCAAAATAATGCTGAAGTCGCGATCACAACATCTTTTGAGAGTGTAGACATCCTTACCAATTTTGTAAACATCTTGCATTTATTGGGAAGGCCTTAATAGAATGGAAAATTGTAGGATTTACTCTATTTTGACTCAACGTTCGCAAGACGGTATTCACATATAAAGCACGGTACTCAAACTTTCTTCACTTCGTCGAGCAAGTCTACTCCGACGAATTTCGCTGACGAGTACAAAATATTGACCAATCAGAAACATATTCACTGGGGAACATCGTGCCTGCAATTATTTGAGTGTAGACACCCATCGTTAAGGCTGGTTTCCATACAGCAACATTTTGCGCTATAGCTCAAAAAGCTCCAGAGATTCATGCGCACTAAACAAAAATTACCGCTGACTCAGAGATATTTTTAAGCTCAGGAGCTTTTTTCAAAAGTTGAATTCATTCTACTTTTTCTACGCGATTTTTTTCGCCACAGAAAATGAGCCAATCAGATTTGAGAATCAGATAATAATTACATCATCCCCACGCTGTATATTTTTAAAAATGCTCAAGATGGCTGCCAATGAAGACAGATTTTCTTCTCTGTTGAGATTCTATGACATAAAAAAAGGCTGCCAATCAGGTAGAAACTCAAAATGATGAAAAGCAATTTAGACGATTTGATAATGTACGGTGCTATCCAATTTAGGGCCTGCTCAAACCTAGCAGGAGTCGTTCGAAACGACTTGAAAAAATACTCATGATCAAATGACATCAAATCTTTTACTAGAACATGAAATAATCCTTTTGATTTTCTTTCTAAAAACAATTTTCTAACCCACATTCGTTTTCTTTTGATTGTAAGTTTTTCTCGTTGTCTACGGCGACGCCATAACATAATTAAAACTGATAATTTCAAATTTTTCAGCATAAACAATCTTTTATAAATATTCGCCATATTTGTTTTGACATTTCATATTTTACAAGCGCTCTATGCTGCAAATGGAAATGAGTTCCGCTCGTGCGCAAAAATCTCTGGAGCTTTTTGAGCTATAGCGCAAAATGTTGCTGTATGGAAATCAGCCTTTAGTCATTCTTTAAATCATTTAAATCATATTTTAAAGGGAGCTGGAAACTAAGATGCTTTTTAATTTCATTGAATAACACGAGAACGAGTCCTACTGGTACCGCTTATGTTTTCATTTTCTTTCGTTAGGTGAATAAATGAATTCGTATGACGAAGGAAATTTCAAAATTACCTTAGCAACGGAGGTCGTTCTCCCTAGCAACAGCGAAGAATCACTAAATATGCCTAAGTAATTTGTTGTCAATTTAGCACCAGGCGCCATGCATGCAGACGGATTATAGTCTTCGCAATTTTGAATGCCTAATGTGTTTATGTTTATAAATCAGCGAGTTTAATAACAAAAAAACTTTAGAAACTTTCGTAATATATTTGGCTCGCTAGAAAATAACGATTGGTGACTCTTATTACGGCGATAGCAACGGTTTTTAGTTTTTATTTACATTTCCTTTTCGAAAAATATTTTCAGTGAGCGTGAGCATCGCGAGCAAAATCTGAAACGTTTCTTTCGTGTTTGAGTGGTGAAAACATTGGCTTGGGTGATGTCATAATTTAGCTTTCTTGTCCACTGATAGACTCAATCATGATAAGATTTTCAAAAAGCGGAAAAACCTTGTTTAATACGTCGGTAAAATGAAAACAAAATACTAGGCAAAATCAAAGAAGCTATATCTTTTTGCCGGTTGAATCTGAAACAAGAGATATACATGCATGCATGTAAACAAAATGTTTCCAAACAAAGTATTTTTCAAACTCATCAATTCGCTTAAAATCGCTTACGCAAATCGATTAACATTCGCTTATAGGAAATTGGTTAAATTTAATCGCTTATATTCTAACGATTTGATTCACATTATATTCGTTTACAATCGCTAAGCAAAAAAATCATAAGCGATAAAATTAAGCAAATTTTAATCGATATTTTGGAGACGATCCCTAACTCTCCTACCACCATCTCAAATTGGAGACCTCTTATACAGTGCTTGTGAAGACTCCGTTCAGACGACCATCATAAACTCACATCCTCTTTTCTTCAACCTAACTGAAGAGGAGATGTTGAACAAAATTGAACTGATCGTCACCAAACGAGTTAACCCCACCATACACAGGGTTTATTTTGGGAATATCACCCAACATGAAACTGAGTCTGTGCAAGACTTCACCACTAGACTCAAATCTGCAGCAGTAGACTGTGAGTTTGATTGCCCCCAATGCAAGGCAGATATCTCCTCATCTCACATCAAAGATAATTGGTATATGGACTCTACAACAAGTCACTTCAAACTGACATCCTAGCCAAGGCTAGTCTACTCAAAACGGTTGAGGATGTAACCACTCATGCAGAAGCATTTGAAAGTGCTCTACGTGATCACCAACACCTCGAAAACGAGAATACATCACAGGCTACACGTATATCTGCTTATAAAAAGAATAAAAATAACAAGCAAACAATGGCCTCAGAATTGCTTTGGTTGTGGCAGTTCAGCACACGGTACTCCAATCACAAACCCCCGTCACACTCACTGCCCTGCTTGGGGTAAGATTTGCACAAACTGTAAACGACAAAATCATTTTGCCTCAGCATGCCGTCAAACTGGAAGTGCAAATGGATTACTGGCCCATATCAATGCACAAAACATATCTTTGGTAAACGACCTTATTGAAATACCAGCCACATTAACACTTGAGGGGCCTAACAACAAACCTGTCACTGTCAACATTTTCCCTGACAGTGGTGCGAATATTTGTTTAGCTGGACCGAAACAGCTAGAACAACTTCAACTGAACCTGAGGGACCTTTGTCCTTGCAACAAGCGAGTAAGAACAGTTGGAGGCTCGCAACTGATGTGTCATGGATGGCTCCCTATCAGGTTTAACATCAACGATAATGAAACTAAACAACCAGTATATTTTTGTCAACAAGTCGATAGACTCTATTTCAGCAAACAGGCTTGCTTAGCAGTGAACATTTTTCCTTCAACGTACCCAATGCCCATGGCAATAAATTCAATAAATACAGATGACAGCGAGAACAACATCATTCGTACACCACCCCCTCCACGACCGCTGTCCCTCCCAGTACCATCTGTCCTAGAAAACATCCCAAAATTAAAACAATACACAGTAGATTCATTTGCAACCAGCACGTTCAACAACTCTGACGTGCCATTTCCATCTCTCTTGTCAACACCATTCCAGCTACATTTAAAACCAGATGCCATTCCCTTTGCTCAACACACTCCAATTCCTGTTGCACATCACCACAAATCGATGGTAAAGGCACAGTTGGACAGAGATGTTGCACGTGGTATTATCAAACCAGTTCCTGTCAACACCCCTGTAAAATGGTGTGCTCCTATGGTAGTGGCAACTAAACCAGATGGATCCCCACGCCGGACAATACATTATCAAAAACTCAACTCTCAATGCTTAAGGCAGACTTACTACACTCATTCCCCCTTCAACCTTGCATCACAAGTTCCACCCAATACATACAAAACTGTTATTGATGTCGTCGATGGATATCATTCTGTTGAGGTTGATAATGACAGCCATCACCTACTTATTTTCATCACAGAATGGGGACGACATATATACCATGTCGGGGGATGCTTACACTCGCGGCATGGATATCATTTCAAAAGATACCCCAAGACTTGTCAAAATAGTGGATAATTCATTGATATATGATGAGAGCATTGAGGAATCGTTTTATAGCACATGGGACTATCTTACCTTATGTGCAAACAATGGTATTGCGGCAAACCTGAAAAAATTTCAATTTTGTGAAAAACAGTTGAGTTTGCAGGTTTGAAAATAACATCAAATGGCATTGAACCATCAGATCTCATTTTAACAGCAATCAGAAATTTTCCTGTCCCAACCGATCTTACGAATGCAAGGTCATGGTTTGGCCTTGTGAATCAAGTCGTTTGGGCCTACTCACTCAGCGACATTATGTCCCCATTTCGAGACCTGATTAAGCCACACTCCAAATTCTATTCTAACACCTGAATGACATATTCCTCGACTCAAAGAAAAAAATAATTGAGCTTGTCTCTGATGGGGTCAAATCATTCGATCCAACCAAACGAACCTGTTTACAAACTGATTGGAGTGAGCAGGGGCTTGGATATTTGGTCCTGCAAAAACATTGTGACTGCGTAAGTGACTCCTCAACATGTTGCCACGATGGCTGGAAGCTGATATTTGCTGGATCAAGATTCACTAAGCCTGCTGAGAGCAAATACTCACCCACAGAAGGAGAGGCTCTTGCTGTTGCATGGGCACTACATCACTCGCGTATGAATACCATTGGTTGCACAGACCTTATTGTGGCTGTCGATCACAAGCCCCTCCTTGGCATATTTAACAACAGACACCTGGGAAATATTAGCAACCCTCGTATTCAAACCATCAAAGAGAAGACATTAGCTTGGAGATTTACCATAGTTCATTGCCCTGGCAAATGGACCAGAGGACCCGATGCCCTTTCAAGACAAAAATCATCAATCCATCATATTTTTAGTGAAATCTCAGACAACACTTTTGATTCTTACACTTCAGCTAACATAGCTTGTGAAATTGCTAGCATTTACGCTGTAAATGAGCTAAAAAGTGTCACACTAGATACTGTCCCTACTGCTGGTGCTGCTGACTCGAAATACCAGGAACTTATTGAAACAATTAAAGGTTTTCCTGACAAAAGAAACCAAGTTGAACCTGCACATTTGCGGAACTTCTAGAAAGTTCGGAATAGACTCTCCAACATGAATGGAATTGTACTAATGGACAAACGAATTGTGATACCTACATTGTTGCGGAAAATAATACTTGACAACCTACACTCAGCAAATCAAGGTAATACTGGTATGCGTTTCAGATTTATTTATTTATTTATTTATTTACGAATGTTTACCCGGGATAGCCTCTTCAGTTCCTTAAGGTACTGTTATCAATGAGGGTCCTGCGAAGGAGGTCCTAGAGCATTTAAAGCCCCCATTTGGGCTATAGTGTGGGCCACTGTGTACTTTCGTGTGCATAGGCTTGTTAAAAGCAAACTTTTGATTGATTTTGGTTCCTTGGGTGTCAAATATGAAAAAAAGTGAGGGTGCCAAAAAATTTGGTCCCTGGAGGCCCCAGAAGCTGACGTCAGCGCTTTTACGGTCAGAAAAAATGTTTTTTCAAAATTTTTCAAAAGTTATGGTACCAATGGAAAGATCTCATCAAGTGGAGTAGAAATTATATAAAAACTATAGCTTGAATATTTTCCGTTATCAAATTATTCACGTTTTAAATTTGTATAAAACACAGACCGACATTTTACTGACCAAATGTGAAAAACTTGTATAAATCAGATAATTGTCCCCCTAGAGTTATAAAAATTGGCATGTACAATGCTCATGACAAACTTCACCTATTGTTTGTTTAGTAGTGATGTTTATGATAAAATACAGACTAGAAATTTACTGACCAAACCTTTGAATTTTAAAGACCAGGATGAAAAAATTTAATTATGTGATAGCACACATCTGATTGTGTACTTATATGACGTATTTGTTCATTAATATACAAAGTGGCTTATTATAAGAAATTTTCGCGGCAGAAGAAAATTTATTCTGTGGAAAATTACCATACATGTATAAACAGTTAACTTATATCACCATCAACATTGCTACTGTCATTTTGACAGTTCTGAGAGCATTTACACATATCTGTGCATATTAGGTCATTCTTGTAACATTTGCATCGCCGTGTCTGACAGTCTCCTTTACATCCACAGACACTTAACTCGATTAATGCAAGTGGCGCTGGAAGATTATCTGTCATAATAGCTTCAAGCGAAGAGTCATTTAATTCCCACCCGAACTGTTGTGGCGAAGGTAACTGTTGGAAAGGTAAACTGGATCTCTTCAAAACAAGACATACAAAATGGGCTCGAAACACTTTGTACTTCAAGGCACTAGCTGTTGGAGGTAGTTGTGCAGCATCATGTTGATACTTAGAAAACAAAAACCATCGCAGTCTTGGCAAACTTTTTATGTCTCCAAGATTCTTTTTCTCACCATAAGTCACAACAACAAACCTTTCAATCTGTTCCAAAGTGAAGAGATCAGGAAGGTGCTCACTGCTCCCAAGATTTGTGAGTGCTTTCAAAATATCACTATCAGCCGACATAAATGATTTCCACCAAGTTGATTTTGACTTTCCAGCAAAACGCCCTATCTGATCGCACCCTGTAAGGACATGGAATCCCAATATAGCATCAGCATGTACGGCACCAATTCCTTCGAAGCAATTTCTGATATTTATATCTCTTTCTTTGTCACCCTTCCCAGTCCTAAAATAAGTAGATAAAGGTAGGGCTTGGTAGTGGTGTATCAATAACAGAAGTACGTCTGTGTCAGGTGAGTATATCCAGCATTCACAGAACAAATCTTTTCGAGCAACATCAATTGCATGTAAAATCAAAAGTGTGTCTGCTTCTTCGTGGTCGTGATTCCTCAGATCTTCTGCAAAATCTGCCATATTGGTCTCAGTAACTGTGTCATAAGTCACTGAGAAATCAATGTCGCTCCCTTCATATTTATTCATGCAATACTTTGACAAGAAGATCGTCAGTTGCTGCTTTGTCTCGATGTGGGCCAACAAAGATTTAAGAGGCTCGTTGCTTATATCAGCATTTCCAGTCACGTTGAAAATGATTTTATCTTGGTCTTTATCTTTCTTTTTGGTAAGTGCTTTAAGAGATGTTTCAATATATCTATCAAAAACGAGTCGAACTTCTTGAAAGGATTTGGTAATACTTCGAAGACCATTGTAAAACGCTGCGGCAAAGTCCTATAAAAAGGTTGGGATACTTGCTTGAGTTTCAGATTGTCGATTACTAATTGACAACTCGTGCAGGTTCAGTAGTTTTCAGTCAAATAGTCAGATTGTCGTCTGTGTTGTCACAGTATGTTCACTTAAAATAAAAACATGTTTAATACATTCCACGTCACCATGCTTGAATCTTTGTGGATCTTGTTAACCAAAGCCATACCGTCTACAATAATACATTTGCGTGTTTCTTCACTTGGGTCGTCCGAAGTTTGTTTGGGTGCCATTTCTTCCACTTCATGCAGAATTTTCGATTTATCTGTTGATAATAAGGGTTGACCATCATCACTGAATAGCGACTTGGGTACAACAGAAAACTCGTAGTTTCCGATGCTCTCTTCTAGATTTATTTCAGGTCGTTTTCGTGCTGTAATCAGGAACCTGGAAAGTAAAGTCCGCTCTTCCTTCAATCTGACTTCTTTGTTCTGTACCTGCATCTTGACACTTTTATTTTGTCTTGCAAATGTTGCTAGTTTTCGTCTTGTCATTGGTGCCCAAACACTTGTCTCACCTTTAATTCTCTCATCTACAAATACATTGTATAAATCATTTCCAATTTTCTCATGATTTAATAGTTCTTGTGCTTCGTTTATCGGCAACACAGCTTTAGAAACCACATTAGAAAGACATTCACTTTCTTCAAATATCACATCAAATGAGTGAAGCAATTCAACAGTCAGCTGGTAATGATCTTTTCGAGCTTCATTTGAAATGTTGTACATGCTGCAAAATTGATTTGATATGGAGCTCAAGATAGGTGCAACCAGACAAAATCGGTACAAAGCAGTAGGGTTTTGTGCAAGTCCAACCACTCCACCAGTTACTTTCATGACACGATTTTCTTGCTCCAGTGCATGGTCTGATCCAATAGATGTGAAGGGAATTTTAGACTTGCTAATTGAAAAATGCTCTTTTAAAAAATTCCATGATGTGATGTCAGTGTGTTCAAGCTCATGCATAGTTGCAAGATAGAGTGGTGTCATACGGGCGTAATTTATCTGATCATGCGCAAAGAAATAAAACACTTGCTTTTAAACTAAGCAAGTTAAAGAGTACAATGCAATGGAATGTCTTCCTGTTCCTAGATAGAACAGCCTGTCTGTAATGCAAAATTTAGTGTACCAAGTGAAGTGCTCTTTTGTAAAGATATTTGGTCAGTAAAATTCAAAAAATAAGACTAAGTTTCTGGTCTGTATTTTATCATAAACATCACTACTAAACAACCAATAGGTGAAGTTTGTCATGAACATTGCACATGCCAATTTTTATAACTCTAGGGGGACAATTATCTGATTTATACAAGTTTTCACATTTGGTCAGTAAAATGTCGGTCTGTGTTTTATACAAATTTAAAACGTAAATAATTTGATAACGGAAAATATTCAAGCTATAGTTTTTATATAATTTCTACTCCACTTGATGAGATCTTTCCATTGGTACCATAACTTTTGAAAAATTTTGAAAAAACATTTTTTCTGACCGTAAAAGCGCTGACGTCAGCTTTTGGGGCCCCCAGGGACCAAATTTTTTGGCACCCTCGCTTTTTTTCATATTTGACACCCAAGGAACCGAAATCAATCAAAAGTTTGCTTTTAACAAGCCTATGCACACGAAGGACTTTTTTATGACACACTGGCCCACACTACTACGGAGGCTGTAATGACAGGAACCGCTCTACTAGACAACCACCTTAGAAATCATTCCTACTCTCTTGCTGAGTACTAAGCAGAGAGGAATGATTCACACTGTTATAGTCGCTGGCATGACTCGGTCGGGGATTGAACCCGCGACCTTCCGAACAGGAAGCGAGCACTCTACCACAAGGCTACCAGTCAGAGCTAATAAATGTGTGTACTGACCAGGCATGGACAACAGTATCAGAATACACCATGCAAATTGCAAGAACTGTGTCGAACACGCTCCCAGCCAACCAGCCGAACCATTAGTCCTGACACCATCACCAAAATATCCTTTCAAACAGATATGTGCTGATTACTTTCACATTGGTGGACATACATATACATCAGTTTTGTTGATCGTTTTAGTGGATGGTTGAGCATTATTTTTTTGAAGAGAGAGAAATAACCACTAAGAAAGTAATTGAGGTATTTAGAAACTTGTTCGTTGCCTATGGAGCACCTGAAGAACTAAGTTCAGATGGTGGCCCACAGTTCACTAGTGTGGAATTTAAGACATTCCTAAAAAATTGGGGCATAATCACAGACTATCGTCTATCGTCTGCATCCTACCCACAATCAAACGACAGGGCTGAATTGGGTGTCAAAGCTGCCAAACGTATCATTCACATCCTACCCACAATCATTCACAACAACAACAACCTCTCATCAGACGGTAGTTCGAACAATGACAATACCGCCAGAGCAGTACTTCAATATAGAAACACACCCCTACCTGAAATCAATTTAAGCCCTGCACAAATACTCCTCCACAGAAACCTAAGAGATGGAATACCAGCCCACCCTACGCATTACCACCCAAACCGAGATTGGATAATAACTGCTAATGACCGTGAACATGCTTATGCTTCTAGGAACCAAAAATTACTGGAAAATTACAATGCTCATGCTCATGACCTTCCAGCTCTCTCTATTGGGGCCAATGTCGTTGTACAGAACGTTAGAAACCGCAAACATTGGGATAATATGGTCAAATTAGTTGAGGTGCTACCAAATCGCCAATATCAAATTAGAATGTTCCCCTCTGGAAGAGTAACGCTGCAAAATAGAAGGTTTATCAGACAAATTGAAAAGCTAACATCAGACATAATACCATTCAAAGGAGACCCAAAGTCTCAAGACATAGCACTACCTTTACCGCCAAATCCTGAAGAACCACCAACAAATCCTGAAGAACCACCTTTAGAGGTGAGGAAGGATATTCCTGTTACGGCACCTATCACAACCCCTTCAGAGAATACAATCGACACAACACGACATATTCCAAGAGCCCTAAAAAACTTGCAGGACTTCAATGCCCCTGGGCTAAAGGAGGCTATAGGGCAAAGGAGATAATGAACATTTGTGACGGTTTATGGGAAAAGGATAACAAGCGAAAAAGCGATTCTTTAAAATCAATTTTTCGCTGCAAAAAAGCGATTCATTAGAAGCGAAAAAGTGATTCAAGTGAAGCGAAAAAGTGATTCATGTGAAGCGGAAAAGCGATTTCGAAAATCGATTTGGAAGTGATGATAAGTGACGATAATTATAAGAATAAAAATGATTCGTAAACAAGAACCAAATGGTGAAAAACAGTATTATAAACTGGCGCAATAATATGAATAGATACAAAAACACCATCCATCTGGAAATAGATTTTTATTTTTAGACTAAAGGCTGTTTTCCACTTTTGGAAAATATAATGCGGAAAGAAACGAACGAATACTAGAAAAAGGATGTGATTGGGTCTTTCGCTAATGTAAACGTAGCTTAATTAATAACCAGAATTTATAACAAAAGAAATATACTTCATGAGCTGCAAAATATATTTTAAAGACAAATGTGCCCCAAGAGAAAAAAAAAATATTTTTCGAAAAGAAAATGTAAATAAAAACTAAAAATCGTTGCTATGGCCGTAATAAGATTTTTGTTTACATCGTAGATTCCATGTTTCATGTATGTGACCATCCAAGGGATTTTGATGACAATTGATATAAATAAAAGAAAGTAACAGTATTTTGTTAGAATATGAAAAGTAGGATTCGCCTACTCACTACGTTTCGTTTCATTCAACGTCTGTGTATGATTATATTTTTCATATTCCCATGCGCCATGTTTTCGAAGTTGGAACATAACCGGGAGTATTACATCTAATTGCTATTTTGCCAAATAAAAATAAAAAGTTCAAGAAAAACATTTTTTTATTGATAAGGATGTGTCTCAAAAGACGTTGTTGTTATCGCGACTTCAGCATTATTTTGAAAACTCAATGTGACGGATGTATAATTACAGGTAGCACGCGTTAGCGTTTAATAATGAACTGATTACCTGGTTCTTATGCAGTTAGAGATAAAAGAAACAAGAGCTTGTTCTCAGGTTGCTACAAATAGAAACCGTCTGCTATAATTCTTTTGTGATTAAGTTGTTCTACCGCTGTTATGTGAAGTGAACATGGTTCACATTCACTTTAAGAAAAAAGAAAAAAAAAAGTTTGTTTTAAAGCTACTACCAATAGAAAACGTCACTTACAATTCTTTTTTGAGTTGTTCGATCGATATTTTGGTATATTCCTTGGGGGAATGTTTATCAGAATTTTAATCAACACTTGAGTGAGTGATATAGAATCGGAAAAGCGATTCATGTGAAGCAAAAAAGTGATTCATGTGAAGCGAAAAAGCGATTCATGTGAAGCGAAAAAGTGATTCATGTGAAGCGAAAAAGTGATTCACGTGAAGCGGAAAAGCGATTTAAAGTGCTTCAAATCGCTTTTTCGTTTGTTATCCTTTTCCCATAAACCGTCACATTTATGCTTTTTGTTACTAACTTACTAACCTTAGTGTATATGACCTTTAGACTAGCCCATATACTATAAACGTACAATTTGTGTCCTTCTATGTCTATTCTTATCAAGGCAACTTGAATAATCTCCATCATGACATTCTTTGAGCGAGTTGTTCGTGACAGAAATAAAATTCTTTTGTTTTCGGAAATATCATATAGGTGTCAATTACCATCAGTTACCTTAAGGGAAGAATTTTTCACACAATTTAACTTCACAGCTGGAAAAAATTACTAATTTTTGTGAGAATCTAATTTCACAGATGGTAAAATTCATTAATTGTTTGGGTATTAATTTAATGCTTATTATATACTATTAAGCATAGGTATCCTTTCAAAGTAGGACAAATATATTAGCAAAAATCGTAAGTAAACCATTTATCCCCCTAGTGTACTATTTAAAAGGAGAGGAAACATATATGTCCAGTACTTAAGTAAGTAAGTAATGTTTTTGGGGCAATATCTCAGGTACCATATAGATATTTTTGGGGGGTCTGTAGTAGAGGCTATGGGGTGTCAGAAAATTTGGGCTTAATTCTTTTTGGCAGCGTCTCAGCAGCAATTAAAAACATTTAAACGTTTTATAATTGAAAACATTTATTAAACGTTTTATCATTGAAAACATTATTTCAGAAGACGTTCTATTGTGTTTTAAAAACGTTGCGTCATAGTATAAAGCTAAGAAATTTCAAAAAGAACATAAAACACGATTAATTCTTAAAATTCTTAAAAGAAGATCAGATATAATGAACACAATAATCATTTTCACTCATAGTCGGTGAACAGTTACTTCCGCTGGATGATCACTAATGATTAATGTCAACATTTCTAAGGTTGAAAATGTTTTTTGTAAAGAAAAAACATTTAAAAGTTTTAAAAACGTTCTTTGAGCTTACTTTCGGTGTTTTTATGAATGAAATATTATATCTATTATAATATTAATTTTTACTTCAGTTTTAAGGCAATCCTTTAGGAAGCCCCAAACTGCTCAGGACTTTATATTTATATATAATTTTACAATAGCACTGATGATGATAATGTTATTGAAAAGCTTTTCCTGAATTTTGTTTTTACTTTTTATTTATCAAATATATGAACATATAGTTGTTCTTACTTTAGTTTCCTATGACTATATATATAAGCTGTTTTCTAATTTAGCAATTAAGAAAATGTCAAGAATATTCAAAAGCAAAATTCGTAAGAATATTTTCAGGCTCACTCAAAAACACTTTTACTGGCTTTCACTGCCCGTTATATATACATACCTGTTATCAGCACTTTAGAGTACATCTGTTGACTTAAGTTAATTCTCCTGGAAATTGAAACATTAGGTAACATAGAGTTAACAAAAGGAAGCAACTTTGCAAAAAGCATCTTTCCTTCCGTAAGTATCACGATATGGTTGATCTTGTTGGATTCTACTAGAATGTAGACGACTTGGTACATCCATCCGATCAGTCGGAATATATGACGGACGGATATACTTGGTTGGGACGTTTACTGTCGTGGGTGTATAGCTCCCTTGGTAAGCTTACATTTTGCAACATTTTGTAGAAGACTTGCTGAGATGATATGCGAAAAGAGAAACACCTCGTTTGCAGCTACAAACCACTTATATCAAAACATATTTGTCTTTTGCCTTGTTAAGGTCTACGTTACTGTGCCTAAGAGGCTCCAGCAGATCATACCACACCAGGGGCGGATTTAGGCTGGTGTACTGGTGTACTTACACCAGTAAAATTCGGTCATTTAATTGAGCCGAAGGTATAGAATTATTATTCCTTCAATTAATTTAGTTTTCAATCTGAGCCTTCCCTTTTTCTTTCCTAACTGTGAAACACGAATTCGAATTGCGCTGCTGCGATATTTTTCGCCTTCACGGAATTTGTTTCGGTCGATAATTTTATTTTTGAAATATTTGGCCCGTATAACAAGTATATGAAACGGGGTGCCGCTTCGGAAAATACACAAAAAGCAACAACAAACGCTGAACACGCTCCTGGAGCAAATGTTACCCGAAGAAAAACGAAGGGTAGATGCAACCACTCAAAAAGGCGTCTCCAACTGGACGTCGCTCCCAATCAAGGAATATGGTTTTGACCTTTCAAAGCAAGAGTTCAGAGATGCGATTCGAATCAGATACGGCTGGTCCATGGAGAGAATGCCGACGACTTGCGCATGTGGAGCACGATTTGATATAGCTCACGCCCTATCCTGTAAGAAAGGCGGCTTCATAACTCTCCGCCATAATGAAATACGAGATGTGACTGCCGAACTTTTGGATGAAGTGTGTACTGACGTCAAAGTGGAACCAATGCTCGCGGAAATGGATGGCGAGAGACTACAAGCGAGAACGGGAAACACCAGCCAAGAAGCAAGACTTGATGTGAGCGCGGTAGGTTTCTGGGTTGCTGGTCAACGGGCATTCTTCGACATAAGGGTCTTTGACCTAAACGCCCAGAGATACAGGAACCTAGAACTTGCCAAATGCTTCTCAAGGAACGAGAACGAGAAGAAACGAAGCTACAACGAACGTGTACTACAGGTGGAAAACGGGACCTTCACCCCACTCGTTTTCTCAACAAATGGTGCAATGGGGCGCGAATGTGCCACACTTTATGCAAGATTGGCGGAATCAATCGCAGAGAAGAAAGGGCTGAAAACTAGCGAAGTTACAAAAACAATACGAACAAGAACATCGTTTTCGCTTCTTCGTTCAACGATCCGTTGCATTCGTGGCTCACGGTCTAGACATAATGTAACGCAAAATGACTTTGTCGAAGCTGTTACCAACATCAAGCGAGCAAACATTGTCAACGAATGAACAACCACTATTCTAAATTTTTTTTCTTCCATTTTTTGTCTAAAGCAATAAATTTTGTATACCTTGTAATCTCTGTTATTTGTATAGAATATACTATGTGAAATACACGTTCAGTAGGTCGGATGCCGGCATTGCTTTTTACACCACTCGAGTGGTGTAAAGATGTGGAGTTCTAGGGGAAGTTTTGAGATGCGTCTGACTGGTGTAAAGGCTGAAATACACTATCATTTTTCAATGATCATTTTTCAATGATACATTCCAATGATATTGAAAATTAAAAATTTCGCCGCAAATACACTATCATTGAAAATTGCAAACATGGATCCTGAGGAAGAAACAGCAGCTGCTCTCGTTGTTTATATTTTATCAAAAAAAGAGAGTTGAACGTAGAAAACCAAACAAAAGTGCATGGGTAAGGGCATGGCTAAATAGACGAAATGAACTTGGCATCTATAATACCCTCAACCATGAACTACGTGTGGGGGAAATCGCAGAATACAGTGGAACCTCTATTAACGGCCACCTCCATACATCGGTCACCTCCTGATAAGCGGCCAGAAAAGAAAGTCCCTGCCGAATTTATTATCAAACTCTTGTAAAAAAAACCCTCCATACATTGGTCACCTCCAATCAACGGCCAAACTGGCCACTTTCTATTGTCCCAATGTCTAATTTTACCTCTAAACGGTCAAAAAAAATCTTTAATGCAACCAAATGAAAGAAAAAAATATTTTATTTACAGTAATTATTTACAAAAATAAAGTCAAGTCAAGCAGCCTTATCTATTGCAGATGATTTGAACAACTTTTGTGAAACATTAGGTGATGCTGACTTAATAAGTGCTTTAAATCTTGTCACACTACGACTTGAAGCACTTAGGCTCAATAACGTTGTGTTTATTTTGGTCATGAATCATTCTTTATGCCCCTCCCACCTCTCCCGACCAGCCTTTTTGATAAAAAATGTATAATTCATAAACCTCCATACATCGGTCACCTCTAATGCAACAGCCACTAAGCTGTGTCCCCCAAAGTGGCCGCTATTAGAGGTTCCACTGTATACGAGATTTTTAAGAATGCCACCGAATATTTTCGATGAGCTGCTCAATCTCATAGACGTTGATATTACGAAAAAAATACGAGACCCTAAAGCACATTGTCCCAGTTCATCCCTGAATTTTGCGAAGCTATTTACATGCGATTAAAACTTGGTTGACTCCTCCAAATTTCAATAAATGTTTCAGTTGCTTCTTGCGTCTTCATTTTCCGCGTGTAAAAGTCTTCAAAATGTTGTTTTCACATCGCGTGCAACGAACATGTGCACCAAAACAATGGATTCGACTCGAAACAATAGAAAAAAAATGATATTGAAAAATTAAAAGTTGAACATGTTCAACTTATCATTTTTCAATGTCATTGAAAATAAGAGTGTAAAAAATGACATTTTTACCTGAATACACTGTCATTTTTCAATGATAATTGAAAAATGATCATTGAAAAATGATAGTGTATTTCAGCCTTAAGCTCGACTGGTGTAAATAGATAAGTGTACGGTATACCGATCTAGATAATTTAATACCATCTAGCGAAAGCAAACAGAAGTCCAGTTCTATCATGGCAGCGTGACAATTTTGCAAAGTTTGAAGGAAATTGGAGGCTGGTTGTTCAGTAGACATCTTGCTTTGGGATATTTCTTGCTTTGGGAAGTTTAATTCAAGAAAATGTATGTACAAAAATAATATTAGTTATGAGAAACTCAGCATTTTTTATGTTGTTTACTTCCAAGTTTTGTTTTTATCACAAAGTCTTCACATGTCTTTTTTATTCCACGTTAATGCTGAAAGATAGCATGTATGCATAACCTTTAAATGTTATTGTGAACTATTTCAAAATGACATACAATAAGTTAAATGGTTTTGGATTATTCTTTACTGGTAAGAAAAGTTTTCTAGCTTTTTGTTTACAAAACATTTAGTGTGATATATTATAGTGAGAAGAAACTAAAAGTGAATTACTTTATAAATAGCTATGCATTTTTTTCTAGATCTGCTGCTTTGTAGTTTTTTATGTATTATAGGTTGTTGCACTTCCTTTTGACTTGTATCTACACATTGAAACATGAAACTACCCATTCCAAAACCACTTAACCAGCTAGCTGATAATCTGTTTTGGAATGAAGGAGAAACTTTTCTTTTAACATCAGAATGAATTTTTGTTATATATATATAATTAAGTCTTTGTCGTAACGAGTTAGGTTTGTTAACACATTTGTTTATTGTTTATTTTCCCATTTTGTAAATTGGTTATATTATGTAATTTTATTTTTTATTATTTCTTTAGCTTCCTTACTATCGTGATTGATCACATCTCAGTTGCTGAACTTGATTGTTTTGAAAACGTTATGGAGACTGGCTATTCATAGCATTAAATGTATAGCTATATACACAGACAAACTTGTAGGAGTACTCACAGTACACAGAGGCGTAGTTAGGGTCAGTCAAAAAAACCTGGAGGAGTTCAACGTGATGATATTTCTTTTTAGTCATAAGTGCCGATTAGGTTACTTGCACGCTTTTCTTTTCTACCCTAAATGACTTAACTCTCCTCCACAAATTTTGACTGACCTCTGCCTACGCCTCTGGTACAGTGGTGATTCTGGGACTGTAGTGATTCTTTTTTGTGTAACTTAAAGATGATATTATGAACTATAATAAACTGAGCTGAGAGTTGCAGATTACTGATGTCAGTGAGAACCCTTATTAAGCAGTTGACAAACATCAAAATCGCGACTCAAAGAAACAATTTCCATCAAGAAAACTGTTGACTTATGTTTTCTGTCCAGTGGCGTAACTGAGTTAATGTTAGGGTAGGTGCGTTTTTCACAAATCTGGGCAATATTACTTCATGCCATAGTAACAAATGCACAAAGCTATTTTTTGCAACTTTGTTGACAAATAATTAATTAAAGGGCAGAACGTTTCGCGGGCAGAAAGTTTCGCAAGGATGGAAAATCGCGAAATTTCGCGAATTTAACTTTCGCTAATGACAGCTTTAAAATAAATTTTACTGATAAAACTGTCGCGAATCCTCCAAAAACTTTACTTTCGGGAGAAAAAAACTTTCGCGAATGACAATGAATAAGGAAATTTTTCTTGAATTTCGCGAAAAAAGGCAAAAATCGCGAAAGTTTCCGCCCTTAAAGTAATGATTTATATAACTTTAGTGAAAAGAATATTGTATGAAATATTACTTGGTCAGAAAAAAGGGCAAGCTTAATCAGAGGGCGGTGCGATCGCACCCAATGCACCCCGCCAGTTACGCCACTGCTGTCAGCCTTCGTAGCAGTTCATGCATTATCTTTAAATATTTAGAAATGCATATAATTTTTGTTCATTCAATTTATATTTATCTTTTTCCCACAACTCAGACAAACAGCTCTTCTTCTCTTAATCTAAGTTTCTGTTTTGATAAGCTTCCATTGCTTCTTATTAAAATGTAGGAGTCAATTTCTTATGTTATAATCATAATTTTTTTGTGGGAGACTGCAGAATATCTAACTGCGTTGCACACACATATTTTGTGTCAATTTGTTACATCACATACTGATATAAATGCCTAAATGATTGACAGGTAGCCAGCTCCTTTGAATATTTTTTAATAAATGGACTGGTTTCCTGATCAATTAGTTATTATAGCTAGTCATTAGCTATTGATATTCATTATGTATTTAATAAGTTGAAATTGAAAATTTTAAATTTAGTCCTTCTTGATGACCAATCTTAATCTCTGTTTCTACTTTTTATGTTTACAATTTGAAATTTTTTGATCTTCTGAATGTACTTTCACTGTTTCACTTCCTTCAGTTGCGTTGTATAAACTGTCAATGTATCACAACCACATGGGAGAAAACAATAGCGTTTGGGTCTGTTAATGTTCATATTAATGCATAAAGGGCTCTGGACTATTTGGGTGGCTCCAAACGCCCCCAATACGACTATGTCAGTTAAGTTGACATTTACACCAGTCAAAAAAAATCCTAAATCCGCCCCTGCACACTGTCACCGGATAAGATATCTGTTTCATACATGAAATACTATTTGTCGTTCTAGTTAATTGATAAAAATTGAATTGGACGTTACATTGGACATTGCAATATAACACACTCACACTCGAATTTCCAGTTTCTTTCGCTTTAAAGATACCATCCCCAAAGAACTTTTGTCTGGCGTCACCTACAAATACAAGTGCGGTATCTGCAACGCTACCTACTTTAAGGGCAGAAACTTTAAGGGCAGAAACTTTCGCGTTTTTTGGTCATTTTCGCGAAAGTTTCTCCTTTTTTAAATATTTCAGGCCAAAAACGCGAAAGTTTTTTCCGCGAAATTTGTACATTTCTTAAAAAACGCGAAAGTTTTTTCAAGGTAAAAAAAATCATTTTTTGAATCGAAAAACATCTGCAAGTAAAAAAAACTGTTTTTAAACCACCAACAACTGAAAAAAATCTAAGAAAATTAACAAAACTCAGGTATTTATTACATATTTTGTTTTCTTTTATTACTCATCGATTACAATTACTTGGGATGCCTTCTTTTTCTTGCCCGCGCTAAACATTTCCTTAATTTCACGGTTTTTCTTGGGATCTGCTACCTTCTTTCTTTTATTGTTTTTGGTAGCAAGTATGTTCACAGCTGGGGTAAGGTCATGACAAAGTTGAAAATGTCGCCAACCACCGTGTTGTGTCGTGGTAGCGAGTCGACAGCTTGGATTGAAGAATTGTTGCACGTGTTGTAAACACAACTTCACATTTGATCTCCAGCCCTCCTTGTACTAAAGGCGAACGTCTAAAGTGCCTTGAAACTAATTTACAGTGCATTGTAACACCACGATCCAAAAGGAATTTTGTCACTCTTGAAATCTCCTTCGGTAAATGGCCTACGATCTCTCCAGTTTCGTCGACTGTTTTGATGGCAAAACGATCGTATGCATCTCCTGTTTCATGAAAGCAATCAAGTTTTTCATTGCCCCCGCAGGGAGCGTAAGCGAGCGAGGATGCATAGTAGTTTCACGAGATAGGCGAATGTCAGTTCCGATTTTGTTCTTCATCATCATCATCATCATCATCATCATCATCATCTTCCAACTTTCGTGTTGACGTTACACGGTATGCTAAAATTGCTTAGACATTTTTCATATTACTTTTGTGGAGGCCCGGAAAACCCGAGTTATTAAATCGAGTTATAAAGTCGAGTTATTAACTATGACGTCATAATTCGAGTTATTAACTCGAAATTTTCTATATTCTTTCGAGTTAATAACTCGAAAATATAATTGTCGCTTTTACAATTCGAGTTATTAACTCGAAATTAAAAAAGTCAAATTTTGAATTCGAGTTAATAACTCGAAGTTAATTTTTTCAAATAAATCAAATTGAGTTACTAACTCAATAGTATTATATTGCTTTAAAGGAATCGAGTTATTAAAGTTTTCAAAAATTTCTTACGATTTATCATGTGTGCTTAATTTTCAGAATATTTTTCAAATATGGCAAGGGATGTTTTCGAAAGTTCACTGGGAATGGTGTGAGTTTTTAAAAAAAAATTTGAGGCAAATTTTGAAAATCGTTCAATTTTAACGAAAATTTAATAGTGGAACAAGTTTGTACTGCTGATTTCAAATATGAAGGTCAACTTGTGCTTAAGGCCAAATTAGGCCAAATTTGGACCAAATTGTTTTAAAAGTTTTTTCGGTAACTGAAAATGGTGCAAACACTTTCCGAAATTCGTTATTTTTCAGTCTAGAAAAGGTGGTTTCAAATTTCTCATCCATCTTTGCTGATACAAAAATTACATATAGTAATATTTCGACGAACAATTTCTGTTAGAATTAAAATGATTTTACCTCAAGATTATAAATTGCACGTGCAAAACACCAGTCTTAACACCTAAATTAAATTCATATAGAAATATAGAATCTATTTTCTCACTTCGGCAACTTTTTATCTTGGAGTTTTCATTTATCACAATACAGCAAGAGTAAAATGAATAGAAAAATATGTCAGCGGTGTGCCATGGTACAGCTGTAGTTAAAAATATTATCAGGACTGATATCATATTAGGATTAACATATATTCATCGACTTGCTCAACTGATTAATTTTGATGCCGCTTCTGCACTAATGTAAATCAAAACTTGCGCTATAAAATTGCTCCGTGTGCAAATTTTCATAACAGTTGAACAATTTTCAAAATTTGGTCCAAATTTGGCTTAATTTGGCCTTATGCACAAGTTGACCTTCATATTTGAAATCAGCAGTACAAACTTGTTCCACTATTAAATTTTTGTTAAATTGAACGATTTTAAAAATTTGCCTCAAATTTGGCCTACTTTGCCTTTTTTTAAAAACTCACACCATTTCCAATGAACTTTCGAAAATATCCCTTGCCATATTTGAAAAATATTCTGAAAATCAAGCACACACGATAAATCGTAAGAAATTTTTGAAAACTTTAATAACTCGATTCCTTTAAAGCAATATAATACTATCGAGTTAGTAACTCGATTTGATTTATTTGAAAAATTAACTTCGAGTTATTAACTCGAATTCAAAATTTGACTTTTTTAGGACAGCTTTATACAGCCGCATAATCGCCGCGTCGAATTAAACTCTTTATTAAATGCGACGTAAATTCGACTGTATAAAGTGAAAAGTTAATTAAGTGCGACATAATGAATTAAGTTCAGCAGAGTTTGTCGAATAAAACGGCAATCTTCGACATAAATTCGGCATCACTTTATACAGCCGCATAATCGTCGAATTTAATAACAGCTTGAGTGAACTTCGTGAAAAAAAGTGCATGAAAGTAGTGGACAGCGTGTAAGAAACACACGATGATAAATATTCGACATTCATGCGGCTGTCTAAAGTCATGTCGAATTTGACATGCGGCCACAAAACCTTTATAAATTGACTGTCGCATTTTTGTCGAATTTTACCCGAATTAAAATAATTTAATTCGACACGGCGATTATGCGGCCGTATAAAGCTGTCCTTAATTTCGAGTTAATAACTCGAGTTGTAAAAGCGACAATTATATTTTCGAGTCATTAACTCGAAAGAATATAGAAAATTAAAAATTTTGAGTTAATAACTCGAATTATGACGTCATAGTTCATAACTCGACTTTATAACTCGATTTCATAACTCGGGTTTTCCGGGCCTCACATTTGTGTTGTTTTAGTGAAGTGAACGACTAGGATTTTGAAGCACAGCTTGAAATCTGAAATTTTGCCAACAACATATTATTTTTGTATATGTTTTAGCTCTAAATCTTTCATTCGATGAATTTTATCTAATGCACTGATTTTTGGCAGATCTTGCCTTAAAAAGATTTTAATTTTATTTCTGTGTATGCAAGAAAGCCTACAAATCGTCGTTCTTCGTGTTTTCCTTCTTTTTTCTGTCCCCCAAACCTGGTGTGTGATCATGATCAATAAAACCTTCTTATATTTTTTTCTTGTTTTTTATGTAAACTTTGGCTATATTTCTTGTTTTGAATCAAAGTTTGAAACGCAGATTTCTAATGGATTTTTCGCTTTAATTTATTTTTGCAAAAAAATTTTTTTCTTTCTTTTGGCTCCTACAGAATTTCTTTAACAAATGTTTATCTTACTTTGATTATAAGATATGTAACCATGGTTTCAGTTCACACATTTCTTTTGTTTGTAGACAATACTTTCTGATATTACTTGTTAAGCCTTAAAGGAGTGGTTCGGTTAAAAAATGAAATTTTTATTTCCATTAACTATGATTTTACGTAACAAATTCAAAATCCTGTAAACAAACTTCATTAATTATTCATAAACCCTATTAAAAGCTTGATCTTTTCATGTTCTTTTAAATTGCTTTTATCTGTACCTTTTTGCTGACATCACACCAGCACTTTCGTTTATTTTTTTTAAAGATGTTTGTGTGTGAAATTAAACAAGAGGCCCTTAGGCCTTAAGGTCAGCGCAAAATAAGACTAAGAAATTAAAAGCAATTGCAATATTCTTTAGATTATTATATATTATGAATGCTTATCCTTCAAGAATTAGTGCTAAGAATAAAAGTTTCTGATTTTGAACCGAAAAAGTTATAGATAACAAAATAAGGCGTTAAAGAGGGCGCAAATAACTGCGAACTAATTACACACACTGACTGACTCACTTAACACCTACAGGGGAAATGAAAAATCAGTAACGTTAACCAAAGGGAGAAATAAACACTATTCAAAACATGTACAATTTCAAGCAGTCTAATATTCGTCATCATAAAGTTCAAATCCAAAAGTTATAACAAATTTTCAGGTACACATTTCGAAGATCAACTTTGCTAATGCTCGTGAAATGCACGTATAAATGTCCTGATTACCATGCATTATAACATAATCAGAAACCATTGACAAATTGTTTACAAAAACCGTTAGGATCAGATCTTAGTAATATAAACAATCTAAGCAAAATCATTGTGTTGATGTGAGTGTATTCAACACCTTGAAAATCTCGGTAGACATAAATAGCTTTCATAAATTTGTTTATATAAAAAAATCTACTGTATTCTCATGCCTCTGTAATACGTGTTTTTAAAATTTTATACAGAAAATGCTCTAATAGTAACATGCTCTTACATGGTATTGTAATAATGGCAGCTATTCAAAACAGTAACATAAAAAAAGTAATAATTGGGTAAAACTATGAATTTCCGTTGATTGAAACACGATTTAGGAAAACTTGCCTTTTGAATCATGGAAAATCACTACTTAGATTCCCCTCTACCGTCTCACTAAAGAAAAGGAATACACTTTCAAAAAAATTACAAACAAACTTTATACGATAATCATACAAACTAACAAAGCATATGACTGTGAAAGGGCACCTAAGTAGCAGGAAATGTTATTAAAACACGTTTGAATTCAAACACTTTTTATTAAGGTCATCTGCAGAAATTTCAGTATTATATCAATTATCTTCAAATGATTGTTCTCTCCAATAGCAATAAAATGCCATCATCTATAAAATTACTACCTCTAAAGTAGTAAAGTATATTTTTTTTTGACAATATATGTATATACAGGTTATTGTGATCATCAGAATTATATATATTTAATAAAGTTTTATTCAACAGAGAGGGGAAAATAAATAGAATGATATATTCTTTCTGCTTTTATATTACGACAAATTATTCTTTTATAGATGCCTTACCAAGTGACGTAATGTTTAAACGCAGGCATTCTTTACTTGAAGATTGTTATGTATATAATAAGTTTCATCATAGAATACTGTTGATCAAGTCATTTTCCTGTGAGCATGTGCATGTACTTTTAGCAGGAAATAAAACATTATTATACATTTCAAACTGTTTTATCTGTTCATTGGTATTCTAGAGGACCCATAAAGACAATGAAAACTCAAGAAAGTCAAAGTAGAGTATATACCTTGTTTGTGGAAGAAATATGTATATAGATATAAATATATAACACAACATATATAAACACATGTAACACGTTCACTTCTTACATTTTTTTGTAACGCCTGAAGAGGCAGTTCAAACTGCCGAAAATATTTGCAGGTTACAAATGTTGTCGTGGTATTATATTCCAACGTTTCAACGATATAAATATATATCTACAGAAATGTATTGCGCAAAGTAATTTGCATAAAAAGTCATTTTTCTTATCATTTTGTTTGTATATAAGTCTTGAATTGACATGGAAAAAGTGGTAAAGGAGCATGAGAGTACGCTTTTTCGTATGTATTAGAAAAGCAACGGTTGTATCATGAAACTAATTTTTTTTAATCTGATACCCTGTTGTACCCTGTTGAACTTTTGTTGCTCCAATTTCTGATATCCGCAAAAATAAATTCTGCAAATTCATATTATAAAAAAATCACTCATCCGCAACAATTAATTCCGTAAATTAAGCCAATTTTTGGACCCCTAATCTGCAAAATTAAATCCACAAATACTTCTTCGGTAAACTTTTTTTATTTTTATTTATTGAACGAATATTTATTTACAGGTTTGTGACTTCAACAAGTAAATGCTGTTATCAATATGAGTCCTGCATTAAAAAAAAAGAAAAAAAGAAAAAAAGTAGGGCCTTTAAATCAGAAAAAAAGTATACGAAAGGAATACTGGTATGCTAGAATGATAATTGTGATAAAAATTGTGGACACACGCACAATTTCTTTCTTTAAGGTAATATTCATAATGTATAGACTAGTATCCCGGGTAAAAACTTTTTACCGAACTTAACTTCGAAAAGGATGGGTCAAAATCGCCTTTCCCGTGAGCAATCCCCGTGATGAAAATTTCAATTTAAGAATTGGAAACCGAAAATGTAACCATGTTGTAGAGCTCGAAAAACTGATCAAAGAATGTATGGGATCGTTTCGCTACGACCAACCGTTGCGGAGATATCGTCGATCAAAGGTTTCGATGACGTCATATCCGCAGTACCAAATAAAATTTAGGCCCAAATGATGCGTCACCCCATCACCCGTATCGCTGACCCCAAAAAACGTCAGTTATCCCTATTGGTTCTCGAGATATTTCCCCAAAAACGTCGCGTTCGATTGGGGATGCAATGCAATGATTCCTCGTGATCATAAAAAAACTGACGTCAAATGATGCCACGTGCTTTTGGAATGATCGTGAAAAAAGTGTCTCTCGCTTCTACGTGGTTTTACGCGCACATAAGAGGACGATGACCGTAAAAATTAAACAAATATATCACTCTCTAAAATAAAAGTGGTATGCACAACGCGGATTATTATAATAAGACTAGTATCTCGCGTAAAAGTTTTTTACGACTTTAATTCCGAAAAGAATCTGCAGAAATACGACGCGTTCCCGTGTGAGAACCCCGTGACGAAAATTTCAATTACGGCATCGGGACTGGAAAGTGTACTGATGTTGTAGAGCTTGAAAATGTGAGCAAAAAAATGTATGGGTTCGTTTCGCTACGACCAACCCTTGCGGAGATATGGTCGATCAAAGGTTTTGATGACGTCATAGCCGCAGTACCAAATTAAATTTAGGCCAAATTTTGCGTCACCCCAACACCCGTATCGCGGACCCTATAAAAAGTCAGTTATCTCTATTGGTTCTCGAGATATTTCCCCAAAAACGTCGCGTTCGATTGGGGATGCAATGCAATGGCTCCCCGTGATCATAAAAACATCTGACGTCAAATGCCACGTGCTATTATACTAATCGTGAATGTGTCTTGCGTGGTCGAACCGCCGCTATATGACCACGATTAAGAAGATTTTGACCATTAAAAAAACAAAAACAAAACACTCTCTAAGTTAAATGTGTTACACACTACGCGGATTAGTATAATAAGATGAGTTTCTTAGTGACGTAATGTTTATAAACACCAGTGTTCTTTGCTCGATAATTACGGTATATTGCAACATAGAATATCATTAATCAAGTCATTTTCCTGTGAGTATGCGCACGCAGCCTCGCAGGAAATAAAAGTCTCTTTATACACTTCAAAATGTTGTCACTTTATTTGGTTCTCTGGAGTCCCCTTAAAGACAATCGACATTAGAAAGTTTCAATACACATTAGCACTTCCTATCTATTTTCATGCATTGTATTTGATTTTTAGTATGTACAAGGTATAAAAGTGTAATTAACATTGAAAACTCGTCTATATAAATATATAATATTACTTGACTTTTTTGTTAGATATTTCTGAACAGTTTTAACCGCTGAAGATGATTTAATTGGAATAGAAATTGATTCTCAAATAATATGCATAGTTGGTTTGTGTTGAATCCCATTATTTTTTACCACAAATTTTTCAACAAAAAAACAATAAAATGAAAGTCATTTTAATGCACATTGACCCTAATCAATCAATTTTTCTTTGATTTTTAGTTCAGGCAGAGCATAAAAAATATGAATAATAATAAAAACGAGACAAGATAACAAATGAAAACATGTATATCCAAGAGAATATGGATCCTTGGAAGCAGCCGAGCTATCATGTCCATTTAGGTCATTTAACCTCAGAACCAATATTAATAAACACACACCACAAAAAACTCCGAAAAAATCAGCATATAACCTAGGGTCACTCAAAATACACAGTCGAAACTATGAGAATTACTTTGCCATCTTGGTAGCATATATATAAAACGTATGGCTGGACGCACTCATGAATTCATAATCAAAATTTGGCAAATAAAGTGGCTTACACGCTGAATCTTTCTTCTGGCAAGTTCGCGGTGCAATTTTTACGCCGCACTTACCATGAAAAAATTTATGTAACTACTCAATCATGAGCGTTTTATAACTGAACCACGGACCAATATAGCCTAAGTTCTGGCAGCCTGCAAGGTATCAGCCTAAATAAGACATGCAGCATAACAAACGGGACTGACTGACTGACTGACAGACACGGGGAATGAAAGATCAGCTACCTTGCGGCGCTGACCAACAAGAACGACCACAGTCGCTAAATCTGCGGCAAAAAAATCAGCTCAATGAAAGAAAGTAAGTAGAAAGAAAGTAGACAAGAAGTAACCTATAAGGATAAGTGTGCGACTCCTGATGCATTACACTTCAGTCACACCATGTCATTGACTGATAACTGCATTAGAATACTCAATTAATGCTGATAACGAACTGCCGACAAAACCAGTATCCGAAGAATCGTGATTGCCTGTGACTGAATCTTTCACAGCGAAAACAAAGAATAAGCGGATATTTTCATTCAATAAATTCATGCGAGTTAAAGAAGTATAAGCATTCATATAAAACGGGGGAAAGGGATATTTTCACGTTTTTTTTCTTGAAAACACAATGAATAAAACTTTAGTTCCCAGAGGAGGTACATTTTTCAAACATGTTTGCTGTTTATTCTATCTTTAACTTAAACAGTTACAGCTTATTCAGTTCAGGCGTTTTGGGAACGCGAGGTAGAGATGGATAAGGGAAGGAGTGAACAATAGAAAACAAACTGATTTGAGCAACAATAGCTTTTGAGTTCTATTATGCATAAGCACAGATTCGTAACTTCTGTACACTGTTCTGACTCTCGTATATATGAAATCTATTCTCCATAAAAATGTATCCATAGACTGGAAAATTGTTGCATATCATAGTTGTTTTTTCAGAGTCAATAAAGTGTTTCGAGGTTTTCACAAGCATTGGGTCATATGTTCTTTCCAAATGACTTACCTTATCGGCCCTTTTTACGCCGGCCCTAAGTTAACTTCGGTCCCTTTTATGCCGGCCCTTATTCTGCCAAAGACCAATTTTGGCCTTACGCCAATTAGGGCCGCATATTACGCCAATGAGAAGGGATAGAGAAAAAAAATTTTACAAGAATGCTTTTTCTGCTCAATTTTGCATCAACAGTTAAAACAAAGGGAAAAAGTATGACAAAGTTGTTATAAAGGGTACTCAATAATAATGTCTCAATCAAGTACAATAACATCATCGGTGTTTATTGTGTTTGTGTCGGGTTGATGGCCGTCGTTTTCTTCTCCAGCCTCTTTGTTTTTGTCCTCATCTTCATCATCAGACTCGACCACAATTTCTTCTTGATAATTCTCTTCATCTAACACACCTCCCGCATTATCATCTTCAAAGAGTTCTTTTTCGTCCAACTTCTCTTTCATTCTCTCCACTTGGCGTACAACAAAAGAGTTCATTTTCTCTAAAATAATCATATTTCCATGAGTAAAATGCATCAAAATTGGAATCTCAAGACCCCCTTCCGGTATAGGGGATATATTCGGAGCTATGCCAGCAACAGTACCAAATACGGATCCTCCTTCGTGCAAAAAATAGAAAACAAAACGGGAAAGTTCTCTCGGGATGTGGCCAACGGTTACGGGGCCTATTCTGTCAACTCTTGTAATTGTAATTTTACAACAGTACGGATCTTTTTCAATCGATAATTCGTTTGTTTCTTTTGACACTCATTCTTGTTGGTGAAGTGAAATATTCCTCCAAGTTGTATCTCTGTACACATGATAACCTCTACTTCCAATTTCTGCTGAGAAAGAATTCATCTTGAGATGCCCGAAAATACCAAAACTTCGAAACGTGCAACACAACTCGTCCACCAAAAAAGGCGTGTCACAATGTTTGTTATGATTTCTGCGCTCCACTGTTGGTCATGTTTACAAAAAGATCTGATCGAACGTTTGTAGAGTTCCATTGAATTGTATCAACCATTAAAATAAAAGGCCTATTGTTATCATTCAACTGTCTGGCTTTTGTAAGTGGTATTGTTTTTTGTCTCTCTTTTTATAACTGGTATTGTTTTCTTGTCTGGCTTTTATAACTGTTATTGTTTTCTCGTCTGGCCTTTTTGCTCTCTTGGGTATTCAATTTCCCGGGGGTTACGTCTTTTTTTCTTTCTGTTATTTTCTTCTTCGGAAGTAGAATTTAACATCAAACTTTACCCCCGTCGAACAAATCTTTCCTATCACATTTGAAGAAATTGTACCAATGCTTTTTTGAAAGATTTTTTTTAGACAAAAGAAAGCATTTACACCAGGTTCTTTATGAGGTGACGGCATGGACATCACAAAGTATTTTTCGAAAAACCCGAATGGGGACTCGAATGAAAAATTAGATGGGCGTCCCTTAGACGTTTCTATTACTGGCTGCTCAAGAGGAACCACCATATCTGCCGCGAGAGAGTTGAACAAGCTTCAAGAAGAAAACGATGTTAAAAAGAAAAGACAAACTTTTCCAGAACATATTAAAAGGGAGGTTGCACACCATGCTTGGAAAAATGGAGTTTCAGCTGCAAGAAAATGGGCGGCTTCGAAATATCCCGATCATGTTTTCAAAAGAGAATCTGTCAGAGATTGGAAAATCAAATTCACTAAACATTTTGAAGCACTCGACGATAGCTCTATCTTTACCATACCAAGAGTTGGACGACCATCAATGGTAAACGACGAATACACGACTGAAATCAAATCAATTCTTCACAACCTTCGTGCTAGTGGCGGTGCCATCAGCAGAAAAACTGTAATCGCTATTGGAAATGGTGTTTTGGGTTTTCGTTGCCCAGAAGCATTAGTAAAGAACGGTGGAAACATAAATCTCACTACAAAGTGGGCACGTGGAGTACTTAAATCCATGAATTGGGTTAAAAGACGTGGTACAACAGCTAAGACACACATGAATCCAGCTCTCTATGAGGAATTGACATTTAATTGGAAGAGAAAGATTGCCAACGCAGTATTCGAAAATCGTATTCATAAAGAGATGGTTCTAAACTTCGACCAGACACCACTAGGCTACGTGGCACCAAATAAGGCAACCTTTACCGAAGAAGGATCACGTACAGTTCCCATCGCAAGTCTTGATGACAAACGGCAAATTACGGGAACATTTTGTGTAAGTATGACCGGAGAGTTTCTTCCAATCCAGTTAATCTATGCTGGTACGACCCCTAGATGTCACCCGACAACAAAATTTCCAAATTCATTTCACATTACCCACAGCTCAAATCATTGGTCGAACGAGCCTATTGTTATGGAATATCTGAAGAAAATTATCTTCCCTTATCTTACGAAGAAACGTGAATCGTTGAAATTATGTTTTTAAGGGCCAAACAACAAGCGCCGTTAACGAGTTGCTCAAAAAGAACAACATTGTCTACATTCATGTACCTAACAACCACACTAATCTTTCACTAATTCATGTACCTAACAACCACACTAATATTTCAAGAGATTGCTTTGGAATAAGTTCAATAAAGCTCAGGACTTTGTTACTGTTAAAAAACGATTCGCGGAAAGGTTACTGTTCATTTAGCGACTACATTTGCTTGTTTTGTTTGGTTTGTCATTACTTTTGTTTTTAGACCTTGTTCATATTACTTAAGCAAAACTGTTCAATCTATATGTTATGTCGTCAATTCACTGCTTCCAACCCCCCTCCTTTAATTCCTACACCTCTAGAGCCTATCCTAGAAAAACAAAGTGAAAAATTACCAACGAAACTCTTTCCTTGATAAACTGTTTGTTGGACATAGAGTTTATTTTTTATCCAAGATACCTTAAGGGAAGAAATAATTGCAAAAGAATTGTTGGGTAATTAAAAATTACGAATCAATGGTTGAAAAAATCGTGAATTGTGGAATTAAAGATTGAGAACCTGCCAGTCTGTCTTGAAAATATGAGATTAAAGATAGCAATTTTAAAAAAAAGTGATCTCCCCGTTTTGAGTGTTCTATGTCTGATAACACAAAAATGATTAAAAAAGCATTGTTTGCTTCTGCGAAGAAAAAGTAAAAGTGTATTTTTTTTGTGCTAATCTATTCTGCAAAACAGAAGTATCATCAAAAATACCAAATGCACTTCACATCACTCCTTCACCTGCTATCACCCATTCCCATTCTTCACCAGACTCGTATTCTGATTCTAAAAAAACTGTCAAATCTACTACTGCTTGTACTGATAACATATATGATAAGATCGCATCGAAATTTAATGGCATTTTTGCTTTTCCTGAGTCAGTTTTCATTTTTTCTGTAAATATTTGATTATATGCTCAATCGATTTTTTAAATTTCTTCCCTTAAGGTAGATGTACATGGATTGGCTTTTTCTTAAATTATTAAACTTTTTTTAGTGATTTAATTTGCTCAAGCTAGATAGAATAAAAAGTATTACCTTATTCGTATTAATTAATGCGGGGTAAGCTTTTGCAATACTTATTTTTGCTAATAAAGACCGAAAAAATTTGCATTTTGTGATACTTATTTTTGCGAATCATGGTCATTTGAAAAAAATTGTGACACTTATTTTTATGAATGATGAAAAAACAGATTTTTTGAAACAATTTTTTTATGCGTCAAAGAAAGACTTTCAAGAATTACAGTTTAGAAACAACGGAACAAGTATCAATTCAAAAAATGATTTGGACAAATTTTTGCGAATGTGGCAAATTTGAAAAAAATTTGTGACATTAATTTTTGTGAATTTGGGCCAAATTCGCAAAAAAATATATCACAAGATTTTATCCCGCATTAACTAATACGAATAAGTTATACTCCTATCTTATTGTATTTATATAATTATAAATTGTAATTATATAGGTATATAATAGTTTAGTTTCTATTACCAATGTTGTATGTATATATTCATTAATGACTGAGATGTGTGCTTAGCCTGGATCCACCTGAAACTTAACATATTTGTTCTTTCTGTTTTTTACTTTTCTTTTGATGACACGAAAGGCAGTTTTTTCAGTTTCATTTTGCCAGATACCTTAAGTGTACAAAATTTAGCGGTGACTAAAATTTAGCGAGTACTAAATTTAGCGATTTTTTTTGCTAAAAATCGCTAAATTTAATACACGCTAAAAATAGTTTTTTGAAAAAATTTAGCGATTCGCTAAATTTTAGTCACCGCTAAATTTTGTACACTTAAGGTAACAAGTTTGTGGCTGTTGTTTGCTTTAATAGAACAATACTTGAATGTTCATGAGCTATTTTCTCGAGGAATTGATTAATTTGGAAAGACTTGGAGCACTTTTCACCGGGTAACTGATTAATGTTCTGGTGTTGCATACAGGTTGCACATCTTTCTCTGAAAATTGTTTACCAAACTGTGGACACGTGCTTTGTGTTTTTTCTTTGACCCTGTATGAGTGGAAATATACAGTATAGGCAGAAAGAGTGCTCACATTTATTAATCCCCTAACAAACATGGCAAATACACAATGGCAAGTGAGGATTTGTTTCTGAGTCAAAGTCTTCCAGTTTTGCATTTTTTATTTTAAATGAGCCTCAGGTGTTTCCCTAGCCAAGTCAATAGTAATTTATTGATCATTTCTCTTATCCAAATATCACCAGTCGTTGGTCTTCCTATGTGTTTATTTTTTTTGGTCTGCCTCAAATTAAGTTTTTGTCCTCTTTCACAGACTTTGCAGTTAGCACTATGAGGTTCCCAAGTAACGGTTTTCTAGTGTGTGGTATTGTTTTTTCATGTATGTTCTCATTATTGTGTAGCACGACATACACATTTTAGTAGGATGAATATCTGCTACATCACTTTCTATATCTAGGAACAAGGCTGTGTTGACCTTTGTAATCTTTCAAAATTTCCCTTGATATATAACAAGTGTTTCTGCAGTCCGTTTCCACACATTCTGCATAGCTTAGAAATATTTTTGTGTGGGGTCTCGGTCAGCCATGACAGATATAAAAGCCGAAGGTACTTGCACTTGCATGTATTTTAAAGAAAAATGAAAAAACACTGGAAGATGAGTCCTTTTGAGAAATACAAAGGATTGATAATACTTTCTGAGGAAATAGATGGTAAGTCTGGGAAAACTTCGCAAGATGTTAAATCTTGCGAGTAAAAATCTGTCATTTTTTAATCGTAACTAAACATTGAGTTTTTCGCCAACAGCAGGTTCAAATTAATCAAATCCTGCATTTTTACGTTCCAGAAGCAAGTTCACTCTTTTGGCAATCCTATCAATCTAGAATATATTCAGTTTTTCTCACTTTTGCTGAAATTTGAACTGCATTTGGGTGAACTTGTGTGCCACAGATGAACGTGCTTCTGCTCAAGTTTTCGTAAATTGTTTTGCGCATGCGCATTTTTGAATGTCGCGTTTCTCGGTGGGATTGAACGAACGTGACATAACTTAAATCAACATAACATACAATATGAAAATCTATTTCTACTAAACCAACCAGTCGCGGATCCAGTGGTAAGCCGCAACTTGTGTAGGAGAGTGTTAGCAATTCAAACATAAAAGAAAAAGGTTCAAATAATCCCATTGATAATATGAACTGAAGTCACAAATTATGTCAATGCGCTTCTCCACAAGTTGCAACTACACTCTAGATCCACCACTGTCTCCATATTACCACTTCCATAGAGTTTATAAATAACACCAATGTGCACGAAAAGACAAATGACACAATGAAACTTTGTTAGGATCTGTATGAAAATGTTCTTTTCAAACATGATATACCTTAAAGGGATTTTTTTGCGTGGACTAACTTTTGTGAGCCAAGGTTTGAGAGCATTTTGCGTGGATTAACTTTTTGAGTCGGAGCTTCTAAAGGAAAATGTTTGGATTTATATTTGCGAATGGGCACAAAGTGCAATGCGTGTACTTTATAATATATATACCTAAAAGGAGAACTAAACTTGAAAATTTGATTTTTCAAAAAATCTTTTTCTACTTAACTTTCTGTTAATATAACTTAAAAAATCATAATTTTATAAGCGCAAAAACTTTTATTCCACATGAACGAGCTCTTTATATTTCTGCATAAAGCCGGTTTCTTTCAAGATCGCTGAAAAGTTTGGGATCTGGAGCTGAGAATTTATAATGACGTACAAAAGTTCAAAATAAATGTAGCGTATGTTATACAAGAAAAAGAAACATGTCTGAAATTAGCAGTGATGAAAGTTTTAGTTACGAATATTTATATACGAACAACAAGTTAGTTCCGTAGGCACACAGAGCCAAAAAATGAGCAAATAAAATCATGAAATTTTGCGTGCATTTATTTTCACGAATCGTTCATTTGCGTCAATTTATTTTGGCGAATTTGACTAAAACTTAATCCACGCAAAAAGAACCCCTCAAGGTATTGTGTCCTAGAGCATATTACACTCCAAATTTTCACAAGGCTTTAGTGATCTCATTGTATTTATATAATTGGTTGGATTTGAATCATCATCCAAAGTTTGTTTTCCATCTATTTTGTTCTCTTTCTTCGAGTAAAAGTATTGAAATCTCATTTTTTCTTGATTTTCTAATTAGTGCCGCGTTTGAAGGTGCAGTGCTTATTAGAGGGCAGCGCTTATTTCGATACTCAAAATTTAGGTGCGGCGCTTATTAGAGGATGGCGCTTATTGGAGGAAATAGAGTTTTGTTTTCGGTACCTTGTATTCTTTGAACAAATCCAGGTTCAGATTAGTGTTTGGTAGATTCAATTAGTATTTTCTACGAATTTGATCGATTCGTGGGTTGATATCCTTAGTAGAGAAACTGCTCTCACTTGGGGTTCTATGGGGGGTTAGTAATGTACGAGGAAGAATTAACAAATCTATTTTGTTCTCTTTCTTCGAGTAAAAGTATGAAATCTCATTTTTTCTTTATTTTCTAATTATTGCCGGGTTTGAACCTTGTATTCTTTGAACAGATCCAGGTTCAATCGGACAATTTGATATCAATTATCAAAAAATAAGGTCTGGGTAACTTTTTTTTCGTCACTCGATGGATCGGAAACAAAAAGTTTTTTAGGTTCAGCCTTGGGTCAATGGAATTGGATCAAAGTAGGCTTTTAAGTACACATTTTTTATAATCAATTTTGTAGCTAAAATCTGATAATTCAAAATACTGCACTCTGTCTTTTGATTAGATGGTATAACCCTCCCACCCCCCACCCCAGTCACCCCTAAATTCTTTTTCTGAAATCGGGGAAGGTTGGTCTATTCACGCAATCACGCAACCAATTTTTGCAATTCACGCATCACTCAAAAGACCAAATTTTAAGCAAACACGCAAAAGCTTTTGAATTTTCACGTGTTCACGCAACAAAAAAGCCCATTCCCGCATTCACTTAAACTGCTGGTGGTCCCTATTACCGCATCTTGGCTCAATAAATTTCTCTATGATTGTTTTCCTTTTTCTTTCTTAGGTGTCAGCACCATTGCTCGCTGCTGCCTCCACCCGGTGGAGTACATCATCCAATTTTCTTACTAGAATTAATTGAACTTCAGCCAAAATAGCATAATCAGCAAAAATAGCATACTTGTTATAAACAGCATACTTGAATCAGCAAAAAAAGAAAAAAATTAAATATATTGATATTGAAAAATTGTCTCCTTATTTATTGTATATTTTCCCTTTGTTAAAACACGATATCAATCGAAGCGTATCGTATTTCAATTGGGAACTTTAATGGGAATAGGCAATATTTCCAGCGGAGGAATGTCACGATTATTAAAACCTCTTTCCTTTTTAGCAATTGTTTTATGCTCTTCTATCATGCTTCTTCAATCGGGTGATATAGAATTAAATCCAGGTCCGGTTACAATATTCAAGGTAGTAAAAGCTTCAACTCACCAGGGCAATGCCGTGATTTTTGGTAGGACTGCAGGCTCCCAATGTATGTTTATGTCCCTTTCGGCAATAGTCTATTCAAAAGTGAAATCCTTATGTTATTGGGCTCAAAATGATCTAGACGCTATTCTCAAGATCGGTAATGATTTATACAGTAGCTTTTCTACCATTTCTGTTTATAGTTTCGGGATACGTTTCAGGACTATTCCGACCTCAAGGAGCCAGTAACATTTACCTCATTAACTAGGCTGCATACGCATGCATCCCGAAATAAGTTTTGATATAGGGGATGCAAATCGTCTAAAATATTTTTGTCCGGCGGTTCCCCCAAATTTGGGGTAACCTCACAACTCACTTAAGCGAGATTGGAGAAAAGACGGGACAAAATTATTTGAGCCGATACGCATCTAGCCTGTACCAAACTCTTACTTCGCAGAAAGATAACGCATTTCGGGGATTGGGTTGAATCGATTTAGGCCCAGCGGAGGCCTAAAATCAAAGTTCTTAAAGGTCGGTACAAAGGAGTCATATATTATCCCACTCATTAACATTAAAAGAGCGAAAAAAGCGTTTTTAACGTTTATCATAAGCTTTCTGTTACATATCATCCTTCATCGCTGGGCTTTCATGCCTCGGGCGTCTTGTTTATCAGTTTATTTGATTAAGATTATTCAACATTCGTTTTAAAACGAGATATTTTGAGGAAAGTAAGACCTAAAATTCGGTATTTACAGATGAAATATTCTTCATAATTAATGTACTCGTCTATAGTTCGGCATGTTCGGTGAACGAAAGCTTTATGAAATATTGAAATATGCGGAACTAGGAGAAATTATGAAAATTATGCAATGATTATTAGTATAATTTTAATTTTCAACCAATGAACATTTAGAATTTTAACAATTAGAATTAATTATATGTTTAAAATATTCGTGCAAAACAATACTCACACCAGAAAAAGGGACACGGATAGCTTTTATGAGAAACAGTGAGTTGTTTATCTTTCTTTTTCTACATATCTCTGATTAGATGATAAAATAAATTACAATTGTAAAAGAACTATTAAAATATGTTATATACATAAAGACCACTATATTCGTTAGGTGAGAATTATTTTGTTCTATCTCCATTTTTGGAAAAAATGAGCTCCGATTGTTTTCAAGCTTTTCAGGATCATTTCGTTCTTTCTCCGTGAGGTTTTTCCAAAAACAAGCGCAAAATCTCCTTCAAACGACAGTCTGATATTGTTTTATCTCCTTATTCGTTATAACGCGTTAAAACTATAATGTGCTATCTCCAAAAGCCAAGCAAATACGGCTTATTCTATGTCTAGGTTGATACCGGGTTATTGATTTGTCCTGGAACCACTGTTAGATTATCCTGTAAATAGTGGGATCGTTTGTTTTTATTGTATTTATAACATGGCGACCGTGGCAGCGATTTATCAATCATAAGATGCCGATCAAGCCTTAAAAAAGCATTCAAATTCTGTGGTTTAGATATAATCACAAAAGTTTTGTCATGCAAATATAATAAGTCACATGAGAACATACAAAGGTCATACTCATAATCAATCGACAAAATAGCCAAAGTTCACCCTATAAAATTTAACACAATTTTTAAATATGCGGTTTAAAAGTATAAATTGCATAAAATGGTATTAAAATGATTTTCTTCACTTTGAAATAGTTTTGTAAAAAGCAACATCAACAGGAGGCATATAGGCAAACATACTCTCAAGATTGTCCTTTTTTGCCTTTGAAATTAATCTTTCGGCTTTCAAAACTTTCGCAAACGGGATTTCTGGAGGTTTGTGCCTTTCTTGTCAGTTTGGCCTGTTTAAAAGGATCAGTAAATTTCTCTTTATAGAAGACATGGTTAGGAGTGTTTTTGCGATAAACAACTGTTTTGATTGAAAAATACGGAACAGATTTATAATTAAGCAAAGTAACAACTTTACTGAAGTTCTTGATGTTGTCTGATTGCATTTGTATTACCACAAATGGATGTTTTCGATTGACATTTGGTAGCATTCGCAGCAACCCAAGTGGAGAAAATATCTCAGCTGGAGACAAAGCCCTGTCAATTTGACTATGTATATTATCCACTTCTTGAATGCTGGAATGACCAGGTTCACAAAATTACTGTTCGATTAATCTCTGGATGCGTAGTAATAAACTCTCGAAGAACAGCAGATATATAACTTTGAATAACAAGACTGTAAATTTGTGAAAATATATTTAACAACGTTTCGGCCGTACGACGGCCATTTTCAAGTGGAAAAAAAAATAATACAAGTGTGACAATATATACAAGAAGTCGTACGATACGGTAAGGTCGTACGATCATACGATCAAAAAAAATTCCCCCAGGGACAAATCAACCATCCGAAAATAGAAATAATGGCAATGACGCTATATTCCGATTGAGGATAGGCTTGTCCCTACGGATTAACAAGCTTTCTTTCAATTCTAAGTCAAAATTGTTGCCTGCGGAGGAGAGTATAGAAAAATTCTCAAATGTAGGCTTATTTTTACAATGTACTACATGCTCCGAAATAGCGCTATGGTTTTGTAATTTAACGGCTTTTCCAGTTAAGGCCGAAATTCCCATATGTTCGCAGGCTCGTACTTTCAAATGTCGCATAGTTTTACCATAATAGATGGCATTGCAGCCATCGCACTTAAATTTATATACAACATTTGAGCGCAGAGTCATTGGGGTACGGTCCTTAAAACGAAAAAAATCGCTAATTCTACTACTAGATTTAAAAATTACCTTAAGCTGACAACAAGGAAGGTTTTTATTAAAAGTACTAAGCAAACGAGTTCTTAATTTCAAAGATAATTTACCTAAATATGGCAAAACAAGAAATACTTCTAACTTAGGCACAGTAATGACCACTTTCCTTTCTCGAAACATTCTGTCAAGAAATGACTTAATGCATCGATCGATCAAGTTGGATGGGTAGCCATTTCTCATCAGTATGCCTCTAAGATCTTGTATCTCCAAGTGGAACCTAGAAAAATCAGATACGATATTAAAAATTCTGAAAATCAAAGTCAAAATTAATCCATATTTATATTCGTCAGGCAAAAAACTACAATAATTTGTGTAGACACCACTGAAAGTGGGCTTCCTATAAATAGTTGTGACAAACTTGTTAAATTCACGAATAACAGAAACATCAAGAAAAGGAAGACGATTTTCAAATTCCACTTCAGAAGTGAAAGATATGTTGATGTGTTGCCTATTAAGGTAGTCCTGAAAGAGAGGCAAGTGGCTAGGAGATGAAAAAAGCACAAAAATATCATCAACATATCTTCTGTAATACACAGGTTTAAACTCTGACGGGCAATTACGCAACCAAATTTTCTCATGATGCGAAAGAAAAGCATTGGCAAGACTGGGACCAAGTGGCGAGCCCATAGCAACACCATCAACTTGTTTATATAACTGACCGTCAAAGGTAAAATGTGAATTTTGAGTAGCTAGAGACAGAATTTTTCTAAAGTCATTCTTGCATAAGTTATTAACAACATCTTGGTTTTCAAATAAACCTTCTACACAAATATCGATAGTTTCTTGCAAAGGAATGTTAGTGAACAGAGATTCAACATCTAAGCTAGCCATATGAAACCTACCATCCTGTTTCCTAATTTCTTCAGCAAACGAGAAGGAGTCAGAAACAGTATACTCGTTAGATGTTAAAGGAGACAAAAGCGGAACAAGAAACTTGGCTATTTTATAGACAGGAGTGTTGATAGCTGATAAAATAGGTCTAAAAGGAGGGCTACCATTAACAACACGTTTATGTACCTTACAAAGTCCATATAACAAACCTAGCTTCGACCCAGTTGGTTTCAATTTATCGTATAATTTCTTGTCGATAGAGCCATTATCCAACAAAGTTTTTAACACAGCAGTAACTTGTTTTTCTTGATTGATGAGGAAGTTTAACTCTTTTTCACGAGGACAGTCGATTTTTATAAATTTTGTATGATCACTTAAGATATCCATAATTTTACTGACATAAGTCTCTTTATCGATCAGAACAACTGAGTTTCCCTTGTCAGATTTTTGGATAATTATATCGAGCTCGTGTGATAGTGAAAACAAGGCTTCCAACTCTTCATCACTCAGATTCCGTGGCTTTTTGGATGAGTTGTAAGTCTCAAATGTAGAAATGGCGCAATCTTTGATACGTGCTTTGACTAAATCTCTGGTTTCAGATGACATTTTCATATCTTTGATACTGCGATAAAGTTTTTCAAAAGAAATCATATAATCTGCATATTCGATTTTAGAAGGCGGAATAGCAAAATTTAAGCCTTTTGCTAATAATGATTTCTCAGCATCCGATAATAAGTGGGACGAGTAATTGTGAATAACATCATCAGGATTGTGTTTTGTTGACATTGATTGAAGACCAAGGTTTGCCAGCTTCTTTTTGTGGGTTTCATCATTCTTCTTGAGAATTTTGTCATTTCGCGCAAGGAAAAGACAAGTGACATGTGCAAAGTCAATATATGATAAACTTTCCTTAAGTGAAATGTGTTGCGATTTCAGTTGTTTTTCAAGATTATGTATTTTTGTCTTTTTGAACTGAACTTCCGCTTTTAGTAGACTCTGTTGGGATTTTCGGTAAGCTTCAGAATTATGTAAATTCTTGTTGCTCAGTTTGAACTCTAAAAACCGAGGAGTTAATCCATGATGACTACATGTTTCCAGAAACTCAAGATCAAGCTTTGCCTTTCTAAGTTTATAGTCCGTTTTTTCGAACTTTCTACACAGCTGTACAGTCACATTTCCGTATCTTTCACGTAAAATTTCGTTGATGGACTTACCACCAGGAAATCGGATTCTGATCAAAAACAAGAACACTAATGTTAATACTCGTAACATCATAAGGTCTCAGGATAATCACAACCACGATGCAGGGTGCCATGTAAATGATGTAAATTTGAATAACAAGACTGTAAATTTGTGAAAATATATTTAACAACGTTTCGGCCGTACGACGGCCATTTTCAAGTGGAAAAAAAAATAATACAAGTGTGACAATATATACAAGAAGTCGTACGATACGGTAAGGTCGTACGATCATACGATCAAAAAAAATTCCCCCAGGGACAAATCAACCATCCGAAAATAGAAATAATGGCAATGACGCTATATTCCGATTGAGGATAGGCTTGTCCCTACGGATTAACAAGCTTTCTTTCAATTCTAAGTCAAAATTGTTGCCTGCGGAGGAGAGTATAGAAAAATTCTCAAATGTAGGCTTATTTTTACAATGTACTACATGCTCCGAAATAGCGCTATGGTTTTGTAATTTAACGGCTTTTCCAGTTAAGGCCGAAATTCCCATATGTTCGCAGGCTCGTACTTTCAAATGTCGCATAGTTTTACCATAATAGATGGCATTACCATAATATATTACATAATGTATTACAGAAGATATGTTGATGATATTTTTGTGCTTTTTTCATCTCCTAGCCACTTGCCTCTCTTTCAGGACTACCTTAATAGGCAACACATCAACATATCTTTCACTTCTGAAGTGGAATTTGAAAATCGTCTTCCTTTTCTTGATGTTTCTGTTATTCGTGAATTTAACAAGTTTGTCACAACTATTTATAGGAAGCCCACTTTCAGTGGTGTCTACACAAATTATTGTAGTTTTTTGCCTGACGAATATAAATATGGATTAATTTTGACTTTGATTTTCAGAATTTTTAATATCGTATCTGATTTTTCTAGGTTCCACTTGGAGATACAAGATCTTAGAGGCATACTGATGAGAAATGGCTACCCATCCAACTTGATCGATCGATGCATTAAGTCATTTCTTGACAGAATGTTTCGAGAGAGGAAAGTGGTCATTACTGTGCCTAAGTTAGAAGTATTTCTTGTTTTGCCATATTTAGGTAAATTATCTTTGAAATTAAGAACTCGTTTGCTTAGTACTTTTAATAAAAACCTTCCTTGTTGTCAGCTTAAGGTAATTTTTAAATCTAGTAGTAGAATTAGCGATTTTTTTCGTTTTAAGGACCGTACCCCAATGACTCTGCGCTCAAATGTTGTATATAAATTTAAGTGCGATGGCTGCAATGCCATCTATTATGGTAAAACTATGTGACATTTGAAAGTACGAGCCTGCGAACATATGGGAATTTCGGCCTTAACTGGAAAAGCCGTTAAATTACAAAACCATAGCGCTATTTCGGAGCATGTAGTACATTGTAAAAATAAGCCTACATTTGAGAATTTTTCTATACTCTCCTCCGCAGGCAACAATTTTGACTTAGAATTGAAAGAAAGCTTGTTAATCCGTAGGGACAAGCCTATCCTCAATCGGAATATAGCGTCATTGCCATTATTTCTATTTTCGGATGGTTGATTTGTCCCTGGGGGAATTTTTTTTTGATCGTATGATCGTACGACCTTACCGTATCGTACGACTTCTTGTATATATTGTCACACTTGTATTATTTTTTTTTTCCACTTGAAAATGGCCGTCGTACGGCCGAAACGTTGTTAAATATATTTTCACAGATATATAACTGTTTCGATTTTGTGGATCGCACGAGTCAAACCAAAGTATAAATTTTTCAATGGCTGGAAGATCCTTAAGAATCCTTTCCATCATTGACGTTGTAGCACTGGCAATGTCATTCCCTCCTCTGCCAGCATGGCCCTCATGCCAAAGCACACAATAACCTTTCTTGTTTAATGAGCAATGCCCCGTCAAGTTGTATTGTGAAAGCTTCCTTTTGTAGTAGAAGTTTCCTACGTTAGATTTTGGCAAGGTAACAACATTTTCTAAGTCAATACAAACAACAGCTACCTTTTTATCTTTAATTTCACGATCGTGTTTTCGTTCAGCCCTGGTGTCATTTTTAGATGTAACGTGGCTGTTGTATTTTGCAGTCAGCTCATCTGATGGGTGACTTGTGTTGTTAAATTCATAACAAAGATCACAAAGATCTTTTTTTGGCTTTTGGAATTCAATATTGAATTCATGGTTGAAAATGTTTCGATAAGCATGTAACTTTGCAGGCACAATTTCCTTTTCTTCACAGTAACTCTGATACAGTTCATACATTTTATGTAAGTTCAAACTGCTTTCTAAATACTCTTTCCTAGTTACACTTCTACAGTAATGTGATTCAACCCTAGGAAAAGCATTGATATGATCCCTTACGGATTGCTTGCATTCATCAGGAAGCTTCTTTTTGGTGTGTTTTCCCCATTTTGACTTTGCCGGAACTGATGTTTCTGTATCTTTAGTTTCGTGCAAATACGAACCTCTACGAGCGCTGATATCTAATGTGGTGAGATAAAATTCTTTGCAAACGCGAATCTGAGTTCCCTCGGTGATGCAAAAGTGATAGAAGTAGGAAAACGTTTTACGGGAGTCTTTTCCTTTATTTGTTCTGCAGCGTTGTTTCTGGTGACGCTCGGTTGTCTTATTAATAAAATGTTTCTGTCCTAACTGGTCCATGTCCCAAAAGCTTCGAAACACGTTCTGCCGATCCTCATCAGTAAAGTTCTGAGAACATTTAAACTTACAGCAATTTGTACAATCTTTTTTAGTTTTCACTTCTTTTGCTGGAACATCTTCCCCTTTGCTGCTGATATAGGCTTTTCCTGACTGTCGTCTCTTTTTATGAATGTTTTGCTTCCACGTATCTGAATTACGTTTTCTTTTTCTAGAGATGCCACCATGTGATGGAGGTCTTTCAACAGAGTTTGAAAAATCCATTCTGTTCAACTGTTCAAATTTATGACAATGTTCAATTCGTTTAAAAATGTTTAAAAACATAGAATGGTTGTTCCGCATTGTGACCAGAAATAAAGCTTTCTTTTATAACTATAACACTTGAAATAATTATAGCAGTATGAAATGTGGCCTATTGTCTTAAACAAATGATTTTTAGGAATATTGCCATCAGTGGAATTTGGGTCTTTCTTTTAAATTAATTTGTGACCCCAAAGACTTTTAAGGAGAACTTGTAGTCCAAATTAGGATTTTGGAGTGCTCAAGCAACTCCAAGGGATATACATAGTAGCAACAATAGAGGAAAATTGATGTTTTTCGTACTGGTTAAAATATTTTTTGTCAGATAACGGTGAATTTGCAAGAGAACGGAGTAAAAACAAAATAATTTTAATAAATATCACTTGTTTTGCTACTATTTTGTTCTATCTCCAATTGCAAATTTTCCCTGGAGGACAGTGGGTACTAGCAAATTTGAAATAATTTTTGGTCAGGTGTTCCAAATACGATGTATTCAAAAGGTACCAAGTAATTTTCAATAGAAAGGTTTTTTAAAGATTTTGTGAGCTTATGAAATTTAAAACTTAATTTTCTCAGTTCAAAGAAATTGGAGATAGTACAAAATAATTCTCACCTAACGTATTGTGTAATGCAAATCAAATCTGCTTCTATGACTAAAAAAACAATCTGTAGTGCCCAGGAAAACGCTAGAAAGCTGAGAAAGCTACGATTGGAATAGAAAAACAAATACAGTAAACCAAAAAACTGCACTTCGTGCATGTACATATTAAAATCCGTTAGGCCAAAAAAGTCTGTACGGCCGCAAACTCTTGGATATTCCGAGTACAAAAACTCCTAAGAAGAAAAAATACTACAGTCTGGCCTCATCACATGTGAAATGAAAATCATCAACACAGTCCACATTCATGCCAACAGTCCGACTGCCCCGAAGACAGAGCAAAGCTGAAAGCATTATAATGAAGGATAGCTTACAGCGTATCCAGCTCATAATATGCTCATATCTTTGACCGGTCTTCGTGGCAATCTTCTCAGCAAGATGTTTATGGAACACTGATGCCTCGCGATTCATTCCTCCAGTAATTGAGTACACAAGAGGAGTGAATGAGCCATGCTCATTGTTCAACACTCGATCATTATATTTTCACTTTTTCTCTTGTTCATGTTTGTTGAAAACTTTCTCAATGGGTGTGTCAATTTGAGATTTAGAATTTGGATTCGTCACTCGTACGTCGAAATAAGCGGATTGTCCTGGTCACCAGAAACCCCTAGCACGTATATCTAATCTAGCTTCGTCATCATTTATGGACTGCAGTTTGGGTTCGGTTTCTACATCAGAGTAGACCTTCTTCAACAAATTGGCCTCGAAATCACGGACATTGTTGTGTCGGATTGAAACGAAACCGCCTTTTTTGCAGTTCATTGCATGATTTACGTCAAAAGCGTCACCACAGGCACATTTCGAGGGGAGGTTGCGTATATTATTACCGAATCTAAGAGCAAGGGCATCACGAAATTCAGCTTTGTTCATTGCAAATCCGTGATCTTTTAACGGCAGCACAGTCAGCCAGCTCGATGCACTGTGTGTAAATGAATATAAAAAAGTATTGCACTCCCATCGCATATTATTCTTACAAGACACCAATGTAGGAGCACAAAATCATTGAAATTCAAAACTAAAAGCTTCATTTTTTCTTTTCAAAAGCAAAGATTACAAAAACATAATGATAGTGATTAAGAGTTTATACAGTGTGTTTCGTAATGTTGGAAATGGAAATTTTAAAGCTGTTTTTTTAAATGAATATAACAAGTTTAAAAATAATTTTTACACCGTTGGAAAGCCATTTTGAAGTACTTTCGGATAGTATGTTTTTGTGAAAAATGAAAAAGTGGTTCTTAAAAGAATAAGGAAAATGTCTTGGAAAAACGTAATTAAATTTTTAATGGTCGATTAAGATGTGAATGAAAAGAAAACATTTTTTCAAACAATGACAGCAATTTGGAAAACAATAAACAAATTTAAGCTGTGTGTTCACGAAAAACGTTAAGGCCGGAGCAAACGTGTCAAACTCTTTCATCAAACTGCATCAAATTAGTTTGATGAGCGTTTTGATGAAAATTCGAATTTTTGATGAAAACAGAAAATTCCATTTGAAGTGTCATCAAACTGATTCCATCAAATAATATAAAGTCCATTCATTCTGAAAATTAAAATGGCTGAGTTAGCAGCTAGTATTTTATTACTGTCATCACTAGTTGATTCTGATGATGAAAAACCTCGCAGAGGTAAAACAAGAAATTGGATGAAGAGAAGAAGTGAGAAGGGTTATTATAATAACATTATAAAAGAATTGCGATTAGAAGATCGATTTGGTTTCAAGGATATGTTTCGAATGGATGTTGTTGATTTTGAATACGTTTTGGCTCAAATTTCTGATTTGATAACTCCACAGGAAATTATTGGAGGAACCAGTCCCATTCAGGCTGATGAACGGTTAGCTTTGACATTAAGATTTTTAGCTACCGGTGAGAGTTTTCAATCTTTGGGCTACCAATTTAGAATTTCGTTGAATGCAGTGTCATACATCGTGAAAGGCTGTTGCAAAGCCATTGTAGATCGAATGGTGCAGCAATTTTTAAAAACTCCATCTTCAAATGCTGAATGGCTCAAGATTTCAAAGAAATTTGAAGAGAAATGGAACTACCCGCACGCATTAGGGGCGATTGACGGGAAACACGTAAGGGTTCAAAAACCAAAAAACGCTGGGTCCTTTTACTACAATTACAAACACACCCATTCAATTATATTGATGGCTATCGCGGGACCTGACTATGAATGTTTATATGCAGATGTTGGGTGTAATGGGAGAGTAAACGATTCGGGAATCTCTTTTACAAGGCATACAGGATGGTTCTATTAATCTTCCCATGGATGAAGATTTACCTAATGGTGAAAGCGCCTCATATGTCTTCCTTGGAGACGATGCTTTTGCGCTTAAAACCTTCATGATGAAACCTTTTCCTCAAAAAGACTTGACCGGCGAAAAACCCATCTATAATTACAGACACAGCAGAGCAAGAAGGATATCGGAAAATTTATTCGGAATCCTAGCGAATCGATGGCGGGTATTTTTCACTATAATCAATTTAGAACCAAAGTACGTAGAGGATATTATTTTTTCAGCTCTCATATTACATAATTTTCTGATTAAAAGCACAATTTCATCAAATTCCTACTGCCCACCGTTATTTGCTGATACCATTTTAGAAGATGGTGAAGTTGCTGAAGGAGAATGGCGTAAGGCTGATCAAAACAATGCATTTTATCCACTGCAAACACCTCGATTTGGTCATAATTCTTCACAATCAGCAAAATCAGTTAGAGAATGTTTCATGCATTATTTTGTCAATGAGGGTTCAGTTGAATGGCAATGGAAATATTGCTAACATTTTTTATAATATCAAATGAGCAAAAATTAATAAAAATATGTGTATGTTATTGACAATTATTTTTATTATATTTCTGTATACTCAAGATTTGTAAAATTAGTTTACAAGAAATAATAAGAACAGAATAAAAACAACATAAAACAAAAACAATGTCATTTGTTTAACATATCCATATATGAATGTCCTCCCTGCATCACTACAGGTAAAGCTTGAAAGTTAAACTGAGATCTCTAGTTTTGTTTTTGAGGATCGGCAACTGCTGGGTCCACTGTCATCTCTATTTCAAATAAAATATCGTGGATTCGTTTTTCTGCTATTCTTCTCTCTCTGCTTCCGAAATTTGATAGTTCCTGGTCAATGTACTGCGCAAGAGGGGATACTTTTGGGGATTCAACAGCACTTCCCTTCGCTGAAATAGCTTCTGTGCATCGAGACAATAGCTCAAGTTTCTTCCCTGCTACCGAAGTTTTTTTTTTTTTAATTGGAGTAACCTCTTTTACATCGATTTCTTCATCTTTACTCATCCTTTTCAAGGTGTCTCTACTTTTGGAAGCACCGATAACTGGGTCAAAAATGTTAACCTGTCAAAATGTACCCACTTACTGGAATACAACTCGTCTGTGCTCTGTCCACTCTTAGTGCGCCTTTCCTTTGACAGTTCCTTTCCAAACTGAGTTTTTAAATTGTTAATTTTTGCTTTAACTGAGGTGATATTTGTATCGAGACTTTCTGCGATTTCAGAGTATGCTGATTCTTTTAAATTACGTTTGGTGTATGATTTATCAAATATATCCCACAAACAAGTGTTTTTTTCCAGCATATCGATCAAATTCCATGTCTCTTCGTCAGTCCAATCTTTAGCTGATTTAAGTTTTGAGATTACCTTTTTGTTCTCCTTTTGCTTTTTAAAAAAATCACCATTTTTTATTACTTCTTCTTCGTTTCCTGAATCCATCACGTCTGTTTATAATTGTTGTATCGTGCACACAGTTTTGATTTTTATTTTCTATTCAATTTCGAACGTCAAAACATTTGAAAAACACTCCACCTTTGCTTTTTTGCACTCAACGCGGTGATAAATTAACGTTATCTGATGAAATTTTGTCTCAAACGCGTCAAACAGCAAATTTTAGTTTGATGGAGGCAATTTTGTCTGATGAAAAGTTTGTTCCCGAACAAACTTCATCAAACTCCATCAAACTGGATTTTTTTCTTCTTTTTACTTTTTTTCAAAAAAATGTTTCCTCTCAAACCTATCAAACAGTTTGTCAAACTTGATAGTTTGATGGAGTTTGATGAACTTTTTGATACGTTTGCCCCGGCCTTTAAACTTTTATGTTTTAAAATATCAATTTAGGGGTCTCAGCGCAAACATAAAATTAATAAAAAATTTGAATGGATTCAGTGTTTTGAAACAATAAGCACGATGTAATTAAACTACGTGTTAATCCAGGGGCGGATTTAGGATTTTTTTTGACTGGTGTAAATGTCAACTTAACTGACTTAGTCGTATTGGGGGCGTTTGGAGCCACCCAAATAGTCCAGAGCCCTTTATGCATTAATATGAACATTAACAGACCCAAACGCTTTTGTTTTCTCCCATGTGGTTATGATACATTGACAGTTTATACAAAGCAACTGAAAGAAGTGAAACAGTGAAAGTACATCTAGAAGATCAAAAAATTTCAAATTGTAAACATAAAAAGTAGAAACAGAGATTAAGATTTGTCATCAAGAAGGACTAAATTTAAAATTTTCAATTTCAACTTATTAAATACATTATGAATATCAATAGCTTATGACTAGCTATAATAACTAATTGATCAGGAAACCAGTCCATTTATTAAAAAATATTCAAAGGAGCTGGCTACCTGTCAATCATTTAGGCATTTATATCAGTATGTGATGTAACAAATTGACACAAAATATATGTGTGCAATGCAGTTAGATATTCTGCAGTCTCCCACAAAAAAATTATGATTATAACATAAGAAATTGACTCCTACATTTTAATAAGAAGCAATGGAAGCTTATCAAAACAGAAACTTAGATTAAGAGAAGAAGAGCTGTTTGTCTGAGTTGTGGGAAAAAGATAAATATAAATTGAATGAACAAAAATTATATGCATTTCTAAATATTTAAAGATAATGCATGAACTGTTACGAAGGCTGACAGAAAACATAAGTCAACAGTTTTCTTGATGGAAATTGTTTCTTTGAGTAGCGATTTTGATGTTTGTCAACTGCTTAATGAGGGTTCTCACTGACATCAGTAATCTGCAACTCTCAGCTCAGTTTATTATAGTTCATAATATCATCTTTAAGTTACACAAAAAGGAATCACTACAGTCCCAGAATCACCACTGTACTGTGAGTACTCCTACAAGTTTGTCTGTGTATAGCTATACATTTAATGCTATGAATAGCCAGTCTCCATAACGTTTTCAAAACAATCAAGTTCAGCAACTGAGATGTGATCAATCACGATAGTAAGGAAGCTAAATAAATAAGAAAAAATAAAATTATATAATATAACCAATTTACAAAATGGGAAAATAAACAATAAACAAATGTGTTAACAAACCTAACTCGTTACGACAAAGACTTCATTACATAACAAAAATTCATTCTGATGTTAAAGGAAAAGTTTCTCCTTCATTCCAAAACAGATTATCAGCTAGCTGGTTAAGTGGTTTTCGAATGGGTAGTTTCATGTTTCAATGTGTAGATACAAGTCAAAAGGAAGTGCAACAACCTATAATACATAAAAAGCTACAAAAAGCAGCAGATCTAGAAAAAAATGCATAGCTATTTATAAAGTAATTCACTTTTAGTTTCTTCTCACTATAATATATCACACTAAATGTTTTGTAAACAAAAAGCTAGAAAACTTTTCTTACCAGTAGAGAATAATCCAAAACCATTTAACTTATTGTATATCATTTTGAAATAGTTCACAATAACATTTAAAGGTTATGCATACATGCTATCTTTCAGCATTAACGTGGAATAAAAAAGACATGTGGAGACTTTGTGATAAAAACAAAACTTGGAAGTAAACAACATAAAAAATGCTGAGTTTCACATAACTAATATTATTTTTGTACATACATTTTCTTGAATTAAACTTCCCAAAGCAAGAAATATCCCAAAGCAAGATGTCTACTGAACAACTAGCCTCCAGTTTCTTTCCAAATTTGCAAAATTGTCACGCTGCCATGATAGAACTGGACTTCTGTTTGCTTTCGCTAGAGGGTATTAAATTATCTAGATCGGTATACCGTACACTTATCTATTTACACCAGTCAGACGCATCTCAAAACTTCCCCTAGAACTCCGCAACTTTACACCACTCGAGTGGTGTAAAAAGCAATGCCGGCATCCGACCTACTGAACGTGTATTTTCCGAAGCGTCACCCCGTTTCATATACTTGTTATACGGGCCAAATATTTCAAAAATAAAATTATCGACCGAAACAAATTCCGTGAAGGCGAAAAATATCGCAGCAGCGCAATTCAAATTCGTGTTTCACAGTTAGGAAAGAAAAAGGGAAGTCTCAGATTGAAAACTAAATTAATTGAAGGAATAATAATTCTATACCTTCGGCTCAATTAAATGACCGAATTTCACTGGTGTAAGTACACCAGTACACCAGCCTAAATCCACCCCAAATTTAATTACATCTTTCGATGACATTTTCCTTATTTTTCAAAACCCACTTTTTCATTTTTCACAAAAACATACTAGCCGAAAGAGTTTGAAAATTGCTTTCCATTGATGTAAAAATTATTTTGAAATTCGGTATATTCATTTAAAAAAACAACTTTAAAATTTCCATTTAATAATAATAATAATAATAAACATTTATTTCGGCATTTCCATATTTACATGGTTCTTCATCCTTAGCTATAACATATTCTTTTTTTTTTTTCTTTTTTTTTTTTTATAAATAATATAATTTGCATATAAAAAACTCATTTAAATTCGAGCAAGTTCTTTCGCAGCAGCTTTATCCAACAGGTAAGCATACATTTTCGTTTTATACTGCTGTAGGTCAACTGCCAGACGGACATCCTTTGGGAGATCATTAAATACCAGTGCGGCAAGAGCGGGAAAAGTGTTGTGTTCGGGTGGATGGATCAACTTTGGGCCTGTATATTCAATGTTGTTTCGAAGTAATCTGTGGTTTTGTTTGAATTGTAGCTTTAGATATGAAGGGAATGTAGGAATATTGGCAGCTTTGAAGGCAAGTAGACCAACTGAATAATCCAGGCGTTCCTGGATTGGGAGCCATTTGAGTGATACCACATCTTCAATTTTAGCGTATCTATTAAGTACAAAACTTGCAGATGCATTGAGAACTTTTTGCAGACGGGATTTATGGTGATTTGTTATGTTGTAAAAAAGTATGTTGCCATAGTCTAGTTTTGAAATAACCAGCGATTGAACTAGTTGTTTTCTTGTGTGGAATGGTGCATAACGTTTAATCTTGCGCAGCACATTTGATACTCCAAAACAGTCCCTCATAAGTTTGTTAGTATGGATATGCCAATCTAAGTTTTCATCAAATACTATACCAAGTAACTTGCAGGAGTGTACGACTTTAATGACTTCGTTATGGCATGTTATCCGAAGATCTGGTGTATGATTTTTACTTCGTTTTGATCGGAACTGCATGCACATGGTCTTGGAGCTGTTAAAAACCAAATTTAATGTTTTTGACCATGTGGATATGTTGGTTAGATCTTTTTCGATTTCTGTTATCGTGTTTTCGAGTTGATCATGCTTGCAATGGCGGTATAGGGTTGTGTCATCTGCGTATTGAAGGCTTTTCGATTTTTGTAGGATGTGACTTATCTCTGTCACATAAAGATTGAAGAATATAGGTCCTAAGATGGAACCTTGTGGGACGCCAAATGTGATTTTCTTTAGGTGTGATAGTTTATCGTCAATTTGCACGTATTGATATCGGTTTGTTAGATAATCAGCAGTCCAGTAAAGAAATGATTTTGAGAAGTTCAGAGAATATAGTTTTTTTATTAGCGTTTCAAAGTCCAAGGTATCAAAAGCTTTGGAATAGTCGGTAAATATGGCTATGGTTAATTCTCCCATTTTCAACGCTCGCAGGATGTCATCTCGGAATTTTATTAACAACGTGATGGTGGAATGGTTTTTCCGAAATCCAGATTGTGTTTCATGGTAAATAATTTGCTCTTCGATAAATTCTCCAAGTTGGTTGAGAACTATACGCTCATAGATTTTTGATAGAAATGGTAACACGGAAACTGGTCAGTAGTCATTTAGGTTTGATGGCATTGATACTTTTGGGACAGGACTAATTTTTGCAATTTTCCAAGAATGTGGGAATTTTTGTATTCGAATGAAGTTGTTGATGATGTACGTAAGAGGAGATGCAAGATAAGAGTACACATGTTTGATGAGATTAGCTGGTATGTTATCGTAGCCAGCTGAACAGTCATTCCGTGTTTTCTTTATAGCGTCTGTCACGTTTTGTAAAGTAATCTGGCGTAATTTAAATGAATTATATTGGCTGTTTGGTAAATTGTAGATGGCAGATCGAATTTCATTAAGCTGTTTAGGTACTGCGAATCCGATACGAGATGCTGTTGTGTTAAAATGATTGTTCAGTGTATCTGGATCTTCTGTAATGGTTTTAAGGTTTGGGTTAATATTCGGTGGATGGTTTTCCATATTTCTTTCTGTCGTTTCGATGATAGTGCTTTTTGGTAAAATAATAACTTGGCCCTTTTTATTGAAGTTTTGATGGCGTTTCTTACTATTCGGTAATTGTTCCAACTTTCTTCATTTTTGAACTTGTGTGCTTCATATCTTAGTTTATTTCGTTGCTGCTGAAGATGTACAATATCGATCTCTTTCATCCATGGTGCGGGAGGTCTAGTTAGTTTTACGCGTTTTAGTGGTGCATGAGTATCGACACATTGTATGATGAGATCATTTAGGATTTCAAGCTGCTCATCAGGGTCTTCTACTGCATATATAACGGAAAATGGGAGTTGGGAGAAATCTTCGATGTACTTTTCCAACTGAAAGTTCTTATAGCTTCGAATAAATTTATAACGTGGCTCAAACCGATCTAGACGGATGTTTATAATCATGTACGGTGCATCGTGATCGCTAATAGTTGGACATGGTATGACATCGTGATGAAGTACGTTAGCAGGAATATTGGTAATTAAATGATCGATTAGTGTGGACGATTTCCTTGTTGGTTTTGAAACAATATTCCGAAGTTCAAAGAGATTTAACATATCAATGTATTTTTGAGATATTCGATCTGTCTCCATTAGGTTGATGTTAGCATCACCTGCCAAAATGATAGGGCCAGTCCATGCTTTCTTTATATCAAAAAGTAATTTCTCGATGTTGTCAATCCATGCGTGCTTGTATAATAGGAGCTGTGGATAAACAACACACTGAAAACTACAGTCATATGCTTTTGAAAAGAATGACGAAAATTTCAACTTGAAAATTTACAACTTTCACAATGAACGGCTCAATACGCCCCCTGAATATTTTCAATCCCTAATTTCAATGCAAAAAGTTTTATCCACAAACTTCAAGTACAGTATACATAATGTAGTAGTAGAAACATATGGAAATATGCCTAAAGATATATGTATACAAGAAAATTAAAAGCTCATAAAACAATAAAAAAAACCAGCTTGTTGAATTTGTTAGCATATGATTCCCGCCACATGTGTCGCGTGTCATATCATATGTTTGTTGCTAATAAAAATGTAGCTCAAATTACAACATAAAGGGGAAACATGTGGGGCTTGAAGGTATTATAATTTTGTTTTAAAGATTTGTGATTTATAAAAAAGACGTTGTCCTATGTGGTGAAGTCCCTCAAACTGGATACAAAGTCAAAAGTCGAATCTGATAAATAGTCAACGCTTCGAGGTTGTGAGGACCATGCATGCATAGCCCCAATTTTAATTATAGGGAGGCAAAAACAGTCTTCGAGGCACAGCCAACGAAAACACATTTGATTCAGGCAAGAAGGACATTATTAGTGAAAAAATAGGGTGTGCAAAAAGGAAATATAGTCCCTAGTGTGCTTTGCTGAGTGATGACTTCCTCTACTACCGAAATAATGGAAGCTAAAATTAAAAGTTTGTCGCCAGGTTGTCTTGAGAAGAGATGTATCTCTCCACAAAAAACCAAGTGATGTAGAAAAACACACTACCGCAAATAAATCAATGCTTTATTGACGGGAATTCACGCTACTGAAATTTGATGTCGTGTGACCAGGGATCATAAGAGCCATGTAAACAGCACACAACGTGACGTCACTTTAGGCCCTTTTAGGATCATCATCATCATCATCATCCACGGGTAAACCAATATCTGCTGTTGCTTCGCGCCGCAGATAAAAATTGTGAGACGGGGGCTTCTACAAAATTGTTTTGACATCATATGAGGAATCTTTAGTAGCCATAAATACTTTTCTCCACTGACATCCAGAGTCTATCAGAGTTAAGAAGTAAAATTGTTGACGCAGCAAATAATCTTAGACAAAATCAAATTTTATTCGCCACTCTTTATGACAGCTGCAGCAAATCGCTGTGTCAAGAGAAACACGGGGGGCATGTGGAGACAGCTTAAAGCTTTGTTTTTATTGACTCATGTGTTTTACAGTCACTTGACTGTCTCTGAGACACACTGTAGTTGTATGTATACTTAGTTAAAATTTTAAAAAATTGTATAAAAAAATTGTAATATTCAACAAGGATTATATTGACTTGAAAATTGGTGTTCGAACACCAAAAACGTTGTCGAAAATGTTGTTTGTTTTTTCTTTAAACATATGACTTAAGCCATACTACATTTCAAACAATGATAAACTTTTCCAAAAACTTCTCAATAGCTCTATTATAAGGTTTTGAATTATCACGAGATCTTTTTCGTGACGTCACAACCTCCCAACTGTTAAATAAAGTTTGAGCGTTGTTCTTGTGTTTACTTCACGAAAGAACTTTCAAAACGGTCTTTCTGAATTATAATACAAAACTCTAATGGAACAGAGCATCTGCATTGGTGCAAGTGTCAACATTTTGTTTATTTATTCGTTTTCGAAGATTTAAAAACAATTTCACCGATGTGAAAGAAATGAGCAACAAGAGGCCCATAGGCCTTAAGGTCAGCACGAACTATATGCTCAAAGATCATAATAACTTTGAAAAAGAAATGATTTTCCAAAATACAGTTTGATTAGTATCTGGGTACGCCCGTATTCGGTTGGTGAACATGCTACTCGAAAATGTAAATCCATTCGCCCAAAGCAAAGACATATTAAAAATCTCTCGTGATTAAAGGAGTAAAATTTCGAATGAATAATAATCGAAGAAGCCCAAAACTGCATACTTAATTATTTATTTAATTTCAGATCTAAATATACATCTCCTCGAGACCGAAAACACGAAAGGTAAACGTTATGAAAGAAAACCTTGCGTTTTCACAACAATCAATAAAATCCGTTTCCTTATTGTTCGTGAGACTTTTGTGGCAGCATATTAATTACATACGGTATTACGGCAAGAACAACTACAGCAACTTTGAATCTTCAATCGTCTTTTTTAAGCTTCAAATTTCAGTTTTACAAGTTAGACTTTCCAGCTTTACGTTCTTACAGGCGTGTTTGGTTAATCATGCAGGTGAACTTTCGTTTGTACCAATAAAGTGGTCCTCAGATGAGCTTAAATGAAGATCTTATGCCAAGCAGTTGCTGATTACTAAATAAAAAGTGTAAAAAGTTATGTATAACTGTACAATGCACCAATTCATTCTAATTAACAAAATTCCATTAATCAAAATTCGCACCTTGTAGAAACTTGAATTTTAACATAATTTTAACTCTATTATTATACCTGAAGGGAAAATAGTTACTGAATTTTTCTATTTCATGGTGGCGGGTGAGTCAATCATAGTCAATAAAACTCTCAATTTATGATCCCTACAAAGCTAAAATCTAGTTCATGGAAATTCATATTCACGTGACAAATTAACATAAATTTTCCTTTTTCTCTGGTCAAAAAAGAAATCCGAAATAATCTGTATTGACTTTTGACTGCTTTTCAATTATTTTTCATAATGGTACAAAAATGTAGAATTGACAGCGACTAAATGTGCTTTTGATATTTGTCAATTTTCCTAAACTTGTCTTGGTGAGAGACACTCCTAGATGGGGGCTTCTTCGATGGGAGCAATTTATGGATTTAGGAATTTTCGACATTTTTCCACATTTATTTATTTATTTATTTATTTATTTATTTATTTGTTTGTTTATTTATTTATTTATTTATTTATATATATATAAACGAAGAAGCTACATATTGTTGAACGTGACGCGTTTCGGTAAAAACCTTTTTCAAACGTAAGATATAAAAAAATTATTACAAGCTTTTATAGTAAAAATAATTTGAAAATTCATTCAGTCGTGAAATTTGATAAATAGTACCAAGAGAATTGTGTTATTCACAGTCCAGAAAAGAGGAAGATTTTTGTGTAAATCACAGTCCAAAGAAAAAACATCTCCAACGGTGGGTCAATCCAGTTGACAAAATCCGATAATCCGACAAGTGACACTTGACAAAGATTTTTAAGTGTTTTTTTTTATATATGTAGATATATGGTAGATATGGTAGATATATATGTTTACATAAACTATCTGATATAGATCGTCCTTGTACATCGTTTCAAGTAACATGGGAAACTCGTAGAAGATCATAAATGATCTTATCGTCGAGAACCAAGTGACTACACAGCGTAAATCTTACAATCTTTTACAATTGTATCAAAATGTTAAAAGGAAATAAGTATATAAACTTGACTTGACTTGAAAATTGATAAAAAATATTGAAGGATATTTTCAAATTTGATCGTTTGTAATAATTTCTTAAATTGAGAAACATATTCAATATCTGAAAGGGAATTCGATGATGAAACGATAGCGTTCCACAAGTGTGGTCCACGATACGAAATACTAATTTGACTAAATTGACTGAACATCGGCTTAAGCAAAATTCTTGAATTTCGAGCTGTATATGTATTTTGTGTCAGGTTTTCATCTACGTATATTCCAAGAAACTTCGTAACTGTTTGTCTGGTTATTTCATTCTTGAAAATGAACCGAGGGGTTCGAAACGTTGAAACCTGGCGTATTTATTAATTGTGGATTAATTTTCGCGATGCTAAATGGTGTAGGATTCCGTACTTACAACTCGAATTTTAACTCGTATTTTCAGAGCTTTTCGAGAAGCGAAAAGAAATGCTCGTATGCCACAAATTCAATTTCCGCGCGCATAGGGAAAAAAAATAATTTGTATTTCCGTCGTTTCTATCAATCAATCTGTCAAAATTTTAATGTAGCCTATGCTACGAATTATATACAATATACAATGAATTGCATTGTTTTCCCTTTATTTTATTGTACCAACAATAAAAAAACAGGAAAGTTTCTACAAGAATAAGGATTTTACATTTTCATGACAAAATTATCTTAAACATTGATACAATTGTTGATGTTGTTGATTCAGTTGTTTGAGAGGGGGAATATTAGTCGCATTCCTGTAATTTATTCCATGGTAATTATTCTGTGAAGTGATAAACATTTTTCCTATGGTCACCTTCACAACAGCTGATGAAATTTTCACAACTTTGAGGAGAAATACATAGTCGCAATCTTGCAAATCTTGTTCTTATTGCAGGTATATCTATAATGATTATTAGTTCCAGTTGAATAAATATACTGTTGTTATTGTATTAAGTGACATCTTTTCTAATCATTTAGTAAAAATAAGACTAGATGTGCCGAGTCAACGGGTTTGACCATACAACCCGTACAACCCAACTCAGAATTTAACGTTTATTAAAAAACTACTAAATAGTTTAATACTTTTTTTATTTGTTATCTATCAACAAATTCTTCCACGTTTGTCTGAATTTCTATGGAAGTGTAATTCACAATTACACAGGGGAACATTCATTCAAACCAATTTTCGTATCTTTAATTAAAAAATATTGTAATACAAGCTTGGGCTGTTCTATTTTGGTAAATGTCCCAACTTAAAATTTCCGATGATTACGACGATTATAAATGATCGTACATGATATGAAAAATCTTTTGCAAAACATAAAATATTTCTTCTGCATAAACACGTGCTTTTATTGTTCGCACTTTTGAGAATTGTATCTACGGACGGGGGAATATAGAAGCCGATTGTCACATATTTTTGATATACTAAGAATATCAAATGATATACTTGGTATATCACTTGATATACTAAGTATATCACTTCACACCTTTTGATATTCCTAGTATATCATTTGATATACCAAGTATATCAATTGATATTCTTAGTATATCAATTTTTACTTTGAATATCAACTGATATTCTAAGTAAAGTTTGATATACTAGGTTTATCAAGTGATATACTTAGTATATCAGTTATTTCGAAATTCCCGGCAGACGAATGTGTTATCGTTACAGTTAAATTTGTCTCACTTACTGATGCTCTCTGATGATGAGCAACTTGTCGTCCTTCTCACGTAGGAGCAGGTGCTGCCACTAAATCTATGTGGCTACTTAGAATATTTATAATAAGAAAAAATTGCCATGATGGAGTTCTTGAAAGAACTGTTTTATGTATAGAAAATTTAAGCATGTTTACTTTTCCTCGTGGTGTCTTATCATCTATAAGGTATACCTCCTCGTTCTGACTTCGCAAGTTTAGTTTGTTTGGCGCGCTGTTGCATTATGATCCATTTCAAAAAAAATTCTATTGGTTCATCGAGAACATTTCTTAAATATCTACTTTGTTTTCATCAATATCGAATTTGGTTTGATCTACTTAGAATATCAGTTGATATTCAAAGTAAAAATTGATTTACTAAGAATATCAATTGATATACTTGGTATATCAAATGATATACTAGGAATATCAAAAGGTGTGAAGTGATATACTTAGTATATCAAAAATATGTGACAATCGGCTTCCATAGGGGAGGATCATAATGTCTCCATCGTAGATATTCTTAAGGTGAACTCGCCAAACAAGAAACATGCACAAGTTAAAGTACAGAATCCTACACCATTTAGCATCTACCGTTTCGAATAATATCTTGTGGATTTATTTTCGCGGTCCATAGGTTTATAATTGAAAAATAAACTCTTTAGGTAAAAGTTACGGTAGCCTTCTGTTTCATCATTTGATTGCATAACGCATTGTGCTCACTTCGAACGTTGTTCTTTTAACGAAGTACTTTTAAACCCAGACGATTAGCGTTAGCAGGGATGCTGCATCCCATTCAATGTTGATTTCTTCCTTATCATATCAGCAGAAGTGATGTAATGAAAGAGTTTGAGAGTTGACAAACATAAATTGACATCAAGCTCTTCCAAAGCTACACTCTCCAATTGCTGGGAAATTTGACGGAAATACCTCTTGCCTCCATACTTAGCGACAATTTGAAAATGGAGTATAAGCAGAAAGAAAAGAAGAAATGCCCTAAGAATGTCATAGCTACCAAGAAAAAAATGGAGCTAAAACCCATGGACATAAGAAAAATGTTTCTTGAAGGATGCAAAACTGCCTTCACAAAAGAAAAAACAAGAAGAAAATGTCATCATTTTAGATTAGATTTAATTAATAATAATAATAATGATAACAATAATAATCGTAGAAGAGAAAAAGTGTTCCGTATTACTTGATTGAATCTGCTAAAAGACAGAATTTTTTGCGAAGAGAAGTTTATAAAGATAACCTATTCAAAAAATGTTGAAGAGATTATATTACGTCAACAATTGTTGGAAAGTATCATGTGTACGTTGTTCGGCTTTTGTAACTTGAAAAACAATCAAGAGAAGAATGTGGTCGACTTTATATCCGGCTATTCATCGAAAATCCACAACTCGGAAGCACCTTATCGGAAGATGCTATGAAAAGTAACAATGACGAGTCGTTGGCTAGATTCACACAAAACGATAACATTGATGATGACAACGACGACAGTGCTTGTAATATCGAAGTGGAGCATTTTTAAGTATCGCTTCCAAAATTGGAGAACGAAAATACAAGCAATGAATAGTGTGCAAGCTGAATTGCGAACTGAGTGGGAAGATTTTTCGTTCCGATAACGATGTTGATTTGTTTGCACCTATTGACAATCCTGACGATTTCGTGCTTGAACGAAAACCTTTTGCCACAAGAGTAATTCCAACGTACGCCATAGAAATCAGCAGCGACGAAGATGAAGACCGAAAACCATTCGTAGCCACACATGTATCAAAAGAAGTGGTAGTTATAAGACGAATAAATAATGTAGCACTTACATTGAGTATTTCATATCTAAGCCACACAAAAATAAGTAAACAAAGCAATAAATACTTAATGACTACTTAGTTTCCAGACTCTCCGATAAGCAAGTTGCCTTGCAGCACCGTATCACCCCTTGTTCCTTCTTGTTCCTCCTTCTTTCCCCTTATTTCCCGTTATTCCCTATGTCAAGAAGATAAGTTATGGACTTGTTCCTCTAGAGGGCGTTTCCTATGGGCGATAGTTATAGGCGTTAACCTTATTTTCCCTTCTTCCTTATTGTTCCTGCTTATTCCCCTTGTTCCCCGTTATTCCCCTTATGAAAGAGAAAAGTTTATGAACTTCAAAGAGGCTCGAAGGCACCTGTTCCGAGCAAAGAGTGACGTCATAACGGACTTGACTTAAGTCTGAATTAAGTCCATAACTTATCTTCTTGACATGAGGAATAACGGGGAATAAGGAGGAATAAGGGGAAATAAGGGGAAACAACGGGTAACAAACAGGCAACACCCTCTAGAGGATAAAGTCCATAACTGTGCTGCAAGGCAACTCGCTAATCAGAGGGTCTGGAAACTAAGTAGTAAGATGACCTTCCTCTTATCGGTAGTAGGCAACGCCCACCCCATCCGCAGAGGAGCAGCAGCGCTATCTTGCCACCGCTTCTTCCCCCTTACCGCCCCTTGTTCCTCCTTATTCCCCCTTGTTCCTCCTTATTCCCCCTTGTTCCCCGTTATTCCCCTTGTCACAGAGAAAAGATTATAGACTTAACGGAGCAAAGTGTTACGTCATAGCGTACTTGACTTAAGTTTGAATTAAGTCCATAACTTATCTTCTTGACATGGGGAATAACGGGGAATAAGGAGGAATAAGGGGAAATAACGGGAAATAACGGGCAACAAACAGGCAACGCCATAACTTACCTCCTGCTCCCACCTCCCCTCGCCCTCTAGGTACCCCGTCTGGTAGAGCAAGTCCATAATTTATCTTCTTGGCATGGGAAATAACGGGGAATAAGGGGAAACTAGGAGGAACAAGAAGGGACAAGGGGTGATAAGTTGCTGCAAGACAACTTGCTTATCGGAGAGTCTGGAAACTAAGTAGTTAGATGACTTATTACTCCTATCAAATTGCCTGGTAGTAGGTAACAAATTGTAACCAGATATTACAAGGTGCTGTAAAGGCCATTTGCTTATCGAAGGGTCAAAAGGTAGAATTAGGCGTGATAAGGTGATTAAAATGCCGTAGGGGACTACAGATTGAAGAGGCAGATATTCATTTTAAGTTTTTCTTCACTCTTAAATTTTCTTTACATTTCTTCAAAAGTACTATATGTTTTAAGTCTTTCAGCAACAGGTTATGTTTTTCCTTCCTCTTTAAGAAGATCAGCTTAGCCATCAGTCCTGTGGAGTCGGTTATATTTGCGAAATAAAATGGTCTTGGTCCTATTATTTGGCTTGCATCTAACAAACCTTTCAAGCATCGTCGATCTTCTTCACTTAGTTCAAACTTTGTGTGGATCTCCCCATTATTGGTAAACAGACATTTACGGAACTTGAAGAACATCCTGATCTACCAACTGTTACTCGTAAAGAAAGCTGTTCCCCTTTAGTTAGTGCTTATGTACTCATACAAAGTAACGAACTGTTTACAAATTTAACACAGACATAGTAGATAAATCTCGTATGTTAAATTAAGTTTAACTTCTTTGCTCTGATCATTAGAGTACTCGGTTTTCGTGAAGGATGAAAGCTATATTCCGGATCTTGTAAAATCGCTGTCCATTTTCCCTGACCATATCTTTTGATGCCATAGGAAAGAAACGAGTCTTCAGTAGCCGAAAATGCAGCCTTGCTTTGTCGTTTGATGCCTTTATTCTGTGGTTCTGCTGCAGCGGATAAGTTCTCGTTTAAAGCAATGTTAAGGCAGGATTTCGCTCGTTCATTTCTTCGGTCCACTCCATTACTGTCGAGTTCGTTAGAAGTTGATATCGTAAAATGATCGTCCAAACGATGGTTATTCGTACATTCTTTGTCCATGGTTACCAGCTTTTCCATACACTGTTGACCCTGACGAGCTACTTCGGTTGATTGAAGTTTTTGATAATGTATTCTAGCTACGTGTGATGTATGCTTTTGATCACGTGATAAAGCCGCTTGCTCACGTTCGTTCAGTTTACCCATGCTTTCCGTTTCGATAATCTGCCTGTATCTTGTCGGGTTTATATACTTTCCAATAGCCTGGTATACAATTCTTCCGAAAATATCACTTAACTGTTTTAGCTGGGTTCCATTCTTTGTTACCAAAACGTACTCACAGATAGGATTTAGTCTAGTCCGAATACAAGCTATATACCCATTCAAAATATCAACCACTCTTTTCGAAATAATGAGAGTATCAAATCCATATTTATAATTTGTTTTGAATCTTGTTTGATCGATAACACCGCCTTCACTTCCAACGCCACGTACCATTGCAACAGTTAAATACTGATATGTCATTGGTCGACTTGCTTTCACCATTAGAAACAGTACAGCTACAACAAACGAAGTGCTGAAAGATAAATCGTGTGCTGGAATGATGGCATTCGAATCACTAGCGTTAATCAATATCTGTGAAAATTTGTTGGCATGAAAAGGAATAACATTTTGTAAATCTTCCAGACTAGCCCAACAATTGATAGTTTCAAGGTATTCCTTGCTCAGTACTGTACTCCATTCAATCCTCATTTGCTTTGCTAAGCACTTTTTTACCCTGTCTAAGTAAATTTCAGCTGCAATGAATACAGGTATATTCTCGCTTTTAATTGCATTACTCCTTCTGAAGTCAAGCGTGTGAGAAATGGCGTTCATGTAGCCAATAATTCCAGAATGACCAAGTTTCCAAGTGTCCTTCAAGTAATCCACAAAGTCAGAAAGCATTGTAATCGATCCAACGCAATAATCTATAACACATCCTGGTACGTCCCAGAGAATAGATACGTCATCGCAACAGAATTTCGCATACTTTAATAATTTGGCTGTTATTTGTTCCGCTTGACACAAACTTTTACCTCCTCCACCTGGACTTTGTAGCCATTTTGAAAACAGTTTTCCAACAGTACATGTTTTAACAAACATCGGCATTGAAGAAGTGCAGCCTCGTTTTCGTTTACTTTGAGTGGATACTCGTGTTGCAAATTCAGGAAATATAGTGGTAACGTCAGGTTTCTCGTCAAAAAAGTAAAACCAACCATGCTTTGTATAAACGTGTTTTCTACGACCTCTTTGCGTTTTAAAGCCTTCGCTTTCACATGACTTCACAGGGCATATGTACACTCCATTGCTAGTAGTTTTTAAGGACAACCTTTTCGGTTTCCTTTCATTTCCAACAGCTTTTTGCCACATCTTCTTTGATAAAATGCGTCTTTTCAACATCTCTGTCACGTAGTGAATCAGAAGATCAAGACGATCCCTTTTATGCAAATGTTTTAATTAGGAAACGTGTGAATTTCGACCAATCAAAAAGCTGTTCTTTTATTGCAAACTTGCGGAAACTGACAGACCGAATTAAAGTGGTCAGCAGAAAGTTTTTAGGGTTTTCCACTTGTGTTCTGTATTATACACGACTGCATGATTTTTATAATGATTACACCAATAGGAACATTCTGTCTCATATATAACGGAACAAAGCCTTCCGTACAAATACATTGCAAGTTAGCAGAATACAGAACAACATAGACCGTTTAGGATATTAAACATCGGTCTTGCAAAGACTTTTCTATTCTATAAAACATCGTGCATCTGAAAAAAACTTTAAAGGTCCCAAGAGTGCCTCAGAAATTGTTCCTTTTATAACAAAAGGAACTAACGAAATAGGAACACGTGCAAATGATAAAAATGTTTATGCTCCATTGCTTTGCAAATTTACTTATACAAAGGAACAAAATAAGTTTATACGCTATGTAATAATAACGAATATATTTCAGCCCATAAAAGAAAAAAAATGTTCCTCTTTCGTGTTGAGTAGTTGATTCGTTAACGATATTTTAACGAAGCGAAGGTCAGAATGTCACAAAATTTTAAACCGCGACTGACTTTACGAAGTAATGTTTTACGAAGATCTTTGCAGAGTTACATTGTAACTCCAATAGCAAAATGTTATCAAGTAATTAGATTTCTGCGAAAGCAAGAAAGCTATTACAACCGGCTTTCGTTTTTTTCTTACTGTCCAAACCTAGCGGTTTTTTGAAATTTCGTGCGTGCATTTACATGAAACCAAAGCACCGTGCCGAAAGATTTACAAAAGTTTCTTTGATCAATATTAAATGGATTTTAAAGAAGATGTACATATTTTAAGGTGAAAACAGAAAATATATAAAAGAAGCTTATAATTATCTTGGACTGTGATCATTCTTTTTCAACTAAAAAGAAGTTCTCAACGGTTTGTAAACAGAAGAGTCAAAAGAGCTATATATATTTATATCTATACTGATGTACATGGCTTCTGTGGCACAGTCGGTTAGTACAGCAACTACTAACCCAAGGGTCGGTGGTTCGTCCCCTGTGATCAAATTTTTAAATGTCATAAAATATTTCGATTTTGGATTTTTGCGAAAGCAAGAAATACATTACAACCGGCTTTTCGCCTCCATTTTTTTCTTACTGTTTAAAGCTAGTAGTTTATACATTACAGAGACATGTACTTCTGTGGCGCAGTTACTTGGCTGCTAACCGAAAAGTCGGTGGTTCGAGCCCACTTTGATCGTGTAACATTTTTTGTCGAATTTCATAATTGTCATAACATTTTTCATTTTTCATGCTTCAACAGATTTTGCAGAAATCTTTCTGCCCATACGGGCATCTTGTTGCCGTTCGTGCGTTGTGGAGCACTGCAAAACTTGATGATTGTACAATCTGGGCGAAACGCAGAGAAATTGAGTTTGTTTTGTGTGAGTGCAAGATCGTCGTTTGCTTCTTTTCATGCATCACTGCTATGCCAAGAAGAAGTGCAAGTCAAAGAAGAGAAAGTATGCAGAATCTGACGAAGAGGAAGAAGAAGAAGAAGAGGAATATGAAAATTATCCGGGTATGGCATTTTGGGTGGCGTATGATTGGCCAGAATCATAACGCTCGAAGATAATTTAACGAAACTGCTACTTTCTCAAGGACTAGATATTGAAGAGTGCAAAGCTATTAAAGGAAGAGGTAAATTATATCATATTGTAAAAAATGTCATATATTTCTATTAACATAAGTCGATTAACTTTTTTTTTTTTTTTTTTTGTAAGTATATTACACAAAAACAAAAATATATACAAGCATACAAGCAACCCCTATCCTCGCAAGGCACAAAGTGATATCGCCAAGGATAGGGACCGAGAAACAAAAAATAAATAGATAAATAATTAATAAACGTAAATAGAGATCTATAACAGTGGTCCGCTGAAACGATTCGAGTCACAAATAAACTTGATAACTATATCTAAAATTTTCCGATTTGTTTTTGTATCGAGTCTAAGATCACCAAATAGAAGAATCCTACAAAGGAAAACAGGATTAAGCGGAAATAAATGTATACTGAGATTCCGAAGACCGTCTAGCATTGCGAGCCTATCATTTGAGTAATTCGAGCAATGCAACAGGAAATGTTCTGTAGTTTCAATTGAATTTGTCCTACAATTACAAAAGGGATCAACTGTGTCATAAAAATTGTGACGAAATTTATGCTCTCTCAGGTGACTGAACCCAACCCTGAGGCGAGTCAGCAAGATCACTCCTCGGGTGTTTTTTGCCTTGAAGGTGGATTCTCCTTTAGGTCGTACGAAATTGAGAATAGCACATTTGAATCTGGAAATTGAGGGGAGATCACGTATTCGACTATCCAGTTTATTCCACTCAGATACACAAAACGGAAAGAAGGAAGCGCGATATCGATCAGTCCTTGAATACAACGAGTAAAAGGGAGGTCTTGCTCTAAGGTTTGCTGAAGCTCTGTTCAGAGGTGGAAGGTATTCAGATAAATACTGTGGTGCCATCCCCTTCACAATTTCGTAGAAAAAAGTAAGTCTTCTAGTATAACGTCTATCACACAAACTCTCGAGACCTAGTTCAGAGTATAGCTTCTCTCTAGAAGTTCCACGAAAGCAGCCTGTTATTGCAAGACATGCGTTATATTGAATAGCTTCAATCCTTTGAGAAAAAGTAAAGTTTCCTGGATAGTCGTATACGATATCCCTGTAGTCTAAATGAGGTCTTACGAAGGCTTTGTATATCGCTAGAAGTGAATCCCTTGGAAGGAAATTGCGAAGTCTATTTATTAGACAAATAACTTTGTTGGCCTTTAAAATCTTCTCATTGAGATGACGATCGAAGGCTAGCTTGCTATCCAGAATGAGACCTAAATGTTTTTGAGAATTATGGACGGGAATGGCAGTGTTATTGAAGCTGACAACAGGGGGGTTTTGAGGATCTAATTTCCTAGAAAAATACACCTCTACCGCTTGTTTGGAAGGGTCAGGATTAAAAGACAATTTCCATTGGTGAGCCCACTCACTAATCTTAATTAGGTCACTGTTCAACTCATTCGACGAACGTAATGGATCTAGCACTAAAGAAAATAATGAAGTGTCATCAGCAAAAACTTTAGAGGTAGATACCAGAGTATGAGGTAGGTCGTTTATGAAAATAAGAAAGAACAATGGACCCAGAATGGAACCCTGCGGGACTCCAGCCAAAATCTTCTTCCATTCCGAGACTTGACCATTTAAAACAACTCTTTGGAATCTTCCCCTCAAAAAATCTTCCAGCAAAAGTAGTAGTGAACCAGAAATACCATGAGATTTGAGTTTAAATATTAGACCCTCATGCCAAACTCTGTCGAAGGCTTTAGATATGTCCAAGAATATGCCACGAGATACTTCATTATCTACGATTAACTTTCTTTCAAACATGATTTAAACTTCAGGCAGAAAAGAAGAATCGTGTGTGACAGCGTACACAACTACACTTTCGCAAGTTTTAAAAGACCACAACTGCAAAAAGTCTATGGCATTGGTCGTCAAGTCACAGCGGGACTCTGTTAAAAGGGCTGCCTGCGATCTGGGATACGATATAAACAATATTTCCATTTCGACTGAAGGAAATGACTTTTCTGTCAAACCTGTCCAATTCATTTTAACAGAACGCTTAGACGAGAACGTAAGGAAGGAGATCCTATCGGGGCTTAATAACATCAAGCATACCAATTTGAATTATCTTTTAATTGATCACGGCAATAGTACGTAAAATGTTCTGTTTAACTAGCATTTACAAAGCAAATAAGACAGATTGCTGCCATTTACTTCATTTTCATACTTTATTTTTCCATAAATATCGGTAATCCAGCACAAATGAAACCGGATTCAAATTTCTGCAAAGCCGTCGACGTTATCAAGAGAGCAATGGATTTTGGAAACTACGGTATTTGCGAAGGATCAATCTACGTGAGATACCTAAATCTAAATTTACGTCCATATTCTGCAGCTCAGTTGAAAAGTTCTTGCTGACGCTCCTGGGAAATAGAGAAATAGCAAACGTGATTGGAACCCATATGACACAGCTTACAAATCTATTATCGAAAAAGGAATGCCGGTTGATAAAACCAATAGAAATTGACTACAATCTCATCGAAGTATTGCCATATGGCTTCGTATTCAATAAAGAAGAAAAAATATTCGTCGACATGAGGGAAGACAATCTCGTTAGGACGCCAAGAGCTTACATCAAATATCACTACGACGAAACAACCGTACCATATCCAGAGCAGTTCATAGAAGGTCATCTACTTTTTTACACACTTCTTGCTAAAATACCTGTCGTGCTTTACGCGTTCTTAAGAGATAGGAAAGTGCCGATTCTAGGGCAAAACTATGACGTCATCATAAATCATATGATTTCGGGAATTTCCCTACTATAGCTAATATTATCATCATATAAGATCTTTGTTTTCATAACGCGATACGAGTTATGAAACGTGTTATTTTGATTACGTAAGTAGTTTCTATTATTATAACCACAAATTACTCATAATTGTAAACAATTAAATAAAATGTAGTAAAAAGCAGTTTGTAGCAGTTTCATTTTTATAACATAAATAAGCTAACAATACATATAACATACAGATCAGCGTAGTCTAGTGGATAAGAACGCCAACTTGTAACAACAAGGTCGTGTGTTCGAACCCCACGCAGTTCGTCTGAGAGGAAGTATATATATATACTTCGGCGGTTGTAGATCTCTCATGTTCTGGTTGTAAAACTTGCATGAGTGCGCACTTCCCCGCAGTTTGTGTTGAATATATCGCGGAATGGTTAGCATTGTGTCTGGATGATTTATCACTGTCAGGTTTCTCTGGTCCATAGAGACATTCAGGTTACCGTCATTTCGATCGAAATTCAACAAACGCCAGGGCTTAGAAGTGTTAGCATGTATCCACAATGCCGACTATAATTGCAAACTACATGCGCTGATCAGCGAAATACATACCATATACTAAACATCGTGGTAATCGCTAAAACCAAAGCTATTTTCTCTTCTTCGTGAGATGGGAGTGAATCTGTTTGACTCACTCTTGTTTGAACTTTGTTTTGTGTTGGAGAGCTAGTCACTTTGGGTGAAATATGATGCTCTTGCATAACATTAATCATTTTATTTCTTCCGAGGCTCAAGTTGTCATTAGATATGAGAATTTTATTATTATAACCAGACACTCCCGACTTGATGTTTAGATTCATGTCACTAGGTAACATGTAAATACCTTGTCCAACAGAATAATCAACTTTGCTTGAAGCGTAATTTAAAGTATCTTGATAACGTTTAATGTCATCTTGAATATCAACTCTGCGGTTAACAATGTCTTCAAAGTTGTTCATAAAAACTCTTTGAGCTGTCAAAGAGCTTGAATTATTACCTAAAATAGAAGAACGAGCTGAGGCTTGCGAACTAAGAACAAGATAAGCATATGCTCTAACACTCTCTGAAATTTTTACAAGACCTGTTTTTGTAAAGCCTTTAGATTTTTCTATAATCCATCGTGTCATGGAGTCGTCTGTGAAATAACTCAGACCTGGCGTTGGATAGTCTCTACGTCTTTTTTGATACGAGCTGTAAAAATATTGTCCTGTGTATTTTTTAGGATCAGAATCGACACCATATTCACTACAGATTTTTAAAAACTCTTCTTTGTTATAAGGATTATCGTATTGGTTGAAACCGTTTTCAAAAGGTAGAGGTGTCTGAAGACGCTTAATGATTCGTCTAATATGATAATAGACATGAAAACGATATACTGCTCTAATCATAGGAGTAGAGCGACTTTCTTTCAGATGTTCAGAACTGACTCCACAAGCGCTTGAAGCACACCAAGTGACAAAATTGAGTTGGGTTTGCCATAATTTAAACGGTTGTTCCTGCCAAATTTTCATACGTTGATCATTCTCTTCCATTTCGTAATTAGTAAAAATATTGGGAAAGTTCGCAGGAAAAGAACCGTTCTCAGAGACAATAATTGTTTGTTTGTATAAATCTTTAGCATTCAATATCTGGAGATATTGCCCTCCATTTGGTTTATAAAGCGCGTTGGGAACATATTTAAAAATATTCTCCATTATTATTTAATAATATTATCTTCTATTTAATACAAGAAATGTATATCACGGTAAATATCGCAAAAGGAGAAAAGACCATACATCTATCTTACCCCATTCAAAACTTGGATGGCTCAAAAGAAATTGCATTGGTTGATATGTTTGCAGACAATGTTACGTATGAAATAACCACAGACCTAACAGTGAAACTGTCTGCTGATGGGAAAGCTAAAAAGTTGGTACCTAAAGGAACATTCACGAGCAGGGAATTGAATGCCTTTTTAGCAGGTGCCTTTTTAGAAGGTGAGGTAAGTTTTAAATCATTAGTCAAAGACCCTCATATAATCAGAACAAATAAGCTCGCTAAAATAACCAAAATGAATTTACATCTCTCTGAACTCGACAACACTCAAAATCTTGAGAATGGAAAGCTAAGTGATATTTTACTAACCTATCACCTGGTTGAATATAATGACTTCACACATGTTCAGCCTAAAAACCCTCAATACAAAAAATTAAAAAATGGTGTATTTGAATCTCTCACGTTGAAACTCACAGATCAGCATGACAATATACTAAAAGAAGACCTAGGAAGAACCGTTGTTTTGCACATTCGCTAAAACGAGATAAAAAGTAAAAATTAATTATATATCATAATTAATAATGAAGTATGGAAAGAGGTTAAATCCAGAACGTTCACTTAGAACTGCCCACGGTGTAAAAGGTTCTCGTCAAAAAGTAATTGTCACACACAATCCGAGTGAGATCGATCAAAATCAGTTATTATTGGTTAGGTTTCCAAATTTAGGAAGTGATGATGTTATTATCCCAGGAACAACGAATCTAAGTTTTGATATTGAACTCGAGTCGAAAGCTGACTCAAAAAGAACATTGGTCAGTAACATTGGGAGAGCTATCGTTAAAAAGTTGGCTGTCAAGTTCGAAGGTAACGAGATATTGAGTATCGATGACTTTGATCTTTTCGGGTGTTACAGAGATTTATGGTTAACCAAGTTTGAAAAGAGAAACGCGATAAGACAGGGTATCATCATCGACGATGGGTGTACAGAGAATTGTATGAAATTAAGGATTGGTGCTTCAGATAAAGACACCTCTGATGTAGAAGACAAGGCCATTGCTGACACCTATAAAAACAAGTTTGTCATTCCACTCGACTTTGAGATGCTAGATAGTACTATCCCATATTATCAAGCGGGTTTAGGGAATAGGTTATGCTACGAGATCACATTTAACGACTATAACCGAGTTATCTATTCTGACCCTCCAGATACTGCCGCAGGTCAAAAACGTAACCCAGATGGTAAATACAAAATATCCAACATCTCACTTGAATATGAGCTTGTGACACAACCCACGTTGGCTATACAAATTGCTTCTGAATATCAAAACATGGCTTTGCTCTATGATAGGGTTTTGCGGCACAGACAAATTAGAGTAAACAAGTCAGACACAACATGGAATTGGTCATTCAACACACCTGCCAAATCTTTGAAGGGTATTTTAGTTCTATTTGAAGAAGAAAAATCCTACAAACGAGAAACTTGTAAATTCTATAATCCAAAGATCGAAAAGGTATCTGTCATCGTCGAGGGTAAGCCAAATCAACTTTTTGCTCAAGGGATGCAGCCGTTTGAACAATACAATGAGATTTGCAAGTATTTTGCTGAAGGAAAACCAAAAGATAATAGCGTCGGCGAAAACCGAAAGCGCTTGGGATTACATGATGTAAAAGTCTCTGATTACTTAACAAACAAGTATGCTCTATGGTTAGATTTCAGAACAATTGATGAGAATGCTTTGCATGGCACCGGTCGAAAGATTGAAAATGCAAGTGAAGGCATCACTTTACAGATTGAAAAGACCGCTGAAACTGCAGGAAACTTAAACGCATATATATATCTAATAATGGATGCTCAATTAAACATACAAAACGGTCAATTTATGTCTACATTATATTAGTAAAATGAACACACTTTACATGAAAGAACCTCACACAGCATTATTCGTCGGACCAACATCGTGCGGCAAAACGGATCGTGTCATAAAATTATTAGAAAATGAATACTTTGATCACTTTGATTTCATCGTGATTATATGTCCCACCTTAAGGTGGAATCAGACTTACAGAGATCGGAAGTGGTTCTGGAATGACAGCTATGTGATTTTAATTGAACCGGAAGGATCTTTGTATGAATATATTAAGAAAATGGACTTCTTTTGCGCCGGATACAAAACCTTATTCATCATTGACGACATCATAGCTGATGAAAAATTGGACAAAAAGAGAAACCCTTTGCTCGAGTTGGCAATTAGTGGTCGCCATCGAAACCATTCGCTATGGTTACTTACACAATCATACACGGCTATACCTAAAAATTTACGACGGCAAGCTTAAATGTTATATGTGTGGTATCCAAAAGATAGAAACGATCTAGCCACCATTCATGAAGAGAACGATGTCATTGAATCGCAAGAAGAATTGAAAAATGTCAAGGAAAAACTGAAAGAAGGGAAACACACGTGCCTAGTCATGAGAATGGAACACCCAAGAACGCACGTGATTTGTTAAACAGATTGATATATTTGTTACAAGACTCTTGTAACAAAAACTGTAAGACTGTTATAAGACTACTATAAGACTACTGTAAGAGAATAATTTACGTCTCAATATAGGATCTAGAATTTTACCAATATGTTTAATCCTCGATTCAAAGCGTACTCTGTCAACAGCAGCCTCTATCCAGTTACTTCTACGAGATTCACAAGCAGAGATATAATGGACCATTACTTTATCATTAAAAGTAACCCTTTTTGTATCTTGATGGGAAAATATAATATCATCATCTGAGGATTCATCATCATCGAACATAATTGTTTAAGTAAACAATGTTTATTTATTTAACAATGTTAGAATATATTATTAAACATCATCATCCTCTTATAATTATTTTGTCTTACAAACTTATAAGAAGACAGCAAACTCTTATACAACAAATTTCAACAAAATTATAAGAGGATAGCAAACTCTTATACAACAAATTTCAACAAACTTATAAGAAGACAGCAAACTCTTATACAACAAATTTCAACAAACTTATAAGAAGACAGCAAACTCTTATACAGCAAATTTCAACAAAATTATAAGAGAGTATAAGAAAATTATAACAAACACAACAAAATGATAGAATATGTCAACTTTATGTTATTAAGCATACTACTGATCTCGCTATTTTACTTTTATTTTGTGTTAAAAAAATACCTCTCTCTAATAAAAATGACGGAAACAGCGATCGATAATTTAATCAACCAGAGTTATGATGTTCCAGGTGAATTTCCACCTTCAGATGGTAAAAGACAAAAACTGCTAGAGTGTGTCTTAACCGGGAAAAGCAAGCTATACTTAGGGAAAATGTACACGGAAGAGCAAATTAACAAACTCAAAGATGAAGAGGTAGAAAAACTTTTTAGTATCTACGAGGCTAAACTATCAGGTCAAATGGTAAAATCCTTGGGGAAATCACTGATACGCATTTATTCGATGGGGGCTTGTGCAACGTTAGGAATAAACAATCAAGATGCGTTGAGCAATGACCTGGAAACTGACCCCTTCTTAAACTCTGCCCTTCAAAGATTTACGTGTGACTTATATTATAAATTCGGCTCATTATTAGCACCACTCAGTGTTGGACTTATTACCGGGAGGCATTATATCAATGAAATAAATTTAAATAAATCCGATGATAATATAAATACAGTAGATAATAAAAATGTCAGAAGAACAGACTCCCATTCAAGTGACAACGAAGAATCCAAAAAAGGTTGAAGCGGGTAAGAAGTTGGCGGAATACAACCGTAAAAAACGAGAACAATTAAAACAAGTGTCACCTCAAAAAGAAGTGAATAAGCTCGATGACTCTCTCACCAAACCAAATGAACAACAACCTATGAACTACACCTATGGTCTAGGTGGAATAATAGCTCTCGGTTTAGTTGGTGGATTTGCTTATTTTATGTATAAAAAGAAAGAGCAAATATTACCCCGTGGGTCACCATCCACCCCACTTCCACAAAAATCTAAAATACATGAAATGGAATAAAAAGAAAAAAATGTATATATAACAAACATGGACAAGAAAAGTATCATCAACGATTTATATCATGCATCAGTCGTCTGCGTTTTCGCTATCGGCTACTCTATGCTAGGAAAAAAGGTGTTAAAAATGACACCTCCCTCTATTCAAAAGTTCGACTTGGAAGATACAGGAAAACTAGTTGCCATTATCGCCGCTAGTGAAGTGACAAAGGACTACTTAATCAAACAAAAGATTTTACCTGAAAATATCAATATCTAAATATGGCTTCTATCGCAATGATGTTGGGTGGAGCTTTGGCTAACGCTTTGGCTTTCACAGGATCAAGCTATCTGTTTTCAAGTTTATCCAAAGACAGAATCGATAAGGAAAGAAAACGTCATGATTTGGCCATAGAAAAATTACAAAAAGCACAGATTGAATGGCAGCAAAAACGACAGGAAAGAATCGATTTTATCAATAAGCAGCTCATGCTCGAAAAGAAGGCTGATTCAAAATTCGTAGAACTAAATGATGCAATGAGAGAGTACAATAGGGTGTTTAGTAATCATCTTGAACCGCTACCACGAGAGCCTGTATTGAGCGACTTTTATACACCGAGTCATGATCAACATGAAAGGGAATTGACTTTTATAGCTATGAGTATGCTCGGTATTGGTGGAATTGTGTGGTATTTTGAAAGATGAAGACCATCAACAAAAATTATGTTACACGATACATGTAACATATACACTTTCAGATGGTTATCGTCTAGTCACGAGGTATGTATAGATCAACCCTACAATCAGAGCCCATAAATTTTGACTTAACCAACCTACAACTTCTTTTGCTCTAGTGAGTATCCACGATACGATAGACCCAATTATTCCTGGTAAAGCCTCTGCCGCTTTAGATGCTAATCTACCTAGAAGTGATGCTAACGCTTTTAGTTTATTTTTTATCCATTCCTTTGCATCGTTCTTTTTATCACCACCTTTGTCAGGATTTTGCGAAGAGTTTCCAGCTGCTGATGGTAACAAAGCTTCCACAAGAACACCGATAGCCATACCAAACGCTGTCAGAATGCTAACGAATGTTATACCTTGTTCGCGGAATAGTGTTCGTATCCTTTCACCTAATGTGGTATCTTTGTCGAGGACTTTAGCAATGGTTTCTTTGATGCTCGTAACTTGACTGTTTAATTTACCTTTGAGAATATCAATGTTCTCTTTCCTAGCTTTCAACTCTTCATGTAATCCCTCCACTCTCTCTTCAACCTCTTTTCGTTGTTCATCTGTGTATGTCGCATCGTTTTCCATCTCTTCCAACTTGTTTTTCTCTCGATCGATATGCTGTTCTATTCGAACCTTTTTCGCAACCTCTTCCTGAAGACCTCCTCGTATGTTTCTCAACGCCTTATCCAATCCTAACAGCTCACGTACAGGATATTCAAATAGATCGCCAGTCTGAGTTGTTTCATGATCGATCGATTGTTGTCTTATTAATGAAATTAGATCTTCCGTACTATTTGCAATGTTCCCCGTAATTTCCTCAAGCTCTACATCACTCGATTTTGTGATTTTAGATGTCGAGGGAAGCTCTTCTTGTATTTTGTTAAGTGCAACTGCTTGTCGTGCTGTTATTTTACCCTTAGGTATATCAAACCCTAATTTACGTAACCCCTCCTTACGCAATATATCAGCTAATCATGACCGATTAGCTGAGAATACAAATCAGTTAAAAAGCGATAATCGGGCAAGTAAAGTGCTAAAGAATGCTAGCAATGTGGAGAAAGTTAACAGAGTAATTAAATCTAATTCAGAGAACAATGACGATGTCGCAAATCAACACAAGAATAACACTGTTAACACAAAGCAGAAAAATGAGAAAAAAAGCCGATCTACGTATGTGATAGGCGACAGTATAGTCAAAGATTTAAAAGCTTGGAAAATTTCTAACAATCTTAGTAATAAGCAAAACGTTGTCATCAGATCTTTCTCTGGTGCTAGATCAGAATGTATGGAGCAATATATAAAACCAACGCTGAAACTAAATCCTGACCATGTCATAATTCATGTTGGCACTAATGATCTTTCTTTGAATGACTCTGCAGATGTCATTGCCGATCGTATAGTTAAACTTGCCGATATACCGGCCACCGTCTCAAAGCGTTGATTATTTCCTAGATACTTTATCTTCTTTACTTGATTTTCATAGTCAGGCGTACAAATGCATTTTAGTGATGGGAGACTTCAACATCGAGCCGGAAAAACCCAAAATGTCGAGTTTTCTGGAAGTACATGGTTTGTATAACCACACAAATACAAAAACTTGCTGGAAATCTTCGGATGGATCTTGTATCGATCTGATACTTTCCAACAAAAAGCATTCATTTCAGCTCTCTGGGGCTGTTGAGACTGGATTAAGTGATCACCATCTTCTAGTATACTCGATGTTTAAGTCGAAATTCCTAAAGCATGAGCCGAAGAAGTATAGTTATAGGTGCTATAAAAGATTTGATCAAACTGCATTTTTGAAATCTGTTCAGAACAGCTTAGTTGATGTAGAAAACTACACTGACTTTCATAAGATCTTTACGGCACTCTTGAACCAGCATGCGCCGTTAAAAACTCGTTTTTTGCGCGCCAATAATCAACCACACATGACTAAGGCTTTACGCAAAGCCATTATGACAAGATCCCGGCTTAAAAACAGAGCGCGTCAAACAAACAGTGCAGAGGATTGGGCTGCTTACAAAGCGCACAGGAATTTTGTCGTAAATTTAAACAGGCGTTCCAAAAAGTCACATCTCTGTGACAACAAAGTTGGCAGTAAAAGTTTCTGGGATGCATGTAAGCCCTTTTTCTCAGAAAAAGGGATAAAGCAAGAAAAGATAATCCTTGTTCAAGAGGGCCGTATTGTCAGTGATGATTCCTCCATTGCGCAAATCTTCAACAGTCACTTTTCTAATATAACGAGTAGTCTGACTATACCACACTGGAAAGGTCTCCTGCCTCTCGATGTGGATAGTGATGTCGATCCTATCGACTTGGCTATAGACAAGTATGCTGGTCATCCCAGCGTACTAAAAATTAAGTCTAAGTTTAAATCACTGCCTGTCTATGAATTCCACCATATTGAGGCAGCTGAGATGAGGAAAGAGATCTTTTCACTAGACTCGTCGAAAAGTACTGGAGGCGATTTGCCAATTAAAGTGTTAAAACTGTCTTGTTCTGAAATTGAAACCCCTTTAACTAGGTGTTTCAATTCGATGATTGATTCTTCTGTTTTCCCTGAAGAGTTAGAACTTGCCGGCGTAATTCCAGTATTTAAAAAGGGTGATAGAACCGACTGGGAATGCTACAGACCCATAAGTTTACTTAGGTCTCCTTCAAAACTTTTCGAGAGGCTTTTGGAACGTCAGATCTCCTCCTTTATGGAGAAACGACTTTCAAAATATCTATGTGGTTTTCGCAAAGGTCATTCGACCCAGCATGCCTTACTTAACCTCATCGTCGCATGGCAGCGGTGTTTGGCAAATGGCGGTAGAGTTGGAGCAGTGCTTATGGACTTGTCCAAAGCCTTCGACACTCTACCACATGACCTGCTTATTGCTAAGCTCCATGCATATGGGCTTGATCGTAAAAGCTTGAAACTAATTTACAGTTACCTCTCAAACCGAAAAATGCGCTTTCGCATCGGCTCAGTGTTTAGTGACTGGCTTAGGGTCCTTTTAGGTGTCCCCCAGGGATCGGTTCTAGGTCCTATCCTTTTTAATATATTTTTAAATGATCTATTTTTCAGCGAACTAGATTCGCTTATTTGTAACTTTGCTGATGATAATACCTTGTCTGCATGTGGATCATCTTTAAACGGGATTCTCAGGCAGCTAAAGCATGATTCAGAAATAACTATCCAGTGGTTTCGAGATAACGAGATGGTGGTAAACCCGGATAAATTTCAAGTCATGTTTTTAGGCTGTAGTTCAGCTGAAATCACGTCATTTGTAATATGCGGCTTTGCCTTAGAACCGTCGCCATCAGTGAACTTGCTTGGGGTAACCATTGATAACAAGCTGACTTTTTCGGCCCATATAGAAAAAATCTGTTCGCAGGCAAATAGAAAGATTAGTGCATTACTGCGCATTCGAAAATTTATTGAATATGGCAGAGCAGTCCTTTTGTGCAACGCCTTTATTTTGTCTTGCTTCAGATACTGTCCCCTGATTTGGATGTTTCATTCAAAAGGGGACGCTCAGAAAATTCGTAAAACACAGATTAGAGCCCTCCGAGCTGTGAATTTTGATTTCTCTACACCTAGTGAGCACATTTTAACTAAGTACGATAATGAATCTATCCACACTTCAAATTTGCGTACTATGCTAATCGAGGTTTTCAAAACTGTGAACAGATTAAATCCAGAGTTTTTATGGGATTTGTTCGGGCAGAAAAAGACAGCAATTCCAATGCGATCTGGTTACTTACTGATGCTTCCTGGCAAAAATGAATCCACGATATACTCGTTTACGTTTCGTGCTGTGTTGGCATGGAATTATTTGTCAGCTCCACTTAAGGATTTAGAGTCCTTGTCGTCATTCAAAACCAGTATTGCCAAGATAAAATCATTCTACTGTCAGTGCAAATCCTGCTCATGATTAGTCAGTATATTTATTTCTAGATTTTATAATATATTTTTTAGGTTAGGTTATATTTTAATTTTTAATTGTTTTGTTGACTTGATTTAGTCATTACTTATGTAATTGTACTAGGGATAATGTCAACAGAAAATAAAGTTACAATACAATACAAAAAAATATAGTACCGGTAGCCCTTAGTCTTCCATTGTTTGTCAATGGTTTGCTACTGTCTTTGTAGTATAATTCACCATCTCTGATTTCAAACAGATCGGTATATAACACCTCAGGTTTTTGTTGCAATCGTTCAGATAATCTTTTGTATATATCACCGACAAAACTTTTCAAAAGTTTAATTTTTTGATCTCCACCACCAAATGAGGTTTCACCCGTCGCTCCGCGTGTATCTATTTGTTCACCACCCGAAGTTGGTATGAGAGGAAACGTCTCATCGGTTGTTTCATCTGTCGTCATACCATGTTCTCCAAAAGGATCTATGTCAATGTCTGCCATTTTATTTATTTATTTAGAGGATAATTTATTATTAATTATGTTATAACAAACCTCTAAATATGAATTTTAAAATTTATCCAAAACTACCCACTGCTCCTGAGGATTTGAATGAGCAGGAAAAGTTTAACGCAAGCGTAATAAATTCTGAGTTTGAAGAGTTGATAAAACTTAAGAACAAGTTTAGCATCAAGCTCAAGAGATACAACAAGGCGATAGAACGATCGATGCTACTAAATGCTAGCTCAAGCGCTATAACCATTGGCTCTGGCATCGGTTCAATTGCAACAGGGGCTACGATTATCGGAATACCTATTTCTGCAGGATTAGGTGGTGTAGCCCTAGCCGGCTCTATCTGTACCGGACTTACGACAGCTGTCATCAAAAGATATCAAAAGAAAGTAGAAAAAGTGATAAAATTATATGATATTGTTACATCCTCAATCGCTGTGTTCGAAACTAACATAAGTCAGGCGCTGGCTGATGGGAGGATCAATTACAAAGAATTCCAGGTTTTGCAGGGAACATATTACAAAGCTTTAGAAGGACTCAGTTCTACAGATAGAAAGATGGAGACTGAAACTCAAAATCAATTTCAAAAAAGTTTGATGATAGAACTCCAAAACTTGAAAAAGTCCATAAACGAAAATGGTTACTAGGATGTGTGGTTATGTGTTCCTCAATTTGAAAAGTGATAAAGTGATAAATGAAACTGATATAAAGAGATATGATCACAAGTATATATAGACAATGGAATTTCCAACAGTTGATACATTCGAACAGACAATCAACAAGCAAAACAAGGAACAAATGGCAGAGATCATAAAGTGGCGAGAGCTACCTGAAAACGTGATTTATCATGTTAAATTTTTTTCTACAAAAGCTATGTATGCAGAGTTGAAAGATGGAGCAGGAAATATATATAAGGTGTGGTTGCCTGAAAGACTTTTCATTGAATTAAATGATTATGGTTGGAGCTCTAGAGAGGCCTTTGTCAGACCGAAAGGTCTCAAACAATCTCAAAAGAATTCAGAAAGACAATTCTTTGATTATGACGTTATATGGCGCTAGATAAAATCTCGTCGACTCATCTTTACTTGTTTCTAGTAAAGATACTTTTGTACGATTCACCAACCTTGCACATAATCAGGAGGTAGCTCTGTATCTTCAGGTATTAATATCAGCTCTTCTTTCACAAAAGCTCGTTCAGGTCCATCTTGAAGGTAATACATTACGCGGTTACCAGGTTGCTCTATTACCTCACTCAATCTATATGTCTTCTTTGACCATATGATATCTGTTGCTCTTTTTCGATGGTCATCGTGCTCTTCACCCGGTTGCAATAGATATCTATACAAACCATCTTGAGGTAGCTCTACTTCAGGTGGATAGCTCTCTTGTTTAGCGAGAGGTACCTCTTTCATTTTAATAGCATCTTTTGGTTTCATACCGATCATCTGCGTCTTCGTATCGTTTAATCTATCCACAAGTTTATACAAATATTTGACCCACGTAGATGATACCTTTTCCGAATCGTTCAGTTCTTGAGCATCTTGTATTTTGAATAAATTTTCGGCAAGTATCTTGTTCAACGCCTCGACAAACGCTGTATGGGTATGCTTATATTTAGTAGTTACTCTTTTAATTTCAACGTTATTCTTCTCCAACAGCTTTGTCACATCGGCTTTGAATTCTGAACCGTTATCACATTGAAATACTTTTGGATAGTTTAAGGGTCCAACCTTGTAGATGTCTTCGATCATAGCGGCAACCTCTTTCGCTCTCTTAGTATTCAAAGGTCGAGCCACCTTATAGCGTGAAGCAACATCGACACCAGACAAAATGTATTTGTATCTATTACCATATAGCATATCACTAGGCATATACAATATATCAAATTGATGAATCTCATTCGGTTTAGTTACCTCATAATGCGGACGTTCAACATGTTTCGGTGCTGGTAAATGTACTTGCCACAAAGCTTGTTTTGATAGCCACTTCTTAATTACCTTCAGTTTGAAGCCAAATCCTCTTAGATTGCGAACAGCCTTTTGTCCTTTCCATAAGTTTTGAGGTTGATAATAAATCTCTTGAAGTTTAGTGTCTGACATTTTTTTTATTTATAAACAACGTTTATTTTAGCTCATTTTGTTAAAAAAATGACATTAAAGTGGCTTAAAAGTTTTTATTATCTTTATATAAAGCATAAACATGACTGACAAAACAGAATCAGATTACCAATCAATGGGTTTTAGTGCGTTACGAGCATTATGTGCGCCACGAAAAATAAAATATGTTAACCAAATGAACAAAGCTAAATTGCTTGAAGTACTTGAGAAAAATGATAAGGATCCATCTTATATTCTCGATCCTGATACGAAACAAGCATTTTATACACGCTATTCAAACTGGATAAATAACAACGAAGAAAAATATCTCAGATATCGAGAGCATAATAATGAGCAGAAAAAGATGGTTCGGAAACAAAAAAAATTGGCCCGTTCAACCTTGTAGAGGCTGTGTTTTTTGTTACTTAAAATCGAGTAACAAATGTTAACTATATAGTCTGAAAAAATTGGAAATTTCTAAACTACCTTAAAGCAATCATGATCATTTAAATATTACACAAATAATAATTATACAATACAATATGACTTCACGAAATACTGTTGTTGAATTAAAAGCTCTTGCAAGAGAACGCGGTTTACATGGCTACTCAAAACTCAGAAAAGCTGAGTTGATCGAATTATTAGCAAACCCACCTGTCCGACCTGTTCCACTACCAAGACCTGTTCCAATTATTCCTACCCAACAAGATATGGATTTGTTTGAGCAACAAGAAATGGGAAAAAATAGACCTGTTGTGAAAAGCAAGTTGAATGAATGGAGAGATTGGTTAGTAAATCATGTACCTAAACCTATTCGTGAGAAAGTGAGTAGCGCTTTCAAAACGCTAAAAAATAATATTCTTAGTCTCTACAAAAAGGATGAAGATGAGGTTATCAATCAGCGAGAGGATGAAAAAGCGTTTGTTCCTGTTGAAACAGCGTTTGATAATGCATATAGGAGATATAGGATTAGTGGTGTGAGAGAAACGAGCATATTAAATGAGAGGGATAATGTCGATGCTTTTTTTGAAAAGGTTAAACCAATATTAATTGATACGATAACGAGAGTACTTAATGATCTAAATTCGACAAAGATACAAACAACAACCTGGATTAGGTGGAGAAAGGAAGATTTAAGCGATCCTGAAGCGACAATCTTTGTTGATAAAGCCTTTAATTCCAGAATGATTGAAGTTTTTCAAGAAAGTGACTTGAATCAAACGCTTGATGAGATGTTTGCTCATATGAAGACGCAGATTGAAAACCCAAAGCTACCTAACTCTGGTTTTGTTATTGAAAGGATTTTGAATATTGATATTGACTTTCATAAGCTAAAATTAACGAGAGGCAGCTCTTACTTACCTTTACCTAAGAATTTCAGTGGTAAGAAATCAGTGATCAATCCTAAAAATAAAGATGATGAAGAGTGTTTTAGATGGGCTATTATCGCTGCACTTAACCATGAACAGATTAAATATAATCCTGAACGAATCTCAAACCTCAAAAAGCATGATAACTATAATTGGGACGATTTATCTTTTCCAATGGCGTTAAATAAAATAGATTTGTTTGAGAGGAGGAACCCTGATATCGCTGTGCATGTTTTGACAAAAGATGTGACAGAAGGTATCTATATGTGTCGTAAGTCGAAGCATCTTGATCGCGAGGAGACGGCTATTCTGTTTTTACTATGTGAAGAAGAGAAAAGACATTATATAGCTGTAAAGAACTTGAGTGGTGTATTGAGTAAGGTCAACTCGAAGCATGAACATAAAGAGCATTATTGTTTAAATTGTCTCTATGGTTTTTCAAGCGAGCGAGTTAGAGATGAACACTTTAAATATTGTATAAATAATGATGTGGCTATGATTGAAATGCCTAAAGAAGGTAGCACCGTTAAATTTCATGATGGACAATATCAATTCAAGGTACCTTTTATGATGTATGCAGATTTTGAGTCTGTTCTCGTGAGGTGTGAAGATACGAGTAAGAAAGAACAAAATGAAGACGAATCTTTTATCAAAAAAGTAACCACTCACGTACCATCAGGTTTTTGTTGTTATTCTAAATTTGCGTATGGTAAAGTATCGAATCCTCTAAAACTGTATCGAGGTGAAGATTGTGTTGAGGTATTTGTTAATCATGTGGTAGAAGAGGTGAAAAGATTATACAACATGTTTCCTGAAAAAGAGATGGATCGTTTAACGAGACAGGAATGGACAAGCTTTTCGAGCGCTACAACATGTCATGTGTGTATGAAAGAATTTGGTGGTGATGAAAACCTTAGGGTAAGAGATCACTGTCACTACACGGGGAAATATAGAGGAGCTGCTCATAAGAAATGCAACCTTCGATTCAAGATACCGTCATATATTCCTATAGCTTTCCACAATCTGAGCGGTTATGATGCTCATTTATTCATCAAAGAACTTGCGAGACAATATGGACATGAAACATTGAGTGCGATCGCGGAAAACAAAGAAAAGTACATTTCATTTAGTCTAGATGTAAAGGTTGGTGAGTACACTAACAAAGATGGAGAAACTAAAGACAAAAAGATACAGTTGAGATTCATCGATTCTGCTAGATTTATGATGAGTAGTTTGGATAATCTATCAAAGAACTTGAGTGATGAACAGTGTAAGAACCTTCGAAAATACTTCAAGGGTGATGATACTTTTAATCTGATGAGAAGAAAAGGAGTATACCCATATGAATACATGGATTCTTTCGAAAGATTTAATGAAACGGACCTACCACCAAAAGAGGCCTTTTATAGTAAGTTAAATTTAGCTGAAATAAACAAGAAAGACTATGAACATGCACAAAAGGTATGGAATATGATGAAAGAGAAAACGCTTGGAAAATATCATGACCTTTACTTATTAACTGATGTGTTATTACTAACAGATGTGTTTGAGACTTTTAGAGAGACTTGTCTAGAGAATTATCAATTAGATCCTGCACATTTTTACACTGCTCCTGGTTTATCATGGCAGGCGTGTTTGAAACAAACGAGGATAGAGTTAGAATTGTTGAGCGATCTAGATATGTTTATATTTATGGAGCAGGGAATTAGAGGAGGTCTTGTTCAAGCTGTTCAGAGATATGCTGAAGCAAATAATAAGTATATGGGAGATCGATATGATCCTGCTAAAGAGAGTAGTCATCTTCAATATTTGGATGCGAACAATCTTTATGGTTGGGCGATGACACAAAAGCTTCCGATAGGTAATTTCAAGTGGGATGATCCTAATAAATTTACATCTGAAAGGATTAGTGAGTTGGTTGAAGAAAATGGTGACAAGGGTTATATATTAGAGGTTGATGTTAAATATCCTATAGAACTTCATGACTTGCATAACGATCTGCCATTTATGCCTGAAAGGAAAAAGATTAATAAAGTACAAAAACTTATTCCGTGTTTATCAGATAAGAAGAATTATATTACGCATATTAGAGCTCTTGCTCAGGCTTTGAAACACGGGTTGATTCTAGAAAAGGTTCATAGAGTAGTAGAATTTGATCAAATCGCTTGGATGAAACCATACATTGATTTTAATACGCAATTAAGAACACGAGCCAAAAATGAGTTCGAAAAAGATTTTTTCAAGTTGATGAATTGTTCAGTTTTTGGAAAGACAATGGAAAATATTAGAAAACACAAAGATATAAAGTTGGTTACGCGTAAACAGCAATATGAAAAATTAGTTATGAAACCAAACTTCAAGTCGGCCACTTATTTTAGTGAATCGTTAATGGGAGTAGAGATGGGTAAGATAAAGGTTGTTTTAAATAAACCGATTTATATGGGACCAGCTATCTTAGATTTGAGTAAGATAGTAATGTACGAGTTTCATTATGACTATATGAAGCCGAAATATAGAGATAATCTTAAATTATTATATATGGATACGGATTCGTTAGTCTATCATATTAGAACTGATGACTTTTATAAGGATATCGCTGATGATGTAGAAAAGAGATTTGATACGAGTGGATATAGCGTTGAAGATGGAAGACCTTTACCAATTGGAAAGAATAAGAAAGTTCTTAAATTAATGAAGGACGAGTTGGGAGGAAAAATCATGATGGCGTTTATAGCGTTGAGAGCAAAGACTTATGCGTATAAGCAAATCGATGAAAAAGAAGGTAAGAGATGCAAAGGTGTAAAGAAATGTGTTGTTAAAAAGACGATTGGGTTTGATGACTACAAAGAGTGTTTATTCAAAAATAAGAATGTCTACAGAGAACAAATGATTATTAGATCGATTAAACATGATGTATATACAATAAATCAAAATAAATTGGCTCTTAATGCGGATGATGATAAACGAATAATTTTAGATGATGGAATTACAACATTAGCCAGAGGACATTATAAACATATATAAGACAACAAATAGGTAAGAGGAAAAAAAACAAACAAATAAAAACAAGATAAACGAATTATACATGATACCTATTGACTTTGAAGATCTTTTTTGACTGCAACGATGATCTGTGTGTTATAAAAATGAAACTACTACAAACTGCTTTTTACTACATTTTATTTAATTGTTTACAATTATGAGTAATTTGTGGTTATAATAATAGAAACTACTTACGTAATCAAAATAACACGTTTCATAACTCGTATCGCGTTATGAAAACAAAGATCTTATATGATGATAATATTAGCTATAGTAGGGAAATTCCCGAAATCATATGATTTATGATGACGTCATAGTTTTGCCCTAGAATCGGCACTTTCCTATCTCTTCTTATACGTTGTTACTCAATCTTAATCAATTACCCTTTGTAAAAAAAGTTTACTAAGATTTCTTCTTACGCGCTTCTTACCCTAATTGGCAGTTGCTCTGTAGGCAAACAAGCAAAGATGAATCCTCGTCAGAAGACAGTAGCTGTAGCTGCAGCAGCTGTTCTGGCACAAATACAGCAATAAATGAAGATTCAGATGATGAAACATCGCAAGACATTCAAGAAGATCTCAAAGAGCCGTCAACAATTACAGATAGCGATGAAGACATCAAGCCAGATATTCGACTTCCACCAATGACGGTTCAACCATTTTCATTTGGAGACAAATTTGTGCAGAGAATAGTTCTGTATATTGACTCAGAAGATGAAAAATAAAAAACACTACGCTTAGTACTTCTTTCCTTCGCATCGCATTCCTCTTAACAGCTGTCTATGGCATTGCGAGAACACTTTATATAAATCATTATGTATCAGCTTAAAAAAAAAAGAAATATCACAAAATTCTTATCCAAGCAGCAACTGAGTAAGAACGAGTAAGAACGTCTAAGAACGCGTAAGAAGCACACACATTTGGGTAAGAGGCGCGTAAGCAGAAACCTTAGTAAAATTCTTTTCCAAGTGGTAACTGATAAAGAACGAGTAACAACGTGTAAGAACGCGTAAGAAGCACACATATTTGGATAAGAAGCGCGTAAGATGAAATCTGAGTAAACTTCTCTTGCAAAGTACCACTGAGTAAAAACGAGTAAGAATGCGTAAGAATGCGTAAGAAGCACACATATTTGGGCAAGAGAAGCGTAAGAAGAAATCTTAGTAAAATTCTTTTCCAAAGAGTAACTGAGTAAGAACGAGTAACAACATGTAAGAACGCTTAAGAAGCACACACATTTGGGTAAGAGGCGCGTAAGAAGAAACTCAGCAATATTTTATTCCAAAGGGCAACTGTGTAAGAACGAGTAACAACGTGTAAGAACGCGTAAGAAGCACACACATTTGGGTAAGAGGGGCGTAAGAAGAAATGTTTGTAAAATTCTTTTCCAAAGGGTAACTGAGTAAGAACGAGTAACAACGTGTAAGAACGCGTTAGAAGCACACACATTTGTGTAAGAAGCGTGTAAGAAGAAATCTTAGTAAAATTCTTTTCCAAATGATAACTGAATAAGAACGAGTAAAAACGTGTAAGAACGCGTAAGAAGCACACACATTTGGGTAAGAGGCGAGTAAGAAGAAACTTAGTAAAATTCTCTTGCAAAGTACCACTGAGTAAGAACCAGTAAGAACGTGTAAGAAGAACCCACATTTGGGTAGGAGGCGGGTAAGAAGAAATTGAGAAAAATGGAGAGTGCCAGAAGTGTTTGATTATTTTTTGATTTGTGTTTACGTCCACAAAGGGAATTATTGCATTTTATTAAATGGAATTTCAGTGAGACAGACCTTTCTCCGCAATACGATGTATGGTGAGGTTCTTATTAAACTGTCAAAAGCTGGTGTGCTGCAATGCAAGCATAAATTTTCAAGGGATGTTGCGGAAAGAATTAAAGAAAAAATGTTATGTTATGCAGGAAAAAGGCATAAAATTCTTCATGTGGGTGCTATCAATGGATTAATGGGAAAGTTGATCCTGTTACGTCGAAAATATCACTACATTGGAATGTATGTCCTGTTAACAGAAAGACAATGGAAAAGACAAAAAGTTAATTTGGAATAATTTATCGACTAAAAAAAGAAGTTAAATATATGATTTTGTAATCAAACTAGTCCTTTATTCTTTGCTCGTACTGCTATTGTTGCTGTTTTTTTACTTGGATGAAAAGCGTATGTTGGATCATTTAAAATTGACGTCCACCTTCCCTTGCCGTATTTTAAAATTCCCTTTTCGATAAAGGTGTCTTCTAAATAGCTGAATGGAACCTTTTTTCTTCGAACTGGTGTTTCTCTTGTGACGTCTGTATGACTGTTGTTGGAATTAATGTTAATGTTAACGTCATTTATTGTTTCTTTACATTGGGTTTGATCTCTTAATTTATTCAAACACTCCTTTGCTCTTAAAGCTACATCTTGTGAGTGGATCTTTTGATAATGTATCTTGGCAACACGGGAAGTGTGCTTTTGGTCAGTTGAGATGATACTCTGTTCTTCTACATTTAAATTAATCGCACTTTCTGTTTCAATTATCTGTCTATAACGTGTGGGATTAATATATTTCCCAATTGCCTCGAACACAGCTCTTCCAAAGACATCAGCAATGCGTGTTAGTGTTTTGCCGTTGCGAGATATTAATAGGCTGTCACAAATAGGATTTAATCTAGTTCGAATGTAATCGACATAATCATTTAACAGCGTTAGAACCTCTACAGAAAAATGTAATGAATCAAAACTATATGTCTCAGCAGTTTTGAATTTTGTTTGATCAATAAAGCCATCTTTTCCAATTTCCTTAATCATTAAAACGGTCAGATTTTGATAAGTCATTGGTCTGGCTGGTTTTACCATTAAAAATAAAACGCAAACAATAAAGGCAGTTGCAAACGAAAGGTCATGCGAAGCGACTATTGTGTTAATGGTTCTTGCATTGATAACAATTTGTTTATATTTATCACTGTGATACGGTACTACTTTAGCCATGTCTTCTAGCGTAGCCCAACATTTGATACTGTTCAGATATTCTACACTTAATACAGTTCTCCATTCAGCTTTCATTTTACGAGCTAAGTGTTTTTTAACTCTGTTCAAGTAAACTTTCGGTTGTGCCGCTGCACCTTCGGTAATCCAACATGTGTCCTACAGCGTTCATATAGCCAATTATTCCAGAAAACCCAACCATCCAAATATCCTGTAGATACCTCACAAAGTCAGACAGCATTGGTATAGAAGCAATTCAATAATCCATGACACTGATGGGAATTTCCCATTCCGAATGTACATCGTTATAACAAAACTTAGCGTACTTCATTATCTTACATGTAATTTGATCTGCCTGAGATTCGTCTTTGCCACTTCCACCAGGACTTTTTAACCATGCGCGAAACGCAGTCGCCAAGGCATTTGTCTTTCCAAAGGTAGGCATTTTGTGTGTAATAGCACGCTTGTGTTTCACAACTTCGTGCGTTCTTGTTACTCGACTGGGAAAAACGTCATTTATATCAGGTTTTGTGTCAAAGTAATAGTACCAACCACGATGATTATATACATGCTTTCGACATCCTCTTTTACTGTAGAAGGGATGACTATCACAAGAATCAATTGGACATACATACAAGTTCTTGTCAGTTGTGTTCAGTTTAAGCCTTTTAGATTTTTTAGAAGCACCTATAGCGTCTTTCCAATACGGCTTTGAATACAGTCTTTTGCTCATAGTTGATATTCAACTAGTTAATAATAATAATAATAATAATAACCAATTTATTTCTAGATCCATTAATAATTTACATGGTTCTTCTCCTAGAAATGCAAATAAATATTATGTATATGTATAACCGTAATAAGAAAACGTAATTTTTTTTTTTAGTTAGAACACAAACGTAACTCTTACAAAATATATGTTTAACAATTAAGTATAATTAACGTTTATGTTCTCCATCGCATAGCTGATTAAACCACAGTTACGCAGAAAAGAGGAATTTTTACGTTGCGGAACATTATGACCAAGTCTGCAAAGTGTTTGATGAGATAGTTTGAACAATTCTTTGAAATAATCATTCATCAAATGTTCACATAACTTAAATATTAAATACTCATAGGAACAGTTATTGGGAACTGAACGTGTCATTTAAATAAACCATTACTGCAGCGTAGAGAGAACTGCGTGTTCCTATTTTCTTGGGAATTATAGCACTACGCAGACCGATTTACACAATAAGCCTTAATAATTGAAAGTGGCACTACGGGTACCTTTTAATTTAGACCACTTTCACGATTGGGAATGATTTATGGCAATAAAGTTAAAATTTCACACAAGCTTAGGTTGAAAACAATCAAACTAACACGGTACATTAAATTCATTTACAATTCAGCATATCCAAATATGTACATTGGCTTTTCATCTGAATATTGCGTATACATATACGTGTGTGCATAATGTCAATATATAATTCTAACGTAAATAAACAATTTTTTTTTTTACATACTTAATGTTCTTGCAAAAGCTTTGCCCTTTAGGAATTTTTTCGTCTCATGTTTGAATTCGTGTAGTGTAGTCGAGTTTCGTGCTGACTTTGGCAAGGCATTGAAGATATTTTCAGCTTCTTGTTGGAATGTAATGGCTTTTCCGTTGCATTTTAACATTATACCAGTGTTCGCTGTATTACTTCTTAATATGCGTGCGTCTTTTTTGTGTTCTACACCAGTGTTTGATGGAGCGTTTAAGTCGTTCATACCTTTAAAAGCAAGAACAGCAATCGCATATTCGTGTTGTTCGATTACAGGCAGCCAAGACAGATTAATGACATCATGAATGTTCCCGAATTTGTTGTACACAAAACCAGCTGCAGTGTTTTGGACCGGTTGTAGACGTTTTACCAAATATTGCGGTGTTGTACCTAAGTATACTGCATTTCCGTATTCAAGTTGAGATAAAACGAGGGAGGTAGCTAACTGTTTCTTTAGTGAGAAAGGGATTAATCGTTTGAGATGTTTGAGCGTTTTTAGTGTACTGAAGCATTTTTTGGTGATGGTATTGATGTGGTCTTTCCACTCAAGATGTTGGGTAAAGGTGACGCCGAGTATTTTGGTATGGTCTACAGTGTTAAGCGGATGTCCATTAATAATGGTTTTGTTGGCGATGTCTTCTATACTGTAAAGACGTGATAACTGCTTTGTAGAGAATAGCATTGTTGTTGTTTTCATAGGATTGAAAATTAAGTTTGAATTGGAAGACCAGTTCTTTAGATTTTGTAGATCTTCTGTGAGATTCATTGCCTTAACTTTGATTTGACGTGGTTTACTGTGAATATAAATGGTTGTGTCATCAGCATATTGTAATGAATCAGAAGCATTGAGGTAGTGTGGCATATCTGTTACGTATAGGTTGAAAATGATTGGTATTCAAGTATCGACCCTTGGGGTACACCAAAATTCGTGTTAAGAACGGGTGATGATCTGCTGTCTATTTGTACATAATGTTTTCGGTTTGTGATGTATTCTTTCAGCCAGTGTAAAAACGGTTTTGAAAAATTTAACGCGTGTAGCTTTTTTATTAGAATGTTATAGTCAATCGTGTCAAATGCCTTTGAGTAGTCGACAAATAATGAGAGTGTGACTTCTCCTTTCTTCAATGTTTTAAGGATATATTAAGATTTATATACGCCCTCAATGTACGTTAACATTTGTTGGAGGACTATTCTTTCGAATACTTTTGAAAGAACAGGAAGAACAGATATTAGCCGGTAGTCTGATGCTTGTGATGGAGCTACAACTTTCGGAATCGGACAGATTCTAGCTGTTTTCCAAGCGTCATGGAAAGTCTTTTGCTTTATAAATCCGTTTATTATATGTGCAAGTGGAGAGATGAGCTTTTCGCTTACTGGCTTGATAAGGTTGATAGGGATATTGTCATTTCCGGTGGAGCAATCATTCCGGATTTTCTGCAATGCTGTTTTGACTTCATTGTATGTGGTCGGCTGGATTGTGAAACCTTGTGTACCATTAGGCAGATCATTAATGGTTTGATGCAGTTCTATGTTGGTTGGTGTTTGTTTGTTTGTAAGTTTTTCTGCGACAGTGTTGTAATGTTTGTTTAAAAATTTTTGAAATTACGGATGAATTTGTAACGTGCTGTGTATATACTGTTAGGGACTTCTATACTTATGAATGGCGCATCGTGGTCACTTATTGTTTCGCATGGAATGACTCCACTAGTTGTTATTTTGTTTGGGATGTTGGTGATATGATCGATTAAACTGACGCCGTTTCTTGTGAGCAGGTCGATGACATTTTTTAAATTAGTGTCAGACAGCTTTTGTACTTGTTAACCACTGTGTTGTTTGTATTAAGGTTAATGTTCATATTTCCTGTTAATATGATAGAACCATCCCAAATATTGTTAATCTTTGCTAAGAGTGATTCAAGTTTCTCTACCCATAAACATTTTGAGGCGTTATCTGAATTGGGTTGGTACAGGGTACCCAACATATCGTGGCCCATATGTGACATACCCGGAAATCTTTTAAATTGAGCTGGCATTTTTATATAACTGTCGATTCGACATTTACTACTTTCATAACTGTCGATTCGACACTTAGTTGTTGCATGTAGTTTGATGATCCACGTGGTATAGTCGGCAACCGTATTATTTGTACAAGCAATTTCAATATGGTTTATGTTTATGATCTTCTTTGTTTACTTAAGTAACCTCATGGAAATACGAGATAACCTTATACGTCAATACTTTGAAAGTGGTTTTTCTTATGGTGAAATTTGTTCCTTGCTTGAAACTACGCATGGTTGTGTTATTTCCGTCAGGCAAATACATAGGATCCTCAGGAGACATGGTTTGTTCAAGAGGAAAAACAAAACTCCTTTAAATAATGTTATGGTGTTTGTTATGAAACAGCTGGAAGGTTCATCATCAAATTTTGGATATCGCATGATGCACCAGAAATTACGGAAACATGGTTATATTGTAGACCGAGAAACTGTTAGAATGGTGCTCAAAGCTATAGATCCTGAAGGCGTTAAATCACGTTTAGGTCGAAAACTCAAACGTCGTATTTATCGTTCCTTCGGCCCAAATTACACTTGGCACATCGACGGATATGACAAGTTGAAGCCATATGGTATTTCTATTCATGGTGCTATCGATGGCTACAGTCGAAAGATTTTATGGCTTAATGCAGATGTTACGAATAAAGATCCAAAAGTTGTTGCAACTTATTTTGTTAAGTGTTTGAGTGAACTGCAATTGGTTCCAAGGAAAATAAGAAGTGACCGTGGCTCAGAAAATGTTGTCATTGCAGGTATACAAAGATTTTTAAGAAGATCTCATCAAGATCCGCACTCGGCAATGAAAAGTTTCAAATACGGAAAGTCAACAAGTAATCAGCGTATCGAACCTGGTGGTCCTTTTTTCGACGTAGCAGAATGAACTGGTGGATAAATTTCTGCAAGGACATTGAAGAAAGAACCAAATTTGACCCAAGTATTGAACAACATTTGCATTGTTTCAGATTCTGCTTTTTACCCATTCTACAAACAGAACTTGATGAAACAAAAAAATTATGGAATAGTCTCAGGACTGGGCAAGTCCATACTAGTGAATGTCCGGGGGGGCGACCCGATGTTTTATATCAATTACCAAATTTATCGGGAGGGGTGCATTGCCATTTTCCTTTAAAACAAGGTGATTTGAAGATAGCACGAGAACATTGCACGGAGACCAGGAACTTTGGGTGCCCGAAAGAATTTTTTCATTTTACGAAACTAGTTATGGATGTGCACGGTATGCCGTTCCCAATTAAGTTGAAAAACGCAGAAGAACTATTTGAAGTGCTTCTTGACGAAATTGATGTATAATTGACGGAAATAAGATGTTTCGCTAAAAACGTTCCATTTTTTTATTCGCTTCCCTTAAGTTCATTTACATTTGGCAAATTTCGGCCCAATTCGCTGAAATTAATGCTCGTGAAATCTTTGGACAAACTACTTCGCGAAGATTTGATTTTAGCGGCATTCAAAAAAATCGCGAAATTAATATTTTGCGAGAATATTTAATTAGGTTGTTGTTTTCAAATTAAATAGCTTTACAAATTTTCGCGAGCTCAAAAAATTTGCAATTCGCGGGGATTTTTTTTTCACGAATTTAGTCTCCCACGAAAACCTAAAAGGAATAGAAATTTTACGAGTTTTTACGAATTTTACTAAAAAGTTAGAAAAATTTATTTATGCGAATTAAGGCTTTCCAAAAAATTCACAAGGACTTAATTTCGCGAATTCGAGCATAATCGGTGAAATGCGCGAAAATTTCTCCACCCGAAAATTTGTACACTTTAGGTAAGAACTTTGACTTTAACCTTTTCCATTACTCTCTAAACATTGATGCTTCGAATTTTTTTGGGGTGATAGATCTTGTACTAAATACTGGAGAACATAGTTTTTTTCTGTTTTTTTGCGAATATTTCCGGAAAACTTTTTACTGAAATTATTCTACAAATATGATGAGTAACGAAATGCTACTAAACATAACACCATTAAAATGACTTCAGGACATAATCTGTTTGGTTAATCAGAAGTTGTTCTATCAACCATACTTATTTCCTCTCTTGTCAATCATTTCACGGATTTTTGGGCTTTGTAAAACATGAAACACTTTTTACTTGGTATCGTCCAGATAAAAGAGACTCGCCAAATTTTATTTCACATTGCATAGTTTAGATAATGAACAATGAATCAATAAAACAACGAGTGAATGAGGCTTTATTAGACAACTGAAATTCCTGATGTATCCGAGAACTTTTTTCTAAAACTAAGTGCTCCAACGGACAGGATAAATTACAAAAATGTAACAAAAACCGTTAGATACTAACAGAGTTAGATCTATGAACAAATACTTTCCTCCTTCAATTCATATACAAAATAAAAGCCTATCAACATCAGTATAAAAGAAATATCAAATGGCAGAATCAAAAGTTTGGAATAAAAAGAAATGGCTTCAAAACTTCAACACAAAAATTTTTGAAACAAAAAACAAACAAGTCAAAAGTCCAAACAAACTACCTGAAACTGTTACAAGTAGGTAAACAGAAGAAGAAATCATATGTCATAAACAGCCCAACTACTTGGGTGGTTAATATGAAAATTCAAATTATCCGTCAGCTCTGTAAATGAAGCGTACTGTCTGGGCAGTATGAGGATTTTAAAGCAAGTCTTTGCGTACGGCATCAAGTGGGTTGATACCTGATCGACAAATTCCATGACCTCTATAATCTCGAAGCTCAAAATGCTCTGGTCTAGGAGATAAGCTCCCAATCCAGTCATACACACAATGGAAAAGGGATGTAGCCTTAAATAATCTAACTTTATTTCCAATATGAAGGTGTCTGACACTAACTGTCACATGTGACTCACTTAAGTCAGGTTCAGGTTGGACTCGATTTTTCCTACATTCCATTAAATCAATCAGCCGATTTTCTTCAGCCTCCTGTTCTTGTTTGTCTTTATCTTTTCTTTGATCAGCATTGAGGGATTCTTGAAATGCTTCATCATTTTCCTGCCTAAGCAATTCACGATCACTTGATGATCCAATTAACTGCAATTTCGGAGTAGATATGATAGACTCTAAACAATATAAATACAGAACATGTTTCTTCATAAACATCAAAACATTCAATCACGAATGTACTGATAATATTAGCTAAAATGACTTTGTATTTATGTACCTGTTTGTTTGTTATTCTTTAAGCTTTCAACAAAATCAACATCATCATCATAATCATCAAGGTAGTCTTCTAGTCGTGAATTCATTATATCCTTCCATGACTTTTGTTTCGACAAAAGATAAAGCCGTGGTTTGCACAGTCTGTTCTTTTGAATATACTCACCAAGGTAGAAACCTTCAAGGTTAATAACATCGCCTTTATAATTTCCTAGATTCAAAGACATTTGTGAGGTTGCACCAAATATAGATTTTCCATCACCATAAAAAAGATTTTTTCCATGTTCAATAATTTCATCACCAGTAGTGATCTTGGGTAGTAAGAGTTTAAGTGTGCCACCACCTTTTTGCATTCTAACAGGTATGAATCTTTTCTTTTTTTCATCATAATGCATCCATCCAATTGATAAAGTAACATCTTTGAGTGTTTTTCTCTTTTTATTCTCATTGAATCCCAAAGTTCTTTCTTTGCCGGATTCTTTCAAAAACTCCTTTAAAGATTTTTCCTCAGAGCTTGTTGGATCATTTTGCGATAAACAGTAGGCTTTAAGACTTATAATATGCCCTCTTTCATGCAGTCCAAGGTCACTCAAATCTTTTTCAGTGCAATAACATATTGCTAACTCATCCATCTAAAAAGAAATGAAAACTTTGTCTACTTTTGCCTTTTCACCTATTTTTGATTGTTTTCAGGTTGCTACAAATAGAAACCGTCTGCTATAATTCTTTTTTGTTTAAGTTGTTCTACCGCTGTTATGTGAAATGAACATGGTTCACATTCAGTTTAAGAAAAAAGAAAAAAAAGTTTGTTTTAAAGCTACTACCAATAGGAACCGTCCCTTACAATTCTTTTTTGAGTTGTTCGATCGATATTTTGGTATATTCCTTGGGGGGGGGGGGGGGGGGGGGGCAAAAAACTAAATATATAACCTTCCAAAATTAATAAAAAAACAATAACATTTGAAACTATAACTTCTTAGTTGCTTCAAAGAACAAATAAAATTAAATGAAAAGGAAAATGGATCGTTTTTGCCTCACCTTATCACTGTCGCTACTAACACCCGCCATATTGCAGCAGATAGCACGATACCACGTGGTTCAAATTGTTGTTCATAAATATCGAATCGACAGTTATTAACTGTCGAATCGACAGTTATGAAATTTATAAGTGTCGAATCGACAGTTATGAAAAATATAAGTGTCGAATCGACAGTTATGAATGGTATAAGTGTCGAATCGACAGTTATGAAATTTATAAGTGTCGAATCGACAGTTATGAAATTTATAAGTGTCGAATCGACAGTTATGAAAAATATAAGTGTCGAATCGACAGTTATGAATGGTATATAAGTGTCGAATCGACAGTTATGAAATTTATAAGTGTCGAATCGACAGTTATGAAAAATATAAGTGTCGAATCGACAGTTATGAAAAATATAAGTGTCGAATCGACAGTTACGAATGGTATAAATGTCGAATCGACAGTTATGAATGGGGTATAAGTGTCGAAGCGACAGTTATGAATGGGGTATAAGTGTCGAAGCGACAGTTATGAAAGTTATAAATGTCGAATCGACAGTTATTAAGTGTCGAATCGACAGTTATGAAAACGCCAACTTGATTTAAAAGATTTCCGTGTATGTCATATATGGGCCACGATACCAACAGGAGTTTGTTTCGATTTTTGTCTGTTATTTCTATCCAAATATGTTCCATGGTTGTATCCAGCTTGTTGATGTCTGTTCGTATTTTGTAAGTGATGCTGTCTTTTATGTAAAGACCAACTCCCCCTCCTCTTTTCGTATCACGGTTTTTATAGCAGAATTGGTAACCCGGTATGGTATGGTATAATTTAGTGATGTAGAAAATATTCAATTAACTTCTCTGTTCATTTTGTCATTTCTTGATCCAATTAACGAACGAAAAGAATTAAAAAAAAAATAATAGTAATAATAAAAACTGGATTTATTTTCGCGAACGGGTTACTTTGAAAAATTTCGCGTGAATTAATTTTCGCGATACAAACTTCCGCGAAAAAGGAAAAAATTCGCGAAAATAAATCCGCTTAAAGTACTCCACGGCTGTTTACAAGGAATCCCAGGTACACAACTTCGGGAACCATGAAAGAACATTTTTCTCGCTTCAACAGAATGCCGCATTTACTCAGCACTTTTAATATCTCTCTTAAATTCTTCAATATGTCTGCGTAATCTATACCCCCCAACTAAAATGTCATATAATCTCACAGTCAACCGTGGAATGGACATACTCTCTTTTCAATCTCCTTTTGAAAAATGCCCGCTGCGGAGTGAACACCTTGTTGTAAACTAGTTGGTTGATATAGCCCTTTATAGATGATGGTAAGATATTCTCTAGACGACTAATCTAATATTAATTGCCGATAAGCCTGTGTTAAATCGAGTTTACAAAACAACTTAGCTCCATTTAGCGTGACTAAAAGATCTTCTGTCTTGGGTATGGGATAACTGTCCAATGCAGCTACCTGGTTAACAGTCCTTCTATAGTCTACTTATATCCTAACTCCTCCATCATCCTTCACTAATGGTACGAATGGTGCCGCCTATTTTGAATACGCTACAGGTAGGTATGCACCCATTTTCACTAAATGTTCCAATTCCTTCTCAATTCTATACTTGTGTGCATATGGAACAGATCGAGCTTTAAAATATTTGGGCTTTGCCTCCTTCGGGAGGGGAATGTGTACAATAACATCTTTAAATGTACCCAACCCCAACTCATCATATACTTTATCACCTGGTTTGTCAGGTTGGCACAGTCCTCTGAACAAATTATAACATTCTGCACCACAGGAACTGTGCATTATTGCTCTTTTCCGAATCGCTTCTTTGATGTCATTTGCAATAAAGAAGCACTCCAATTGCTCAACATAATTGTTCCACTCTCCTTTATCAACATTAACTTCGCTTAACTTTCCGAATTGGGCCATTTTTCTCGTCGCCAATTGTAGTATTGGAGAACACATCCCTGTCCAAGCTCGTAGCATTTGGTTTGAATGTTCATGTGCAATTAATTACACCATGTAAAAGCCATTTTATAATTGTAACTTTATCAATAGATAGAAGACAGTTTAGTTTGTTACTTATAATTTATTTAATGTTTTTGACCATATATAAAAAACTATAAAATTGCTTACAAGTGAAAAGGTGAACTTTACAAGAACATCAAAATCACGATAAAAAACATTTTCACTTAACTTTGTATCGAGAGAAAATTAAGGGACATTGAACGGACTAAATAACCAGTATGCTTTTTAGTAACTCCTTTTCAACTGTTAGTCTCGCCTTGCCATCAAAGAAGAATATGCTGAAGGAAAAACAAATACCATAACTTTTAACTGGCTGTTTTCGACCTTCGATGAAACAGTTTTCCAAGGCCCTTGAGTTTTTTCTTTGAAATGGAAGTGGAGATTCCAGAACAACTCGAATCATCCGACAACGAAGCTTCTACATCTGATGAAGTAAAATTCTGTTGAGATATTGATTCCAAAGATTTAACTGGGTCCTCCTGTAATTGCGTGGTTGAGCTAAAGTAGTCCACGTCTTTGGAATTTTGACAATGCATAACTGACAGATTGCTTGGTTCTGTATATGCTCTCGTTAAATATTTTTCTTTATTTTTGGAATGACAGGGTGAACCTTTTTGAAATTGATCAGTCAAAGTATCAGAAATGTAGTCCGCACTGCTTGTATTAGAACTGTTCTCTATATTCTCAGTTGTTAGATTTGATCGTTTGTTCCTGGTCTCTTCATCATTTCGATCTTGATTCATTTCAAATTCCATTATGTCTTGGTCGCGATTCATGAAAAAACCTTTTCTAAAGCTTATAGCTGAGTCATCGCTTTCAACAGAGGAAATAGCTTTGTTGCTCTCTGTTATGATCGTAAAGTGACACAGTTTTTCAATTTGGGCCCAACGGTCTTGTCGTTCTTGCAAATCATTCGTGACATCAGCAAGCGCGCTTCTATAATTATAAGACAACGTAAGACAAAATTCATACCACGCATAAAGAAGATATATGAAAATGGATTGTGGATTAGTGCATTAGAATGTGGCAATGATTTTGGAAATTTTTACCTTGCATCTAATATTTTCTGATCAACAACATCGATAGTTTGCCCATGAGCTAACCTTAGTGAACCAAACATTGAACGCCTGGTCTTACTTACTTTCTCGCACTAGAATAAATTAAGTAAAAGAGTATAAAGAATACATGTAGCGAATCAATCAGAAAAATACACATAACAACCTTTAAGTAATCAGACAAAAACTGTTGATGGTGTAACACCGTTTTAAGGGTTATGAGTCTATATAAAGGTCAATAGCGAAGCTCATTTGAGCGAGGTTTACACGTTTTAAACTAGTTGAATGCAACAAGATAAAAAATATTAATGTACTGTATAACTCTTAAATGGATTGTTTTGATGCTTTTGAAACATGACTCCGATCAGTGAAGTAGTACTTATTTCAAATAAAGCAACATGGACCAAATAATAACATAAATAATGATCAGTTTGAGCACCATCAAAAAACATTTTTGTAGTCTATGATATTTTACTTCAAAAAATGAAGGACAGCTATCGCAATCATTATTGAGGGAATAGGAAAAGGTTTCTTTTAAAAATCTCAGCACTAGATTCTGAGAAACATAAGTTCTCATACGTTTCCGTTAGAATTGTCCTTCACATTTTATTTTAAAACGCGTAAACCCTGCCTTAATGGCACTTTAAACATACAGCATCCTTGGCCTCTCTCATTTGGACTAGTGCAAGCTGTTTTTTTCTTTGTACATATTGGGTTTCCTTTCTGTATGTGATTTCCAGGAAATGTTGCAAAGCTTTCGGATAATGAACTCTTGTATTATGCATTTCCATCTCAGCTTTAGCAAGAGCTAACCGAACTTCCGAAAGCTCTTGCTCCACCAAAGACAATTTGATTTTGTCTTCCTGGTTTTTGGATCGTTCGTATTGCAATCTTGCCGCTTCTTTCTATAAAGACAATAATTGTCAAACATAGAAACCTCATAGCCGAACGCTTTACAGAGGACTTTATAATAGACAGTTTGTTATTCATATTAAAGAACAATAACTTTCTTTTTGGTGGATAATTCTTCAAGCAAGAATCAGGTACAGCAATGGGAACGGCTGAACTGGCATTTATTATAAATCTATTAATGCTCATGATTATTTGAATTATGACATTTATCATGATGAACACGTCAAGAACAACATACCGTACAATCTAGCAAAAAGGATAATCTACTTCGTCTCTTGGTATGACACTATGAAAACTAGGCTACAAGAACTTACAGAATTCCTAAGGCACTGCAATTATCCAAATCATGTTATTCACAAAGGTATTTTTAATGCACAACTACAAGGACCAGCACCGCAGAAAAATCCTGATCACAACAACCTACCACTTGTCACAACCAACTATACGAACATCGACCTTCAACCAAGAGAAGTTTTTTCGAATAGCAAAATTTTCCTTGCGAAACGCCAACCAAAGATTTTTTTACGTATCCTGAGTCCATCTGAGTTTCATCATTCCCCTTGGCGACGGGGAAAATTATGGGACATACGTTGCAGTATGTCTTGCAAGTCGAAAAACACCATATATTTTTTACTGTGTAATAAATGTAGGAAGACATCGTATTTTGGAAAAAACAAATAATTTGAGATTAAGGACGAATCAATCTCTACGTGCAGAACCGATAATGGAAGCGACAAATTCGATTTGCATGTTTATAATTGCGACAAAAACATGCCCTCAACAGAGCCATATTTTAAATTATATTTAATGTTGGATTTAAAAGACCCAGCACTACTACTAACCTATGAATCACATTTCCACAAGTTAAATTATGACACTTTAAACCGATAAACGCCATCCGCCCATGATATTTATTCAACGTTTTTATTGACTCCTGATTTTGTTTTTAATTATTACATACGTTTTACCTTTTACTGCTCCCAAGAGACAACACCGAACATTCAAAAAATATTTTACCGCAACACACATCATTCAAAACAGAGCTGACGAGTACAAATGAAAGGCCTTCTCTGTTTTTTAATATTGTATATGTTTTTGGAAACAAATAAATAGAATTATAGTAATAGTGCTTATTGATCTTAATGCTTTTGGTTCTCGAAACCCTGTTACTTAATAATTGTTAAAACCGTTACTGATATATGGTATTAAGGGAATCGACCATTAAAAATTTCATTTCATTCTCCTTATTTTTTCAAAAACCACTTTTTCATTTTTCACAAAAATATACTAACCGAAAGAACTTGAAAATGGCGTTCCATTGATACAAATTATTTTGAAATTCGGTGTATTCATTTACAAAAAAACAATTTTAAAATTTCCATTTCCAACATTACGAAACACACTGTATGCAAGGTTGGTGGAAAAATAATTACAGTGGAAATAACACACATCAGTGCATAAGACGATAAAGACGAAGAAAAGAACATCGAAACAAAAACACAAACAAAAGCAATGTACAATACTACCTTATTCATATTATTAATGCTGGAGAATTTCTTGCGGCACTATTTCTTGCGGGATTTATTTTTGCCATTTTGCCATGAAATTCCCAAAAATTTCCTCGTTTTTTTCTCATTTTTAGAGCAAATTTATTTCTAAATTATATACGTAAAGGGGAAGTGAAATATATGGAAATAATGGACCCGGAAACAATAAGAAATAATATTTTACTTTTTTATCCATCCATATCATTATTAATACTATTACATTCAGAGCTTTTTTTCTTTCCTTTACAGGTAAAAAATGAGAAAGATTCTATTCTTTAGATTGTAAGGATAGGAATATTTTTCATATTATAGATAACAAAAATGATGATGAGTAAAGGATATTTATTTTTTCAAGTTTGTCTTTGAGTCGCACAAGTTTGTCCTTCAAATTTCCAGATTTTTGGCAAATTCGCTAACTAAGTCCAGCAAATCACGATTTTTTTAGGTTAGATTCACAACAATTTGTCCGCTAATGAATTCTCCCACAAACAATCTATATGAATAAGGTAACATATTTTACTCCCTATTTAAATCAGGATTAATCCAACCTACATACAAACCTTTCTTTAATTTTAGTTGCCATTTTGATAGGTTCCACAAGTCCTTAAAATATTATTGATATTTTCATTATCAGTATATATATATGTATGGAAACAATCCTTACTGAAGGAGTGTTCACCAACGAAAGTTCCATTCCTAAATCCATAAATTCATTCCCATCTAGGAGTGTCTCTCACCAAGACAAGTTGCTTTATTCTGCCTTGTTATTTGAATTATTATATTGAATTATTTGAAGGATCATTTGCATACTGTGTATACTTATGGATGGCTGTGCCCAGTGTGAAGTGAACTTGATGCCAGAGATATCTTAAGTGTTAGTCTTTTGTTGGAAATTTGGATTAACTCATTCAGACAGTGCCTGATGCCTGATGACAAGCAATGCCCACCAACTACCTAATTCTGAATGCAAAAAGATTCTGATCAATGAGCAGATACATCCATACTCATTAGCAGAAATGAATTTTAAAGTACGTTTCAAATGAACTTGCACATTTTTTATAAATGCTTGGCAAATTTGAAGGTTATGAGATATTTCAAAAATTCTTTTTGCGCTGTGTCAAGCTTAAAAAGCACTCTTTCATGATATAAACAATTTGGAAGAATAATGAAAATGGAAGAGCAAAACAACTCAATTTTTTGTGAGACAAACTTCAATCTTTGATCGTTCAATAGGCAAATTTTTCAAAAAAGTAAAACATCGCAAAAAGGATTACCTTCAAATTTGCCAAGCATTTATAAAAACTGTGCAAGTTCATTTGAAACGTACCTGAGTTTGATTGACAGTATGGGATGTGCAGTTGGATTTGCTGTGTGTTCAGAATTAGGAAAATTGACAAATGCCAAAAGCACATTTAGTCGTCATTTCTACATTTTTGTACCATTATGAAAAATAATTGAAAATCAGTCAAAAGTCAATACAAATTATTTCAGATTTCTTTTTTGACCAGAGAAATTTATTCATGAATTTGTAACTATGTTCCCTTTAGGTATAATATATAATAGAGTTATGTTAAAATTCAAGTTTCTATAAGGATTGAATTTTGTTTAATGGAATTTTGTTAATTAGAATGAATTGGCGTATTGTACCGTTAGGGGCTGATTACATGATCCCGCTTAGCCGGGATGAAATTTCATCCTGCCTTGCCGAGATCTTGATAGCCAAGATCTCGGATAGGCGGGATGAAAATTTTATCATGTAATCGCCATGGGAAATTTATGAAAATTTGACCAGGAAGCCAAGACCTCAGCAAGGCGGATGAAATTTCATCCCGGCTAACCGGGATCATGTAATCAGCCCCTTATATATAACTTTTTACACTTTTTGTTGAGTGATCAGCAACTGCTTGGCATTAGAACTTCATTTAAAGAGGCATTGGCCGGCTTAAAACAATAGAGTTTGAGTTACTCTCGATTACTCAAATAGTTATACGGATTAACTTATTAAAAAAACAGACTTATCAAGGAGAAGAAAATAAACTTCGAGCAAGAAGATGGAAAATTTTTGTTGATGATAGAATTATTTTTTCAAGGTCTTGTTTTAGAGTTGTTGATTGCTACTAGAGACAAAATATTAATATGAAACATTACTGACCTCTTCTCGGAACATCTATGTAATAAAATATCAATAGGAATATCTGTCATTATAAAGATATACATGGATATATCTACCACACTCTTGTTTCCACATTCACGTAATGGATTTTTCGAAGCAAAAATTTGATTAAAACTTTTCTTGCAATTTTTATCTTCATTTTTGTAATGTCTGTTATTTTTATTATTCAAAATGTAAAAGAAAATCCATTTGCTTTCTGACAATCACAGAAAAACATTTCCTGGGGAATAAGATTTTTTCATTACTGGCTTTTCATTATGACTTCAAGTGCACGCTCTACAGCTTTTGTGTCTACGTATTTGTACAACGTAGCTGGAAAAACCTTTTTTTATTTTGTAAAAGAAGGAGCCATTTCAACATGGGCCTTGTATAAGAAGGCAAGGCATTGTCAAGGGAGAAAAGGAAATAAGACCGTTAAGGGAAACAATTTGTTTTTAAATTTGTTTTTCTCTTCTTAATTATAATTAAATTACTTTTTTACTGTTTCCAAAATTTTAATAAGAACACAAATCTTGATTTTGTCAGAATGACAAAATTCTGCCTGGAGTCGCTTCTGTGGCTGATCAATTTTTCTTGTTTGTTACATCTGGATTATCATTGAAAATAACTTGTGTGTTTTTTCTATTAAGCGTTTGAAATAGTATTCGACTTTTATTGTCATTTTGGGCATTTGATTGCTTACTGGATATGAAAGAATGATCGTATCCTTATGATGGCTCCATGCATGGTTTAGTTTATAAACATTTTTCTTTTCGATTCATTCAACTATATATGATTTCCAATATGGTCATGGCTGGTTTCATTGCGTGCATCATGAAGAAAGAAGAGCACTGATTCAATCTGAGATAAAACATTATTTAGCAAATTGAACTGTTGCTGTTATCTTTCTCTTCCCATCCCCACACTGCTGCATTCTATTAGGAAGGAACAGATTTTTTGAAAAAAGTATCAAAAATCGTAAACCTTTTTACCTTGTGTAAAATATTATTTCTGTCTTCACATTGAATCATATGTCACAAGATACATGTGTCAGGTGTATTTCTATTATTTAGAGCCATGTGCTGCTATTGTTTTATTATTATTTTTTTCACTTGATCTGTATGCAATGTATGCAATGTCGGGCTTCTTCAGTTATTATTCATTCAACGATTTACTCCTTTTATCACGAGAGGATTTTAAAATGTCTTTGCTTTGGATGAATGGATTTATGTTTTCGATTAGCATGTTCACCAGCCGAATACGGGTTGTGGTGCACACTGGGTTAAACACATTGATAAGTTTCTAACATGACATGACTATGTTCAAACTAAAAAAAATACAACATAAAGATACAAAGTCTAACTTAGGAACACACTCAAAACAAAGGGGATGACAAACAAAAACAAGGAAAGCAAACCTACCAGGTAATCAAAGTGTAAAAAGTGTGCAAAAATTACACTTGAAGCTTGAAACTTGACATTTTGATACTTGATATCTTGACATCTTTGCACTCCGGATGTCAAAAATGAAGTGATAGAAAAAAAAATGTGTTCCTTTTTTTAAGGTTAATTAAAAAGATAATTACATGTGATAAATTCTCAATAGGCAATAAACAATAAACAATAGTAATGAGTTAAATAAAAAGAAACTAATGAAACCATGACAACCAAATGAACAGAAACTGATAAAACAGAAAACTGAGACAAAAAAGAGAACATTAAACATAGATGACAAATTTTTTTGATTTTTTTTTTGTGTTTTTGATAAAATTGCAGCACACTCCGGGCCAAAATCACAAAATTTTCATCCATCCACATGATTCGAATCGAATTCATTATTGATTTTATTAGCCATTTCGCCAATTTCTTTCATCAAATCGCAATCATCCACCGAATAGATCAGCACTAAATCACGAACTGACCTTGATGTTTCACGACAAACGCTTTCATTCGAATTTCTATACTTGACCATCACACGTCTTACTTTGTCATCACTTCCAAAATTGACTTTTGTTATCATACCATATGTATATGTATTAGCAATACTTGAGTCAACTTTCTTAAACAGAACCACATCACCAACTTGAAGGTCACGTTCATGACTGAACCATTTCGTTTGTGACATGAGCTTGGGGACATGATTTATGAGCCAGGACTCAAACCATGCGTCATAGATTTTAGAATTTTGAATAAGTATTTTAGTAGGATCTGAACTAGTTACGAAATCACCAACTGGACTTCTATCATTGTTTCGTCCTAGAATCAAACGATTTGGGGTGAGAAGATCCATATTTTCCACATCAGTCTTATTTCCAATAGCGATTGGCAGGTCGTTGATTGAATTGGCAATTGTAGCACAGATAGTTTCCCACTGTAGAATTGATAATCTTTCGTTTTGAATGGATCTTTCCAAGGAGGCATTGACCTCTTTGACCTTTCTCTCAACCTTGCCATTCATATTGTGGGCACCAACTGGACATGTTTCCATATTGACACCTCGTTCTTTATGTATTTGAAACTTCAAATCATTGAAACTCAGATTCATATCCCTTTTGCCTTTGACCAACTGACTCCCTTCATCACAGAATACTTTGGCAGGAAAACCATATCTTGATGCGAATCTGAAACGACTGTATGAGAGCTGAAGTGGAATAGTCATCCATAACATTTATTGAAATTCCAGAAGTTACACAACAGCAATACAACACCAGCCATATCTTTATTGTAGTTCTCTTGTGCTGTGGTGAGAATGATTTGTATGGACCACTTAAATCTAACTGTGTATGATAGAATGCAGGAGCAATAGTCAAGCTTGATTGAGGAATTGGTCCCATAGCAGCATCTATGGTTCGCTTAGTTAAGTACTTGCATCTGTGACAGGATTTCCTTATCATCTTGACTAATGACCGTCCTTCAATAACAAATGCTTTCTTCGTGACTTCTCTAAGTGTTGTTTCTACTCCTGTATGTTTGGCGGAATGACTGTTCCAATGAACATCTGATACTAAACTGAAAGCCACCGGTGAATGCTTATCTATGACTGGAACGCAGAATGTTGTGGATGACAAATCAAGCATGGCATTGGTATACCTTCCCACAATGGTTACTTTGCTGTCTGGGAGAATACGACCATTATAGATGAAGATACCATCTTTGTATGTTGTTATCGGTTCAAATTTCTTGGGATGTATAAATTGACGTAGTTCTTCAGAGGCTTTCTTGAAGAAGTAATTCTCTGATGCAATGACTTCATCATTTGAAAGAATTGATGACAATATCTTTGTCTTGTTACGAACGTTACGACAAAACCTCATAACAAATGCAAGAATTCTTATAACTTTAGTGAAACTTCTATAATTCGGATCAATAACATATCGAGAGAATTTGTATCGTTCTATGACTTCCACAGGTAACTTGACATCAGAATGATGAACTTGAAATTGAGTTTCTTTTTGTACTTCCAATATTTCAGAGTTGGTGAGTTTCAATTCTTTGGCACTTTTGACTGGAAAATCTGATGATTGTAGCTTCATCCAGTTAAAGCCATTGATCCAAGTAGATTCTTTGTTGACATCATCAATAGATGCTCCCTTACGAGTGCCAATGTCTGCTATCATATCATTAGTGTTTACATAAAACCATTGATCATTGGAAGTATAGCGCTTGATTTCAACAACACGGTTTCTGACCCATTGCTTCATTGGCTTATTATCGTTGTCAATCCAATGTAGAACGATTTGACTATCCGTGAATTTGCATGCTGTACGATACCACTTATTCAGAGATCTTTTGATAACCTCACCAGTATGTGTGTTTATGAGTGCAGCATAGAGCTCATTTCTTGGTTGAGAAAATCCTTTTGGTACTACTCTCGTTCTTGACAGAATCAGCTGACATGAATAACTACCATTTCGACGAAGAAATCGTGCATAAATTGCGACACAAACCATTGCATTACTGGCATCTCCAAAATCTAAGGTGTTGATTTCCAAATTGACAGCGTCCTCCGGAACAATTGCTCGGTTGAATCTGAGGTTGCCAATTTCTTGGATCATATCAAAGTTTGACTTCCACAACTGGCGAAGATTGTCGGGAATGGTATCATCCCAGTCGAGTTTGAGATGAACTAGGTGTTGTAGGTCGATCTTCATTGCAGCAATAAGTGGTGACACTCGACCTGTTAAATCAAAAACTTCTGCCACCTTTGATGCACAGTGTCGACGGGTTAAATTGGCAGGGATGATGTTAACTGATTGAGTGGGCTTTTTACCTCGAAGCTTTATGGCAAAGTTGATTTCACCAATGTTCAGCGATATCTCATCTGATTTGACAAACCACTTTAAACCAGCAATGTGAATCATGTTACCATCTTCACTGAGTGTTTGAGGAGGATCTTCCTTTGAAAAGGCAACTCCTTTTAGCTGGAAACCTCCTCTGTTGAGGACAACTTCTAATTCATCTGCCCGTTGATGTGAATCATCAATATTGGCTTCACCAGTGAGGCAGTCGTCAACGTAAATATCGTTTTGAATTATATCATTTACCTCTGGAAATTCATCTTTGGAGATATCTGAAACCTTACGTATAGCGTATTCAGCTTGATTACCAGAGGATTTGATACCATAAATGAGTGTCTTGATTACTTTCTGAACAGGTTCCTTTCCAATTTCAAGGTTAGGGTACCAAAGATATCGCTGGTAACACCAATCTTTTTCATCTAACTTGATCGTATTATACATCTTTTTCACATCAGTGTGTATTGCAACAGGATGAGTGAACCAGCGTACAAGTATTTCTTGGAGCTTATTTAGATTATTCCTCCCTTTTGCCAATAGATCATTTAGACTGTATCCTGATGACGTCGCTTGAGATGCATCAAAGACAATTCTACAGGGAGTACTAATTGAATTGCCTTTCCAGACTGCTCTCCATGGGATTTAGTAATGAACTGGTGATTGTTGGAGTCTAGATTGAACATCGACTGATAAATTATGAACATACTCCACATATCCTAACTGCTGAAGCTTCTCTTCTGATTCTAAGATGTCTTGCTTGTCCTTGCTATTGAATGGGAGATTCAACTTTCGTACTTGCTGTTGATAAACCTTCATGGCTTTGTCTTTGTTGTTTGATAGGCGTGTAGTTGGGTCGCAGATGAATGGTAAGGATGCTGAAACGGTATGAGAGCTGAGATCAATTACAACAGAAGAATTGATTAAACTTTGCTCGACTTCTTCCTTTAAACTGATAATGTCATTTGAAGCTCCATGTTTGCATACTTTACAAGTACGACATTGAGGACATCGATATGCTATTTCGCTTCCTGTGGCCTCAACCTCTTCAAATATTCGCATTGCACTGGATATATAAGTTGACGATTCTTTGCAGATATCTTGAGATACATCGTCTGATGATGAGATTGATTCTTTGAATCCTAAGAGGGGGATATTCGCTTGATAATCTCTCAGAATATGATGGATTGTTGAGTTAGCTGGATGATGATGATGGACATTTGTGAAAATCTTGTGAGGTCCTCCAACTACACCACGACAACCGCTGGCATCTTTGAATGGTGATTCATATAAGGCAAGTCCTGATGACATCTGAAAAATCAACCTTGGATGGTATCGTAAATACTTTATGCCAATCATGATATGCACTTCTCCACCAACAGACATAGGAAGCTTTGGCAATTGACATTTTCCACCTGATAATTCGTAATTTTGTTGAATATCTTTAGCAACATTTTCTAATGGGTATTCCGGCATGATTGATGTGATTTGTTCCAGGCAGACTACAGATAATGACACTTCTCGACCATCATGAAGAGGTAGTTTGACAGAATAAGTACCAAAATTTGATTCAGTTTGACTATTCCCAACGCCTCCTAGAATGACAGGAATGGATGATTCTTTTGTACATCTGCTACCAAGGATATTGATGCCCTTTTTGCTGATTACGAAGTCGCTACATCCGTTGTCGAAAAATACAAGTAGTTTCTTGCCATCAACGGAGATTCTTTGTAGAAGATATATACCCCTATCATCGCATTGAGAATTGCTGATCTTGTGGACTCCACTGATGTTTGTCAGACTCAAATTTCGTGCAAAGTCTGGCAATGATGGATTCTTCACAAATCTTTGAATATATGTGGCAAGAAGATGAGCATTGTTATTCTTGTGTTCTTCACAAACAAGGAAATGCTTCTTGACAGGATATTTGAAATGAGAAGGATGAGGGCATATGAAATCTCGTTGGCATTTACCTTCAGCATGCTTTCCAGTTGATGCATCGGCTCCAGGATACAAACATTGAATACAGTAATTGTTATCACGTAACATCTTCAGCCTCAATGTAGGTGTAGTATTGACGAAATCCTTGCAAGTGAAGTATTGGAGTATCTTGGATCCACCAGGGCCAGTTGTTGATACGTGGTCGGAAGATCCATCAGGCATCTCACATATTTGACAAATTGGTGAAGTGCCAAGTGAATTGTTGTACACTTGAGGTGGTCGTTTGTTTGAGCCAGTTGAAGCTGGTGGTTTCCGCAGTTCTTCCCTTTGTGAAGCATCTGGTTTGAGATTGTGAAGGTGAGCCTTTTGCTGGTGAACTTTCTTCTCTTTCTCCAGGAAGATGATGAGCTTGGACCAGATTTGTTTTGGTGATAAGTCTTCCTCACAAGTACATGATATAAAATTGGTTGTTCTACGATCACCAAGAAGATTATACACTTTTGACAGACCATCCCCGTAATACAAATACTCCTCCACATGATGATCTTTTGCAAGTTTGGTTACATCGTACAGCATGTTGATGATTCTTCCCAACCCAATTACTAGCTTTTCGGAGTTGAATGTCTTGATCGTATCAAGTTTGGTGAGTTGCTGCATCTTCTTGGATAACATTATCTTGGCATCACCGTAAGCATCTTGGAGTCTCTCCCAAATTGTGTTGATATCATCTAAACTTCGAACCAACGTTAACGCAGGATCACACAAAAAATTGTTTTTGAGTAAGTCTGGTAACAATCTTCTTGGTGTCGAATGCAAATGCAACTTTTCGAAGTCAGATTTGAACGTATAAAAATCGACTTTAGATTCGTAGCCAGCAAATCGTTCTAGTTTAATATTCAGTGACAGTTTGTTAAAGTTCCTCACTTTGTCTGGTTCACGTAATTTTATTTGATCATCAAGTGCTTTTGAGTAGTGTTGCTTAAATTGCGATAATTTCTCAAAACGATCACTTATCTTCTTGATGTCAGCTATCTTCTTTACATCAATAATTGGAATCTGGAGGACATCTCGATAATTGTCAGCAATCTTGTCAAACTTCTTGAGATGAGTATGATGATCAGCTCTGCATTGTAATAGTTCTTCATTAGTTACATCATTTAGATCTGTGGTGAATATCTCCTGCAGCTCTTGAATTTGCCTTTCGATGTTGGCAATGGGGAACATAACAGAACGTTCGTTTTGCATTAACTGGTCTTGCTTCATCTTGTCCTCTTGTAGTCGAAACTTGGACTTGAAATCCTTGGCAGAAATGATATAGTCTTTGATTGATGCGAACGACTCCTTGATTGGTAGATCTGATGATTTCAGTCGAAGAATCTTTTGTCGTAACTCCTTTCGAAGACTTTCCAGTTTAATAATAACAGTATCAATGTCGTTGAGTGAAATTGAATTGAATTGATTCTCTTCTATTGTATCCTTGATCTCTTCCAGAAGAACTTGAACATCAAGCTCGAGGTCATCTTCAATTGTCATGTTGCTTAAGTTGTGCACTAAATCCTCCTCTACCAGAGGTGTCACTACTCCAGATGAATGCAACTTTTTGTAGTCAATTCGGACCACGCCCCTTCGCATGAAATATCTGATAATGGCTTGAATCACTTAATTCTGTTTGAATGTGGTGTCTAACATGACATGACTATGTTCAAACTAAAAAAAATACAACATAAAGATACTAAGTCTAACTTAGGAACACACTCAAAACAAAGGGGATGACAAACAAAAACAAGGAAAGCAAACCTACCAGGTAATCAAAGTGTAAAAAGTGTGCAAATGAGTATAAAACTTGGTTCCAAAAATTACACTTGAAGCTTGAAACTTGACATTTTGATACTTGATATCTTGACACTTGACATCTTTGCACTCCGGATGTCAAAAATGAAGTGATAGAAAAAAAAATGTGTTCCTTTTTTTAAGGTTAATTAAAAAGATAATTACATGTGATAAATTCTCAATAGGCAATAAACAATAAACAATAGTAATGAGTTAAATAAAAAGAAACTAATGAAACCATGACAACCAAATGAACAGAAACTGATAAAACAGAAAACTGAGACAAAAAAGAGAACATTAAACATAGATGACAAATTTTTTTGATTTTTTTTTTTGTGTTTTTGATAAAATTGCAGCACACGGGTGTACCCAGACACTAATCAAACTGTATTTTGCAAAGTCATTTCTTTTGCAGGATTAGGTCGCACATTTTATTCATAAAATACATGGGTTTCAAAATAAAAGCATTTCCATAGAAACAGCTCCATGTGATACTAGCATGAAAATTTCGAGTAAACCTTCAACGCAAAAACAACAAGATGCCCTTACAGGCATAAGGATTTCTGCCAAAACCTGTAGAAGCGTAAAAAATGAAAGACTAGTGACATTTTTGAATTTTGAAGATTGAATGACTTATACAATACAACATCACATTTTTGATCACACATTCCCTAGGAATCCATGAAAGCGTAACTAAATAGAACTATAATAGTTAATCCTGCTAGAAAGTTTGTCAACTTTTGCTCATTTCCAGGGATGATAGCAATTTACCTTGAAAAAGTGTAAATAGGGCTTAACTGAAAACAACAGAAGCTTTTACATACAAAGAAAAGAAATACGGATAAAGTGCGAATCGTAACCATGGATACACATTTTATATGACAGCTTTTTTTAAAAGAACTATGTATAAGAGCGAAAAGATAAAAACACAATAAATTTTTCGAAAAAAAAATTAAGAAACAAAGTTAAAGCGAAAAACTTATCAGAAATACTTTGTTTAAAACTAACTACGTATCTACCTACCTATTCCAGCTACTAAGCATTTAAAAATATAGATTTTAAAAAGTTTATGAATGATTTCGATAAATTTTCCTAACTGCAAGAGCGCTTCGAAGCACAAGATGTTACCAACAACAAACTTTTAAAATCATAAGTTTATTACAAGCGATGCTTTGAATTTGGTGGAACTGAAGTTCTCCATTGTGTTTTTAGTGGGAGAAATGTCTGTTTTTTCGTGAAAAAGTGGCAAAACACTAAAATACATGTATAAAGAACGTTTTGGTAGTTTTCATGTAAAGGCACACACAAAATTTCAAAAAACCACTAGGTTTGGACAGCAGAAAAAAACAAAAAAACAAAAAAAACAAAAAAACAAGATGGCCTGGCAGGCATAAGGATTTCTGCGAAACTAGCTGAAGCATGAAAAATGAAAGACTAGTGACATTCTTCAAATTTGAAGATTGAATGACTTCTACAATACAACATCACATTTTTGATCACACACTCCCTAGGAATCCATGAAAGCATAACTGATATTATATATAGATCAAAAATAGATAGAACAAAAATAGAACTATAATAGTTAATCCCGCTAGAAAGTTTGTGAACTTTTGTTCATTTGCAATGATGATGGAAATTTACCTTTTAAAAAGTGTAAAAACAACAGAAGCTTTTATATACAAAGAAAAGAAATACACGTAAGGTGTGGATCGTAACCATGGATACGCATTTTATATGACAGTTCTTTTTAAAAGAAACTATGTAAGAACTCGAAAAAAGAACTGAAGAAACAAAGTAAATGCGAAAAACTCATCAGAAATACTTTGTTTAAACTAACTACGTATCTACCTAATCTAGCTACTAAGCATTCAAAAGTATAGCTTTTAAAAAGTTTAACTATGAACGACTTCGATGAATTTTCCTAACTGCAAGAGAGCTTCGAAACACAAGACGTTGTCAACAACAAACTTTAAAAATCATAATTTTATTACAAGGAATGCTTCGAATTGGATGAAACTGAAGTTCTCCATTGTGTTTCTAGTGGGAGCGTATTTTTTCGTGAGAAAGTGGCGAAATACTTAATTACTTATATTAAGAATGTTTTTGTAGTTTTCATGTAAAGGCACACATGATTATGATTGTGTGGTGAAAGGATGTAGTAAAGGTTCTTACAGACTAAAATAGTGGAACATTTACATGAAACCAAAGCCCTGTGCATTGCATGCCAGCGAAAGATTAACAAAAGTTTTTTTGATCAATATTAAATGGATTTTAAAGAAAATATACATATTTTAACTTGAAGAAAGAAAATTTATAGAAGGAAATTATAATTATTTAGACTGTGATCATTCTTTTCTAACTAAAAAGAAGTTCTCAACGTTTTGTAAACAGAAGAGTCAACAAAGCTATATATATACATATGTGTATAACTATGTTGCTTCCTTGGCGTAGTTGGCAAGCCATTTGGCGATTAAAAGAAAAGTCGGTGGTTCGAACCCACCCAAGTTATAGTTTAGAAAATACTATAAAAAAAATCCTATATAAAATTACAAAAGAATCTAGATGGCTCAATTTCAAAAGTTAGATAGGAGCAAAAGTTTTCAGTAAGTTTTCAGAAATGACTTCAGCACCTTTTGACTGTGTTTAATTGCCAATCAACTGCACCCTCATTGCAAAAATATTCTCTGAACGAGTCTCTTATTTTCTTTGCATCATGACCATAGTTATTTGAACAGTTTCCCCTATCAAGAAATTCTAGGCCAGTAATATTTTGAATTTCATTTCTCCAATCTCCAAGACGATAACCATTTGGACCTTCAGTATTAATATAGTTGCCCATCAACAGTAATCATAGCCATGACATTTTCCGCCTAGTAAGGATCTGGCTTTAGATACCTTGCAAATTTTTGTATCAAGCTATCTAATGGCTATAATAAACTCGGTTTCCGTCCAACAGAATTTTTACATGCGAAAGTTTAATTTCTTATCCTAGCAAGACTTAATAATAAACTTTCATGTTCACATAATCTATCAATAAAGAGTCACAGCTGTCTAGAAAACTCACATTTATTATGCATCCTGTTCCAAGTCTACCACTAAAGCAATTTCAAATTTCTATTCCGTCCAGCAGAATTTATACGAAATTAAATCCATCAATCAAAATGTGACTGTGTATGTCAATTTTAAATTATCATATTAATGTATTGTTCAATTGGAAGTTTCTTACTTGGTTTCTATTATTTACTATTTATTATCTATTTATCTAACTATTTATTTTCAGTAGGCAACACAATCGGATCGACGTTAATAACGCTAGCAAAAGGCCATTCAGCCGTATTTTCTTTTAAAGATGTATCAAAAAAGAGTTGTTTGTTTCTGCTTTGTACCTTACTCGAGAAAGTTATGTCTACTTTTGTTTTTCCTGTATCTTGATGTACATTCAAATGATGATGAGTTACCAATTGGATGATGTCTTAGAACTACGGCAGGAACAAATTGCATGTTTGAAGCAGCATATCCTCATAAAACATGTTCAGTTTGCAGAGATTCAGAACTTGAAAGAAAACTTAACTAAAAATTAAATGTTTATCCACCTCGACCACAGTGAAAATAACAAAATTTCAACAACAGAATGAGATACAAAGTGCTTACTTTGGAGAGCAAATCTTCCTCTCTGTTCATTGCTCGTAGCTACTACAGATCAACAGATGGAGAAATTGGGAAGATTCCAATCACTGTAAGTTTCGAAGAGAGCGATAAGTCAAGAATTGCCTCGATTTTCAACGTTAGTAAGGTAATTACCTATTCTGAAAACAACGAGCAAATATTTTTAAAAAGATTAAATGATTTTAAATTTTAAAAATTGTTTTTGGAGTAGTTCAGAAAAATGCCATATTACTTTAATTGGTATTCCATCTCACACCTTCCTCGATCATTTTTCAGAACTGCACTAAAAGTAATTTTTTATTGTTTTATTATTGTTTTATTATTTTTACTGTGATTTTACGATTTTTTATATATTCGGTAATTTCAATATTTTTGGCAATCGTGACGTAATTTTGCATCATGTTAATTCCGTGCCCTCATCAATCTCTTCGAATCTTTCACCTTTTTCTGGATAAAAATTTCTCTTTTTCTCAAACAGGACTCGTTTGGAAAGCAGTTGTTTTACATTGTAGATACATGTATATACTGAAACGACAATCCTGTATAAATATTTTAGAAATACAAATACAAATACAAATATTCAATTGAAATTATATATCCAAGGTATTCATTGCAAATGATGGAATATCATCCCAATTTAGATCGCGTTTCATAATCCACTCACTCACTTTGATTCACCAAAATGTTAGCTTGGAGCAGCATTACAATGAAGCTGGTCATAAAGTGACCCCGCTGGATGGAATTGCATACCATATACAAAAGGGTGTGTTGACGTTGTAATCAATCACCCGAAAGAGTTTGCAACTTTCACAAATGATATCGCGAAGAATCACTCTACCTGCTGTGTGATGAGAGATGATAAAGGAGCCAGCGGAGGTTAAAATAGATTCGGAGCATCCTCCAGATGAGAAAAGTAATCGAGGAGTGTTTTTTAACAAGACTTTTTTCTTGAGTTCCGACAAAGATTCGTCTTATACGCAATGGTATGGTGAAGTGTGTGGTCATGAAGTTAAGAATCAAATTGAAAAAAAGTGACATCTTGGTCACATTCATAATCCTTTTATAAATTATTAGTAGATTACTTATCTAGCTCAAATTCTGTTGGAAGGAAGATCATATTCTTTTCTCATTTTATGCTCCATTCTTGGTCAGTTTAAAAAATAATTTTCATTGCTTTTATTAACTGATAGTATCTGAATCAAGATTTAGCTACTTTAATCTTGAATATATTTACTTGACAAAATTGTTGCATTAGCTCCATCCAACAGATTCCGTCCAACAGACGTTATACCAAACTTAGTCTTAGATTTTTGTTCCAATAAATTTTCAATATGGATATAATTTTGACAAGATAATGTTCTAAAGAGATCCAAGTTATACATTATGAACTAATTTTTTGTATTTGTTTGTTATTCGAGATGGAACTTGACTGGTTATTAAGAAATTTAATTAAATTCTATCTTCTTCATCCAACAGACTTAATTTAAATATTAAAGGCTTAATTTTAAGTGTAACTGGTTATGTTTCAAACAATTTTAACAACTTTCGCTTATTGTGCACCAGTTGGTTTTAAAAGCTTCTCAAAGTATTCCGTCCAACAGAATTTTGTAACTCAAAATATCACCAAAATTAAATGATCTAACATTTCTCAATGAACATTTCTCAACTACTTTAATCGGATTAATTTTTGCGAGATTAATTTTCGGGAGGTTAAAAACACGTTTAAAAAAACTGGATTAATTTTTGCGTGGATTTATTTCTGTGGTCAGAAGGATTACGACTGAAAAAAAAAATTGAAGAAACGAAGAAAAAAACAGAGCCGAAATCCATGGGCATTAGAAAAATGTTTCTAGAAGGATCCAAAACAGTGCCTTCGCAAAAGATAAATGAAGAAAATGTAATTATTTTGGATAAAATTTGTAATGTAACACTTTTTCTGGATTTATTTTCGCGAGCGAGTATTTTGAAAAATTTGGCAAGGATTAATTTTCGTTATTCAACGATTTCATGTGTTTTCGCGATATAAACTTTCGCAAAAAAGGGAAAAAATGGCAAAAATTAATCTTGCAAAGATTAATCCGATTAAAGTACTAGCTTCCTAACAATTCTAAAAAACAAATAACAAAAACAACAATTTTTATTCACGAAGCTATTCAATCTTCCAGTTAACCATTACTTTATGGCATCATGAAACAAGGAGTTTCTTAACATGGCAATCTATATTATTTTAAAGGATATGAAAAACATCGTCAACCTTAATGGATAGCACAACTAAATCTATGGCAAGAAACACAGCACCAGTATGCTAAAAGTTGAAAAAATATTTGATTAAACTCGTGGTGAAATAAAGTCTTTAAAATACCTGAATATCTCCTACTCCTACCACTCCAATGTATGAACAATTTTGTACAATGTTTACATGAAATCGCTATCAAATTTGCCATTTGGACCAAATTTCGAAAGTTCTCCAAGTTTCATAAAAATGCGTACAATAAAAAATTGGATGGTTTTGATTTGGAATTTGACAGTTACTTATCACCTTTGATCAAAACTGGGCAAGCGTCATCCATTTTTGTAAAAGTTTCGCCTACTTGAAATCGTGTTATATTTTGAGAACGTTGCATTATTATTGACAATAATTTTTCAATTGTGACATGTATTGAAGTCTTCAAACAATATGGCCATCTTATTTACCTTACAGAACAGAATTTCAAATTGCTATTGTAAGATATTGCTTCTTTGCATAGATGTTAAACAATTTAATTCCTCACTTTGGCAGCTTCAATTCCTTCTAATAATTTTCTTTCTCGTTCAATCCCTTCATTAATACTCCCATTTTCTTGTTCTGCTACCATCAGTCTGAAAAAAATTAAGAGGAAATTTTAAAATATTAAGATATCATTTGCTAAAACAACAAAGAGCAGAGCTTACTTCATTTGAATCTGTTTTAAATTTATTTCTGCTTGTTGCAATGATTCGAAATCTTTAGTCATGTTCTCCATTAGCTTTTTAGTATTTCTTTTTTCATGGAAAGCATACAGCCATACAAATGTCGACAAAATTATAATGACCAAAACGATGCTGTCATTAAAATAATTGTTTCGCACTAAAAATATATTTAATACCAAAGAGTTGTAACATATACTGAGAATCCATAAGGTAATGGAGAAAACATCAAACAACTTCTTTAATGAGGCATTGGACTGCTGAGATTGAAGAGCACTTGTGGTGTATCCCAAGATTCAAACTTAACCAACTTGATATATTTTAACTTGGGTATTGCGTTTTTTACTGCAATAGCGGAGCAACTCTTGAGGGAAAGTGCAAGTAATCAGTTGTTTATCATATGCTTATACATATGTTGTCTAAAAATAAAGGGTACAATGAAAGTATTTTGAAAATAGGAAAGTGGCTACTTTGAAGAAAACCAATGGTAAATGTTTCATATATCACTCTCTTTATTGATCTACTGGTTATATGTTTCCTCATAGGGCGAAATATATGCTAAAACCGGCATTTCCTTCTTCTCCTTCTCCGTTCACTTTTAGAGCCGCAGTTCAGTATTTTGCTTAATATTTTGTAAAAAAATTTGAATAAACAAATTTTGAATGAACACAAGAAAAACAAGAAAAAGCAATATCAATATCAATGTCATGAAGGTTTTGTTTTTGTTGTTGACAACAACGTTATGATAAATGGTGATTACATGCTTGGAACAGTACAGCATTGAATCTGTGATTTTAGTGCAAAGTTAAAAGTTCAATACTAAAAGTCAGGCTGAAGATTTATTTTTATTTTGCATCCTGATATAATGAATGTAGTCCAACTGAAAACACATGATGTACATCTATTATAAAGGAAAACCTTTTTATGTCGAGAACAACCAGTTATTTATTTCTAAGAGTACATGAATATATGAATGAGTATATGAATTCCATGATCACGTATGCTGTTTTGATGCTGTTTCGCAAAAGTTAATATATCTGACAATTTTCATTATAAGCAACAAACGTTAATCAAAACACATTCCAACATAACAGTCTATAAATTAAATCAAGCAAAAACAAAAACTTCTACTTACAGCTATATAATGATTTGGTTATGGATGTATATTCACTACCAAATTTTTTTCTTTCATTTGGGATTTACGAAGGTCATTTTTATCAAATTAATATGTGTGTGTGAACATGTTTTTCTGAATCTGAATACTTGAATTTAATTTTATAAATTGTCATTCAAAATCCTTTCTTTTTTGAAAATAACTCTTTTCATTCCTAATTTCAAATACTACTCATAATATGTTTTAGTAAAGATTGGTTTTTGATTGTTACAAAAAGCAAGTGGTCTATTGAATTACATTTTTCCTGTGATTTTATTGTTTAAAGGATAGGAAACTTTTCTTCTGCAGGAATAAAGATCATATGTTAATTATGATGTCCATAGTAACTTCTCAGTCACTTTTTAACACATTGGCAAAAATTGTGAGAGAAACCTTATCATTTGATGTTCATACATCTTCTTTTCATAAAATTCAAAATATGTTTTTTTGTAGTAAGTTCAATTCCACCTTGATCAGTATCAACAGCATTTATATATGAGTATCAAGTTGATGGTAGCTTTACCATTGTGGCTGTACCATTTTTCATATGGTTATCAGTGTACACACAATAATTGGTGAAATTTTTGCAACTTTGGGGAAATATATAGTCACATTTATTTTTGGCAATGTTGTTTGATTATTATTATTGGAGTTTAAACCTTAAAATCCACATAGGTGAATTTTAGAAAATTGAAAGACAGAAGTCCACTTAGATAAAAAGCTGAAATATCTATGGACCCAGGCTGCAGAGCAGTAGATACTATCCAACAGGAGTAGAAAAATTACAGCCGAAATGCTTTCCTTCCATTTTTAATAATAGGCGGAGTCTTATGGTTTTAATAACACCAGCTTGGCAAACAAAACCGTGATACAAACAACTTATGCAAAATTTTATATTTACCATTTTATTCTTCACTTTCGTTTTACAGGTCAAAGATTGATAACAGCCGCTATTTATTATATTGCATAAATTTTAGACACTGAAGTGTTTTGTACCTGCATAAATATTCTGCTAATAACAACAACAACAATAATAATAATAAAGAAAATTTCAGATCCAATTATGTCACCACAAATAGTTTTATGAGTTATGCATGGTTATAACTTATGTGTGGTTATAACTTATGCGTGGCTACATTTTGGATGAAATATTTGCAGATATCAAAAGGAGGACAGGGGAGACAACAAGCATCATTTGTTATGAGGGTCAGTAAAATTTCACAAAGAAGCAAAACATTTCACTGCAGCTGGGAGGCTATCTACACAGGAAATTCTTTGAAGAGGGTACATTGGTCAGGAGAAACTATTAGGCAGAAACATTATCACAAACATATTGCTAATATGGCACATGTGTAACAGGCTAAGATTTCGAAAAGGCACCAGAACGTTTTGAACTGGATAAGAATAAAAGAGTGGGTTCCATAATGACTGGCTCAATAAACAAATATTTAGTTGTATGAACATTTTAATGGGTGTTAAGTTCTCTAAACGCTTGTTCACAAGAGGGGAGCAGGTCTTAAATAAGGTTCATCTAACCTGACCTGGTGTTGACTTATTATTTGTTGAGTTGTTTGGCTGTGGCATTCTTTAGTTCATTTTGCTTCTCTTCGCTTGAAAGGTTTTTGTGTTTAGTTGGCAGTTGCACTTCTTTTGAAATATGCATATCTCAACTCTTGCTTGTAATTTTTATATCTGAGTTATCCATAATAAATTCATAAATTCATAAAATTCATAAACTTCATAAATTAATAAATTCAAAATAGGACCAACAATTCTTTATTCTTTGGACAATTATTTAGAATTTTACTAGTAAAAATTTTTTACAAAGTTTAACTTCCAAAACGATGTGTCAAATACCACGTTCCCCGTGACGAAAATTTTAATTACGGATTCGCGACTTAAAAGTGTACCCATGTTGTAGAGCTCGAAAAACTGATCAAAAAGATGTATGGGATCGTTTCGCTATGACCAACCGTTAAAGAGATATGCTCAATCAAAGATCTTGATGACGTCATAGCTGCAGTACCAAAACAAATTCAGGCCCATATGTTGCGTCACCCTGTCACCCCTATTGCAGACCCCAAAAAACGTCAGTTATCCCTATTGGTTCTAGAGATATTTCAACAAAAATGTCGCGTTCAATTGGGGATGCAATGCAATGATTCCCCGTGATCATAAAAAACCTGATGTCACGTCACGTGCTACTATATAATAATCGTAAAAAACGCTCTTGCCTCTGCGTGGTTTTACCCGCAACTAAGGAGAACTTGACCGTAAATCTAAACTAAATATTTCTCTCTCTTAAATAAAAGTGGTATGCACACTCACTATTATATAGAAGATTAGCCGCCAAGGCGGCGTCGCTCGCCACCCATGTTCAGCATGCGTCCAGTTCACAGAAAATAAAATGAAGAATTGGCAATGATAAGTTTGCCCATGTTGTAGAGCTCGATAAACTGATAAAAAAAGTGTATGGGATGATTTCGCTACGACCAACCGTTACAGAGATATCGTCGATCAAAGATTTTAATGACGTCATAGCCGCAGTACCATAAATAATTTAGGTTCAAATGTTGCGTCACTCCATCACGGGTATCGCGGACCCTAAAAAACGTTTTCCCTATTGGTTCTCGAGATATTTCCCCAAAAACGTCGCGTTCGATTGGGGATGCAATGCAATGATTTCCCAGTGATCATAAAATAAACTGATGTCATGCCAACGATGCTGTAATAGATTTTTGTCCTTATTCAAAATCACTGTTGCCTCATTTTCATGCAGAAGCAAAAAGTTTAGTTTTACCTTTTTTAATTGGGTATGTAAGCTCATTGACGTGTACTTTCCATGAATATATAGAGGTGATTAATATTCATCTTCAGGTCAAGAAACAAATAAAATTTATATATACAGGGTGTTCCAAAAAAGTGACAATAAGATATATTACCACAGTTAAACGTAAATATCCCATTTAATCTTATAAATCTTATATCAATGGAAACCTTGTCTTCTTGTTTTCCTTGTGGGATACTTTTTGTAGGAAATGCAAAAGATGAGAAAATCGAAAAAATGAGTTTGGAAAGTTTAGTTGTGGTTTATTTTCTTAGCTCATTATTTTCTTTTCTTCTTTTCTTCTTTTCTTAACAATCAACAATAAGATCAATTTTAAAAACAGGCTTTATTTCAGGATTTTTAGGTGCTACCGTTTTTACTTTTAAGATTGAGTTTCATAACTGTTGTTTACCTGTTTGCTTGGACAGTGACACCCGATAGGCCCACCATGGTTGGGCCTGAGGGGCTGAAAAATTTTTGAAATAAGGAACAGCCAGATCGCCGAATAATTCACTTCCCAGGAGAATTCTTACGTACGTGGATTTAACAAGAATAATGTTGTTGGCAACATTATTTCAGATGAAAATTAAATAACTTATTATTTCGTTTTCGATTGCGTGATCACACGTGCAGCTGGTTACGCAATGATAAAATGTAGCATAAAAAACGAATGAAAAACCATTGAAAAAGAAAAACTTATTACGTTATTATGGAATGAGAAAGGAATGTGAAAGATCAAAATGTTAGAAATTACAGGTGGTATAGTGCAACGAGTAGCGTATTTTGAGGTAAGAAAAAGCACCGAAAATAATGAATTAATACATTCAAATTTATGGCTACCTATCACGTATGTGTAACAAAAGAAGTCTCTCCAGACGAGCTCTATTTAAAAATACACAATAGAAATAAAAATACGGCTGAAAATACACAACAGACTGTCTGCGCGCATTCATAGAAATACATTTCACACTATTCAATTATCGTTCTGCAATTTAACAATCGCAATCGAAAACGAAATAAAAATGGAAGAGGAGCTAGGTGGTAAACAAGGAGTCCGTCTCTCTACACCAGCACATGTAAAGGGCGATGCATAAAGACAGAGAGTTTTTGAACAAAAAGAACACTCAACTACTGATTGTAATGAGTCAATGAATCCCTATTTGACAGTTTTTTTTATTTTTTCAGTTTTTTTGTTTTGCTCTTATTCAAGATTGAGTTTCAAAACTCAATTCAAGATTGAGTTTTTGCTACCGTTTTCCGGTAGCAAAAAACCCCTGAAAAAAACGCTGAAAAACAAAGACAGTTACATAACATTTTTTTCTCGCTTTCACTTCAACAAATATATCACATTTTACCGATTTTTATACCATTCAATAGGATTTTATTCAAGGATTTGGTGTTGCATAATCACAATAACACATTGGTTGAAAAAAAAAGCAAGACATTTAAAAAGTTTTGCTCAGGATACTAGTATGTTATAATTTTGAAAACAATGCATACAAAGCCTGTATCGAAAATAGGTGGAGAATAAGTGGAGAAAAAACCATCACATAGACAAACTGATCAAAAAAATGTATGGGATCATTTCGCTATGACCAACTGTTATGGAGATATCGTCCATTAAAGATTTCGATGACCTCACAGATCCACTTCCCAAATTTTTTTGACCCAAATTGTTCTATCACATAATCGCCAATCACCTATTGCAGACTCCAAAAACATCAGTTATCCCCATTGGTTTCGGAGATATTTCCACAAAAACATTGCACTCAATTGGGTATGCAATGCAATGATTACCCTTATTTGAAGCTTGAGCTACAACAAGATCAGAACTCTATGTTAATTCTATATGTATTTTGGGGACAAACAACACAAAAGGCAACAGACTTCATTGAAGAAAATGGCTGCATCATTTTGCGCATACATAACAACATGACAAAATATTTTCAAATGCTTGATTTAAGTGTGATTGGTCATGCGACAGAACATTTGAAAATAACATTGTTGAAGAGGTCCAGAAAGAACTGAACAAAGGAAAAAGCATATACAATGTGAAAGTTTTGCTGAAGATGTCAGATATGAATAATAATGACTGAAGATTGTAAATACATTTAACGGGACCAACTTTGCTTTATGATTTCTTGCTATGCTTTTAATTTAACCGTTTTAAGCTTTTTTAAAATGCCCTTTGAGCAAAGAATGAAGCCTGTTATTGTTTTGTGAGATTTAGATAAACACACATGTTAAAGCATTCATTCAGTATGATTTATGTTGAGTAATATTGATTCATTTTTCTCTCTATTATGCCCTTTAAGTTTCCATTACTTCTCACTTAAAACATCACCAACCTGCAGTATTTACACGCTTCTAAATTCATTCTAACAAATGTGACAAAGGTTTCCCATACGAGTAGAATCCAAATCATTATCATCATCATCATCATCATCATCATCATCATCATCATCATCCATTTTTCTTCACTTGAACTATCTATTTCCTCATAATTTTTTCTTTGCCATACTCTGGTTCATTGGGATATAAACAACGATTGAATTCTCATAATTTGAAGATTCATCACTTTCAACATAAAATTCAGAGGAGCTACTTTTATCGATGTCTATGACTAAGAATTAAGTGCTGAAACACAGTTACGTTAGTGACATCACCAATATTGGAAACAAGAAAAATTTGGAGGGATATCACTTTTGTATAGAAAATTTCTAGAAGACAAATAATACTTCATTTTCAATATTTTTGAAGGGTTCTATAATATAATATCAAAAAAGGAATAATTTTTTTGATCTCTGTTTTCTTTAAATGTAAAATTTTATTTTTCTTTATCTTTAAATGTTACAATTCCACTTACAAGCATTTAAGAGCTTTCATGTGCTATTACCAATACATTGTATATATCATAATGCCAAACATTTCACAGTAACAGCAAATAAATTTTCAGTAATTTGCTTTTTAAGAATGCCTAAACTTTTTAAAGAAGAATGTTTTATTGATTTACAATAAATACAAATGACATATTTTATAATCTTATTATAATAATCCGCGATTGTGCATCCCACTTTTATTTTAGAGAGTGACATATTTAGTTTAAATTTACGGTCATCGTCCTCTTATGTGCGCGTAAAGCCACGTAGAGGCGAGAGACACTTTTTTCACGATCATTCCAAAAGCACGTGGCATCATTTGACGTCAGTTTTTTTATGATCACGGGGAATCATTGCATTGCATCCCCAATCGAACGCGACGTTTTTGGGGAAATATCTCCAGAACCAATAGGGATAACTGACGTTTTTTAGGGTCGGTGACACGGGTGATGGAGTGACGCAACATTTGGTCCTAAATTTTATTTGGTACTGCGGATATGACGTCATCACAATCTTTGACCGATGATATCTCTGCAACGGTTGGTCGTAGCGAAACGATCCCATACATTTTTTTGATCAGTTTTTCTAGCTCTACAACATGGTTACATTTTCTCTATCCAATTCCTAAATTGAAATTTTCATCGTGGGGATCGTTCACGGGAAAGGCGATTTTGACCCATCCTTTTCGAAGTTAAGGTCGGTAAAAAGTTTTTACCCGGGATACTAGTCTACTTATACTAATCCGCGTGTGTGCATCCCACTTTTAATTTAGAGAGTGTTGTGTTTTTGTTCTTTTAATGGTCAAAATCTTCTTAATCGTGGTCATATAGCGGCAGTTCGCCCACGCAAGACACATTCACGATTAGTATAATAGCACGTGGCATTTGACGTCAGATGTTTTTATGATCACGGGGGAACCATTGCATTGCATCCCCAATCGAACGCGACGTTTTTGGGGAAATATTTCGAGAACCAATGGGGATAACTGACGTTTTTTAGGGTCAGCGATACGGGTGATGGGGTGACACAACATTTGGATCAAAATTTTATTTGAGACTGCGGATATGACGTCATTAAAATCTATGATCGACAATATCTCTGCAACGGTTGATCGTAGAGAAACGATCCCATACATTTTTTTGCTCAGTTTTTCGAGCTCTACAACATCGTTACACTTTCCAGTCCCGATTCCGTAATTGAAATTTTCGTCACGGGGTTCTCACACGGGAACGGGGGATTTTCGCACATGCGTTTCGAAATTAAAACCGTAAAAAACTTTTACGCGAGATACTAGTCTACTTATACTAATCCGCGTGTGTGCATCCCACTTTTAATTTAGAGAGTGTTTTGTTTTTGTTCTTTTAATGGTCAAAATCTTCTTAATCGTGGTCATATAGCGGCAGTTCGACCACGCAAGACACATTCACGATTAGTATAATAGCACGGGGCATTTGACGTAAGATCTTTTTATAATCACGGGGAACCATTGCATTGCATCCCCAATCGAACGCGACGTTTTTGGGGAAATATCTCGAGAACCAATAGGGATAACTGACGTTTTTTAGGGTCGGTGCCACGGGTGATGGAGTGACGCAACATTTGGACCTAAATTTTATTTGGTACTGCGGATATGACGTCATTAAAATCTTTGATCGACGATATCTCTGCAACGGTTGATCGTAGCGAAACGATCCCATACACTTTTTTGATCAGTTTTTCAAGCTCTACAACATGGGAACACTTTCCAGTCTCGATTTCGTAATTGAAATTTTCGTCACGGGGTTTTTGCACATCCATTTGAAATTAAAGCCGTAAAAAGCTTTTACGCGAGATACTATCTTATTATAATAATCCGCGATTGTGCATACCACTTTTATTTTAGAGAGTGATATATTTATTTAATTTTTACGGTCAAATCCTTCTTATTTTTTCCCTTTTTGTCATAAAACCACGTAGATGCGAGAACACTTTTTTTTGATTTTCCGCGATTAGTATATGCTCCTCCGTTTTGTTATTTTTGGTTTGCGCAGTGGAAATCAGCCGAAAAACGTCTTTGGAGGAGTGCGAGCAATGCAATCTTCTTCGTTCGAAATTTGTCAACGATCATTTCGTGAGCAAGAAACTTCGCGAAGAAGACGTGTTTCTTTTTGTATACGAATATTTTAATTTAAATTTGATTGTTTTAGGCAGCAAATTGACGAAAGAACTGACGAAGAAACACAGGTTTGTATGCACGAAGGTATTGTTATTATTGCCCCCGCAGCGAGCGTAAGCGTAAGTAGTTTCACGAGATAGGCGAATGTCAGTTTCCGATTTTGTTCATCATCATCATCATCATCATCATCATCATCATCTTCATCCTCCAACTTTTCGTGTTGACGTTACACTGTGGTATAGAATTATTAGCTGACTTTGCTTTTTTTTTCCCGTTTCAAAGCATGGTACTGTAGGTGGAATGTTTTTTCGTATCTCTTTCCTAACTTATTATTATTTATATTATGTTATTTAGGAAGTTCGTATGATAAAATTGTTAAGACATTTTTCATATTACTTTTGTGTTGTTTTAGTGCAGTGAACGCCTAGGATTTTGAAGCACAGCTTGAAATCTGAAATTTTGCCAACAACATTTTATTTTTGTATATATGTTTTAGCTCAAATCTTTCATTCGATAAATTTTATTCAATGCACTGATTTTTGGCGGATCTTGCCTTAAAAAGATTTTAATTGGATATCTGTGTATGCAAGAAAGCCTACAAATTGTCGTTCTTTGTGTTTTCCTTCTTTTTTCTGTCCTCCAAACCTGGTGTGATCATGATCAATAAAACCTTCTTATATTTTTTTCTTGTTTTTTATGTAAACTTTGACTATTTCTTGTTTCGAATCAAAGTTTGAAAAGCAGTTTTCTAATGGATTTTTCGCTTTAATTTTTTTTTTTTAAAACATTTTTTTTTCTTTCTTTTGGTTCTTACAGAATTTCTTTAACAAATGTTTATCTTATTTTGATTATAAAATACGTATCCATGGTTTCAGTTCACACATTTCTTTTGTTTGTAGCCAATACTTTCTGATATTACTTGTTAAGCCTTAATTACACTTTTTTAAAGGTATAAATTAGCATCAGTGTGACATATGACTAAGACATAACAAAAAGTAACAAAGTTTTTCTTTGTTTTTGTTTCCGTTGTATAGCTTGCAATGTATAGCTTGCTGTGTGTACAAATTGGAATGCTTGAGCGCGGGGGCATTTTTAGCTAAAGCTACATGCTAGTTATAAAACGTTTTATTATCGGGTAGCACGTGTAAGTGAGTTAGTTGTTTGTTTACAATGAAAAATCATATTTAGATATACAGAAGAAGTGCAGTGAAGTTTTTAAAAATTAGCTGCAGAAAGATCGAATGAACAAAAGGTATTATTATAAAACTTTTATTTTTGATTAATAAAAGAACAAGTTAGGTACATGTATTTGTATTTAAATGTATTTAAACGTTTGTTTACGTTTTAGTTATCAAATATCGCTATACATAAGAAAGTGTAGTGAAGAAATGCAGAACAAATTTACACAGTAAGGAATGGTTTTAATTTAGTTTTGAAAGATTAAATACTATAGCTTTGAATAGATATCTTATTATATGAGTTCTTTCGTTTAGTTTATATGCTACTGGATGAAAAACGAAGACGAGAGTAATTTGTTTTGGTAACGCGCGCTATCATTATTTTTATAGTTAGCAAAGAAGATTTGATTTGATTTATTTATTTACAGATCAATTAAAAATGGTCCCACAGCTATGACTGTTTTCCTTTCTCATGGCTGTGGAAGTAGGGAACGTGTTATGCTGTCAAATTGTATCTATTGACGATGTTTGATGCTTTGTCTGCATGCCTTTCTGCCAGCCATTTATGCCTTTTGTTTTGGTTTGCTTAAATATGGTTGCAGTAGTAGTAAGTATTGTAGCTGTTCTTTACTGAAATCTTTTTCTTTTAGGTCAGAAAAGAAAAAGTGTAGCTATTTATAAACGAAATTTATAAATGTATAAATGAAACACATGGTATGTTGAAAAGGTTATTTAAGAGAAGAATGGATTATGTATTTCATTGTGATTGTACTACAAAAAAGAAGCATTGCTGGGGTATATTTTTCTTCAGTTTATATTTGTTTACGGCATTCATTATTTTGTGTTATGTTAATTGCTACATACATACTTGCTAGGTATATAAGTTTAGCATTATGTTTTTATTTGTTGCTTTTAATATCTTCTGGGTATTCAATTATGGTTTTGGTCAAAGTACGGCATTTTGTTGTTTCAATTATTTTTATTAATTTGATGTTTGGTTGTGTATGCCAGGTAAAAGTCTTTATTCTGTTCAGCTCCAGTGTTGAGTGAACCCGTATTGACTCACAGTATCGGTTGACTTTATAGACCAAATTTTGTTTTTAATTGTTATCTTTAGGATAAATGCGTACTTGAATTTTCTTTTTGTTTTTTCTTTCTTTTTGTTTTATCTTTTATTTCAATATTGTTATAGCATGATTAGGTTTTCGGTATTACAATTCAAGTATTAATTTTTTAGGTAATAATAAAAAAAGCACAAAGAAATGAAACTCATGGTTTTAATCATGACGTTGATGGTTTTGGGAAGAACAGACTACATATCATTTCAAAAATTCATTAATGGTTGCAGTCGAGTAGTAACTTTGGAACAAAAGAAAAAGTTGGAAGGTATCAATTTGTTTTGAATTAACATTTTGTAATGTTTGGTTTCGTATGTCTGGGTAAACAGTTCTGTGTTATATATTGCCATTTTTTTTTTACATTAAAGTTACTTTTCTTCTGCGTATAAATATATTATTCTGAGCCATGTTGCTATTTGTTTCTGTTTTTAATCTTCTGAATGTAAGAAATGAATTAAAAAATTAATGCCTGTAGAAACTTTTACACGAGTTAAATTTCGCAACACAACGCATACTGAACATGGGTGGCGAGCGACGCCGCCTGGGCGGCTAGTCTTATTATAATAATCCACACTGTGTGTCACACTTTTATTTTAGAGAAGGATAGATTTAGTTTTTTTTAATGGTCAAATCCTTCTTATTTTTTCCCTTTTCGTTTTTTCTTTAATGCAGGACTCATATTGATAACAGCATTTATTTGTTGAAGTGACAATCCTGTAAATAAATATTCGTTTAATAAAAATAAATAAACCAGGTAGAGGCGAGAGACACTTTCTTAATGTTATGTAATCTAATTTAACTGGCGTTTTTTAAACCAATCAAAATCAATCAATAATTCAAAATGCATAAAAGGCTTATTATTAATGAAAGATTTACATCACATTCAACATAAAAACAGTTCTTGGAAATGAAGAAGTTTGATTTATGTTTTTCAGTGCAATAAAACATTGCAACATGGCAGAAAGAAAGTGTATTTAGTATGTACATGTTTGCAGTAGAAAATATGGATGGATGTACAGTAGAAACTTGCTGGAAAATAAAGAAAGTTTGCAGAGGTATTTACAGTGTTTACAGTACAAAATCTACTGGAAAATACAGAAAGTTTTCAGGTACTACTTCGCATATAAGCATAAAAGTAGTTTTGTCAAAGGCAGTGAAAGGTATCCAATTTGGTTTGAAGTTAAACTAATGTTGAAATATTATGTATCTATTCAGTTAGAACACAGTTAGTATGATGTTGGATAAATAAAGAATAAAAGGTTGTTTACTGTTGTGTTTTGAATTAGCCAGAGGAGATCTGAACTCGGATTAAAAATGTGAATGTTTTCATTTGTTATAAACTCTTTAGCTATATATAGAAATTCTATCATTACGTTTGTGTTTCTAATTATTATTCATAAGGTAAATGCATTCTTGAAGTTTCTTTTAGTTTGTTTTGCTTTCTTTCAATATCGTCATAGTATGTTTAGGTTTTTTGTATTTATGTTATTTGAATGTTAACAAATTCTGTTATTAAATTTGTGTCTTCAATTAATATTTGTTTAATATATGTTCTCAAAGTTCCTTTTTGTTTGTTTGTTTGTTTGTTTGTCATAATATGATTAGGTACTTGAATCATTATGCATTCAAAATCTTTTTTCTTTTAGAAAAGCGAAATAAAAAAATGCAATAACAATAAAGAAATGAAACTCATGGTTTAAATCATGATGTTGATGGCTGGTGAAGAACAGATTATCAATTTTAAAAATTCTGTCCAATGTAGCACAGTTGGAAGGTATCAATTTGTTTTCAATTCAGATTTTGTAATGTTATTCAATGTTTGCTTTTGTGTTCTGTATTATGTATTGCTTTTTTTACACTAAAGTTACATCTATTCTGCGTATACAATATATACTTCTTTGTTGTATTGCCATTTGTTTTTGCATTAAATCTTCTGCATGTAAAAACAAGATTTTGGTCTGAAGTAGGGCGTTTTAAGTGTTGCAATGTTTGTTTCATGTCTCCAGGGTAAAAAATAATTTTACAAAACCTTTTTTCAGTTCAGTTCCAGTGATACACAAATGCATTTATACGTATTATTATAATAGTGGGATGTTGGATTCTTTGGTGTATAGGTTTGCATTAGTTTTATTATGATTAGTTTTACGTAAGAATTATTACTTTGCATTTTCTGTGTATCAAAAAAATAGTTTTTGGTCAATAGTAGGGCATCTTGAGTGCTGCAATGTATGGTTATAATTAGCGTCTCCAGGGTAAAAATTTTCATTCTGGTTAGGTAATAGTTAGTAAAATAGTTTTGCATTTGTGTTCTTCGTTTCATCTTCTGGGTATAAAAAACATGGTGCTGGTTAAAAAGAGGGAATATCGAGAATTTTGATGTTCCAATTTTTATTATTATTTTGATGTTTGATTCTTTTATGTCTCTAGGGGAAACTTAATTGACTAATCCTTTCTCTCGGTTCAACTCACATTGACTAAAAACTGGTAAACATTTTTACCAGTTATATTCAACACTCTACAACATGGGCAAACTTATCATTACCAATTGCCGCATTTAACATGGGTGGCGAGCGACACTGCCTGGGCCACTAGTGTAACAATGATATCAATATATTTACCATACATATTTTTGCATTTCCCCAGAAACATTGTTAAAATGATTCAATAGATAAAGTGTTGAATGATGGAAATAAATCGTTCAATGTTTTCCTAAAAGGTTTTGTAAAAACTTTTGAATGTAAAATACAGAAAAAAAATTATATCAATTGATGGATGTTTTGATGATGAAATCATAGATGTTTATTCTGAATATTTGAATTTAATTTTATAAATTATCACTTCAAGTCTATCTCATTTTTAAAAAAATCTCTTCTTTCCTAATTTGTAATGCTACACATAATATTTGTTAGTAGAGATTTTGATTGCTTTTGATAGTTATTTGTTAATATGCCTTCCCAAAGTACTTTTAATACTATATACTATATATTGATAATTTTCTTTTCTTCTTCTGTAAACCTGTATACAAATTTGATTATACAATGTAAGATAGTTTTATCCTAGTTACAAAAAGCAAGTGTTCTGTTGAAATACATTGCTTCCAGTGATTTTAAATAGTCTTACACGTTGATGTGGTTGTTGATGTTCAATTGTTAAAGGGGAAACATTAGTCACACTCAGGTCTTATAATTTTTTAGCTATGTCCGTAGTAACTTCTCAGTCATTTATAAGAGAAACCTTACCATTTGACCATGAACATGTTTCTTTCATAATAAGTTCAAAATAAGTTCTTTCTATATATTAAATTCAATTCCACCCTGATTATTATGGACCACATTTTTATCAATTACTGCATTTCCTCTATTAAACACCGCACTTATATCCCAATGTTTGTAGTAAACGCTGCCTTGTAATAAACGTCTCCCTCTATTAAATGCTGCATTTTGAAAAGCGGCATTTATTAGAAAACAGGTTAAACAACAATTATAAAAAAGTTTTCATCTCATAAAAGAGAACGGCGACAGTGATATTGCTCTTCTTTGACATTTTTCTGAACATATCTTTTGTGTAAAACATTTTCATACAATCTTTTGAAACCTTTTTAAGGATAAGGAAACATTATTGTTTAAGTTTGAATCTGTACAATTTTTCATTCTGTAATAAACACCACCCTCTAATGAATGTCTCCCTCTATTAAACGCCAAATCCAAAACCTTGAATTTGTAATAAACGCCACCAGTATTTAATGATACATTTTTCTTATGGTTTTCAATGTACACACAGTAACTGTTAAAATTTTCGCAACTTTGGGGAAATATGTAGTCGCATTTTTGCAAATCTTGTTTTTCATGTTTTCAACAGTTCACATTTTCAGAAGAGATATCTGAACGAAGAATTATCATTTCAAAACATATGAAAACATAAGTTTTACAACAAATGTGGAATCTTAAAAAGATAAGTTGAGTTGTTTCACTGATTTTTATTAAATTTATGAATTGAACGAGGTAAATCCACATCTGTGACCGTCCACGGGAAAAGAAGTACATTTTGTTTTACCGGTAAAATATACCGGTATTTTACCGATAATAATGTAGTATTGATATTTTATTGTAATTTTATTGTATTTTATTGTAATTGTAATTTTATTTTAATGTAGTATTGATATTTTTACCGGCACAATGAAAATTTAAGCGATAAACTAATTATATTATCAGTAAGAAAATTTTACCGGTAAGCAAATTGATCAATACTTTTATTGGTAAATTTAACGGTAAATCTAAACCGACCCAATTTTATTGGTAAGGTGTGAATTATGATTTTAAAGTGAGAATAGAGCTAGCTTTAAGAGCTATTATGCCTTATGAAACTATATAAGCTGGAGACCTGAACTGTGATTACCTAACAACAAATAATCACAAAGAAATCAAAGACATTTTTAAATGAATGTGCTAAAGCAATTAATAAAACAACCGACGAGAACCACCAAACGTTCAAAAACATTAATCGATGTGTGTTATTCAAACAATGAGAGAACAATTTCTGAAACAATTGTCATACCTTCTGCAATTAGCGATCACAACATTACTGGTATCAATAGAAAAATGCACACACAAAAGTTTCAACCTCGTAAAACATTTGTCAGAGATTATTCAAACTATCAACCGAATCAATACAGAAATCACATAAATTCAGTAAATTGGAAAGAAAAACTTTCACCGAACACCGACTTTAACTGTGCATGGAACATATTCAAAAACGCTCTCATTGAAATAACTGATAAACACGCACCACTCAAAGAGAAAATGACAAAAGGAAAACCTGCTCCTTGGCTTACAACAGAAATAAGTAACCTACCTAAAAAGAGCTAGTCGAAGGTATTTCCAACAAACTGCGAATTACACTTTTTACATATTGCGATGCTTTTTAACTTTTCCTTGAATTCAGATAATTACTTTTGTTCAGCTCTGCACCCTTAGGAAGCTCCAAACTTCCACTACATACATACACAGTCCTTGGAATCCAAGATAAGTAGGCCGTAGGCCAGCGAAATTTTGCTGACCTAAGCTATAACGTTTTGCCGTTTTGAGGCCTACAACAGGTTGGCAATCTATTAACTTACATGCCGCAATGCTCAAAACGATTTATGTTCAATTCCAAGTTTTGAATGGAATGTTTTAACGGCCTCCGCTGGTTCTTGGAGTGACATAAGGGGAAGTGTGTTGTAACGAAATGAAAATGACATTTGGCACAATAGACAAGGAAGTAAAAATATACTGAATACATGTGATTTTTCATTTAATCCAATGTACTCAGAATACTTAATTACAAGACTCCAGTTTTTGTACACAAACAACTTTCTTTTTTTGCGAATTAATGAAAGTAGACATCTGAAAAATGTCAATTTGAAATTATGTATTATTTTTGCTTTGCAATTTGACCGCACCTCAATACTTTTGTATCGCAAGATTTAGAATTCACTTTGCAAAATGCGAAGTGCCAAGTCTTAATTCAAACCCTTTATTGTGACAACATCCTAGCAGAGAATAAAAATAAACCAAAAGACTTCTGATCCTATATCAAGAAGATTTTTCCCGCGAAAAGCAAATCAAAGGATTTCCCTACATTGATGAGAGTTAATGAAGAAAAGGTCAGTAACAAATCTGAAATCGCGAACTTATTCTGTACATTCTTCTCCACGACAGGTTCAAACCTCCAACAACGTGTCTTGTCTTTTCTAAACCGTATTTGGAAGTCATTTGAGAACAAAAACCTTTGGAAAAATCTGTCACCAGCAGGGCTTGCCAAATTGCGTGCCCGATGCCTGACGGGCACGCTAAGTCTCTTTTATGTGCCTGAAATAATAGGGCACGCCAGAAAAGACATGTGTAGAATCATGTGTAAACTAAAGAATGAAAAAATGGTTAACAATGCCATTATATTGCGCATGTTATCGTTGTGTGCAAATAGAAAGTATTTTTGATAAAAAGGGGAATTCCCTTGAGCATCCCATTCATAATGTCATTTACTCACTTTCTTTCACTGAACAGCTGCGTTTAAAAACGAAATAATTCATTCATTCAAAGTAAAAAAAAGAAAGAAAAACATTGCGACATTTTATTCAGGTCATTTACTCACTTTCTTTTGCCGAGCACGTGCATTTAAGCTTCATTCACATACACGTATTTTTTTGACGTAAGGCCGAAATTTCATTCATTCTCTTACCTTACGTAATTTTTTTACGTGAACATTACGTGAGCATGTGAACATCATTCACGTAATGACGTTAAGTCTTACGTATGACGTTAACTCTTACGTCGTGTTTTCTCACGAACAAAAATTTTTGTTCGTGAGAAACTCGACGTAAGGGCAACGTGAAGAAAAAGAAGAAAAAATTACGTCACGGTGTTCGATTTCACGTTCCAATTATTAATTGCGTTCTTTTGAAATCAAAACTCGCTAGTTTTATATTTTTATTTTCGACATGGCTGTCAATGAAGAAGAACTTTCTGTCAGTGTGCAAAAGTACAGTGTTCTTTTTGACAAAAGTCACAAGGAATTTCACAGAAAAGATGTGAAGAAAAACGCATGGGATGCTGTTGCAGGAGACATGAATTTGGAGAATGGTAAAAACAAATAATGTTTTTTACTATATTCATCTTTTCTGTCTTAAAAAAGCCCTAATATTTCTAATCTATTTAGGTGATGAAGCAGAGAAAGCCTTTATTAGACTGAGGGACAAATACGTCCGCGCAAAAAAAAGCTTCAAAGAGTCAAATAAATCCGGTACGTCAGCTAAAGCAGTTAGAAAAGCCCGAGAAAAGCTTGATAGCCTTGCATTTATGCAATGGCTGGACGACTTTATCAGACCAAGACAATCAACACACAACGACACCTTCGACCCATCTTTCGATAATGAAGCATCTATTGGTGATCTGTCCCAGTCATTTGTAGCAACGCAAGACAGCAGTGATTTTGAAAATTCAAACCCTGTAATAAGTTCAAAAACTTTACTGCCTACGAAACGAAAAGATGCTCAAGCCATGCCAAAAGAAGCAACCAAAAAAAAGAAAGAATTTTCTGACATCGAAAAGGAGGAAATTGATATATTGCGCTCAATAGCTGCTGCAACATCGAATGATACAAATCCAAAAGATCAAGACGAGTATGACTGCTATGGAATATCAAAATTGTTATTCTCAAACTTTTGACCCATTCTAGAATTTTTTAAAATGCCGCTATCATTGTTGCTACCGTATTCACCTACATCGATATGACTAAAACAATATCGAGCATCGCAAATTGCAAGTAGAACCATGCTAAAGAACCCTTTGTAATTGTACCAAAGAGATCCTGACATTTTCGGTTTACGAATGCCAACATGCTTTCCATCCAACGCTCCTAAACAGTGAGGCATATTCCACAATTCGTTGAAATCATCCGAAATTATTTTCCAATCGTCGATTGTAGCAGGTGGTTTCATATATTCCGATAAGACATTCCAAAGCTCATCGCATATCTCATTTATGATACCGTGAATAGTAGATCTACCCATTTTGAATAAAAACCCAAGGGAGTGCAGGCTGTCACCAGTGGCAAGAAAGCGAAGTGTTACTGCTAAACGTTCTTCCGCAGATATAGGTTCTCGTATGCAGTGCTTCTTTGTAATGTTTGGCCGAAGCAAGGAAACCAAGTGTTCGAATCTTTCTGGAGACATACGGACAAACCTAAGTAAAATTGAATATCAATTAATCTTTCATTATATTTAGGAGCAATCACAATTGCTTTGACTGATGTTACCTGAAAAATTCTCTTCGATCATATAGTTTTGTTGGTATGAAGGTTGATACAAAAGCCCCAGAAGTTTTCCGATCAATATTGGAAACTCTTATCCATGTTCTTCTTTTTGGTTTCCTCATTTTGTTCCTTCTACGACGACGTCTTTTTAAAATAAGAAGCGCAACAGTTAAAAGTCGACGCTTGTTAATGACTGCCATGTTGAAAATGTTTTGTGAAAATAGATTTCAAATTTCTCATAACTTTTTTTACGTGATTGTGAAAATAAAATCATACGTACATGTGAACATAACGTTACGTAAGAAAATTTCTTCACGTTTTCTTCACGTACCTTACGTCCATTTTTGACGTGAAGGTTAACGTTAAAAAACTACGTGTATGTGAATGAAGCTTTAAAAAACGAAAAACTTCATTCATTCAAAGTAAAAAAAAGAAAGAAAAATATTGCTACATTTGTCATTTACTCACTTTCTTTCGCCGAACACGTGCATTTAAAAACGAAGCAAAGAATTGGGATAAGTGTTATTAAATTCATGATGGCTGACTCAAAGTGTTCATTGAAGGACTTTTAAAAAATGGCCTTTTGCCTCAGATTTTTATTTGGAAACAGAAGAAAAAAATGTAGTTTCTGTACGCTGTAAATTTTGTTCGGAGATCGATTACGAAAAATTGTCTTGTGAACTAAGAAGACGTGGCTTAAAAGGACAAGCACTTAAGTCTGCAACAAGTTATCGAAATGATGTTTCTTATGTTTACAATAAGACATTGGCACGGCATGTTGGCGATAATAATTCAATTCACAATTGGTGCAAAAAAGTCTTGTCTACATCGCAATCAAACGCCAAAGAGGTAGAAACAGCACCCATTTCTGTTCAAATGTCAATTGCTTAAAGAATTTGGAGGTGCTGATGGAGAGGGTACCTTCAAAGCTATGTTGAATGTGATATTAAAGTATGTCAGCGAAGAAAAAGTCAAACAAGTGTTAGTGTGCATGACAGCAGACGAAGCAGCTGTAAATTTTGGCTCGGTTAAAGGTGCGATATCTCGAATGTGTCAATTTGTTGATTGGAATCCTGTAAAAGTTCACTGTTTGAATCACAATTTCGAATTGGCCATTAAAGATAGCTACAAGGATGAATCCAGCTTTGAAGATATCAAATCAACTCTGACAACTTTATTTTATTTGTTCAAAAACAGTGGGAAGAGTTGGAGAATGTTTCAGATTGTTGGAGAGTCGCTGAGTTTGCAATTTCCTCCGTAATTTCTTGGCATTTCTCTTGTTCCTTGAAAACGCAGAGGAACAGGGATCAGGGAAAGATTCTATTGTTACGAAAAAGATGTATCCAAAGATTGTTGGGTTTTGAAAAAGCTGGACCAAATACGAAACAGTTGCTACTGCTAACTTGTTTTACAAGATACTGTGTGAAACAAGTCAACTTTCTTTAATCGTGGAAACAAATTCTGTGCTTATTTATGATGTCATTGATGCTGTTCGTTCAACGTTGGCAAATCTTAATGATTTATCTACAAATGAGTTACCTTTGAACATGAGCGTGATAGAAGAAAATATCGAAGAGAATTCGTTGCGTGTCAAAGTGAGTTCAAATTTTCCTTTCTCTGTTTCTCTATTTCTGGCGATGATGCTTCACCAATATGAAAATTCTTGAGTCTTATTTTCCATTTAATTATTTTTTCAGGTTTCAGCTGGTAAAACAAATCAATTAAAGCCAAGAAAACACAACGAAGGTCGCAATAAAAGTTTGAAAGCAATACACGAAAATTTTGAGCTTACTGGTGTCTCAGCAGGTCGAAAAAGGTAGAGAAATTGCAAAAGGAATTCGTACCACTTATTCAAGAGAAAATCAAGGAGAGATTTGACCACTGATTGAAGATGAATCATTTAAAGCTTTCAATGTTTTCAACACAACAGTGTGGTTCATGGGAGAAGATCCAGAAAAATCCCAAGTTGCTGATCGTAAAAACATCGAATGTTTGTCGAAACGCTTCGAAAAACCACTGTCCTTCAATTCTTATGACATCCATGAAGCAAAAAGAGAATGGACAAAGGTAAAGCAAATTTGCTATTGGAAACAAGTTAATCTCATTTTTATTTCTAAGTTATGGATTCACTTGTCTGATGGATTATATATATGTCAATTGTGTTTAGGTAAAGCGCATTATTCATGAAAAATATAACCACCTCTCTGATCATCAAGAAATGCTGTGGAGTCAATTTCTGTCAAACCATCAACAACAGTTTCCCCATATTTCTCCTCTGATCGAAATCTTGCTGTCACTACTGTCCAGCTCGTGTGTTGTTGAGAGAGGTACCTAACCTTTTATTTAAACTGTATTCTTTTTTATTTTAGGTTATATATACTAAAAGAATATAATCATTAATAATGGTTTTGGGTCTGTAAGTATTCTTACATTTCTCATTTAGATATTTGATTGAATATTAAGAACAAGAATTTCATTACCTCTTAGGTTTTTTCACTTTAAGAAGAAACTTAAGAGTAAAGAGATTGTCGTTGACAAACAATCGTTTAAATGCGTTGTTATCAATTAAAATAAACATCCCTTTGTTGCGAAAATTGTTGAAAGACTGCGACAAAATCATCATCGAAAAGGCAGTAAAGAAATATTTTGAATTAAAGAAATGGCGATGGAATATTCGAAAAACAGGCGAAGAAAAAAAAGACGAGGGGAATGGTGAAGAACTATACGGATCGCCACCTAAAAAAATGAGAAAGGCAGAAGGTTTCATGATGATTGATGTTGAGGATAACAATGGAGATAGCAACGATGAGCCGAACGATGCAACAGATTTTGATGAAAGTGAAGGATGGGAAACTGATGATGAGGAAGATCAACTGATTAACCGACACTGCTGTTTTGTTTTACTTTTTATTAGTGATGGAAATAATATGTTTGATAACCTAAAAGTCATTCTTATTTTGACCTATATTTAAGGTATCTTTGTGAACCATTACACTCCCAAATTTCTTGTAGGTGCTCGATTACTAAAAAACATTTTGGGTAGGGCGCCCAAGTGCTTTTTGGGCACCCATTTTAGGGCTCGCCATTCTTAATTTGGTGAGGCCTGACCAGGATCCCAATTCAAGTTCAAAACTGTTACTCCTCTCACAGGCAAGCGGTCACGACCAAACCTCCATGTTACAGGATGCAGCAAAAGAACTTTCCATACCAATGACCTACCTAATAAACATAAGCCTAAAACTTGGAGTTTTCGCAACTGTTGAAAAGCTGGCCAAGGTTACACCGGTATATAAATCACTGGAACGATCTTCACTTGACAATTATCGAACGATCTCCGTCCTGAACAGTATATATCAAAGATCATAGAAAAGATAGTATGTCAACAACTAACAAACTACCTTGCCATGTTTATTGACCTACGTAAAGCTTTTGATACTGTTAGTCACGCTTGTCTACTTAGCAAACTTCCTTTTTACGGTATCACTGGAACTGAGCTGCAGTGGATTGCAGACTACCTCTTCAACAGAAAGCAATATGTCAACCTCGCACAGACCTTATCGGAACCAAGTTCAATAAACTTAGGTGTGCCACAGGGATCAATCTTAAATGGTTTAAATTTAAAACCAGGGAAACAGAAACGGTGATATATGGAACTGCACAAACACTAAAGAACCAAACCTCACCTGAAGTCATCGTCAATGGAGAAATTATCAACAAAGTGAACAAATACGAATACCTTGGGATCACCTTTGATCAACACATGAGTTTCTCAGAACAACTTAACAAGATTTCCAAACACGTATCACAATGATTACACATGTTAAGGAGCGAACATAATCTACCAATCAATAATTGCACCTATAATGCTTTACTGTTCCTCAGTCTACCTCGCTCTTCCTATGTTTAACCAAAAGCTTACGACGCTAGAGAACAGAGCACCCCTTGATAATTGTCATCATCAACAAAGCTAAACAAAGATCAGCAGTCAAAGTTTTCAAATACATACATGGATTAAAAAAAAAATTACCTAATCAACTTTAACTTCTTCCAGCATTTCATCTCAACATGTAGTAATGGAAATAGACTTGTTATCCCGAAATCGAAAAATGAAGCAGGTCAACGTTCCTTCAACATACAAGGATCATTAGTGTTCAATTTGTTACCGGCATATATGAGAAACGAGAATTCGATGCTCAGGTTTAAACACTCAATAAAAGGTCTTACATTTTAATAGTATCTACATGGTAACTACACTTCTGTCTAATTTCTATCGTTTTAACAAACCCTTGATGTCTATTGATCTCTTAATTCGATTTAGCTTATTTTTTCTTTCCTACTGTCTAATTCTATTCCAAATTTTACTTTACCTGACAGAATTTAGCAGTGGTTTTAATAGATTTTACTTTATATATTTTACTTTTATATATTTTAGGTTTAATAACAGGTCTTTTATTGATAACAGATTTTACCTGAAAAAGTCAACCTGTAATGCCAAATAATAATAATAATAATCTTGCCAAAAAAGCTTGACAAAAAAGCTCAATTGATACTGACATTTTTGAGAATGACATTCCTTTGCTTCTCAGTAAAAAAGCAATGAAAAAGGCAAACATGAACCTTGACCTGGTGAATGATAAAGCAGAAGTTTATGGAAAACTTCAAATCACCTCAAATGGACACTATTGCCTTCCTTTGAAGGAGACATCAGTTGAGATCGAATGTTGTTTTACTGGTAATGAGTCTGAAGAGGACACTGTTTAAATGATTACAAAACTTCACAAACAATTTGCACATTCTTCTCCTAAACGTTTAAAGGGTCTTCCCTGCGATGCTGGTGTTCTTTTTGCAGTGGGCTGTAAAGTTATTGATGAGTTTGCAACATTTTGCTCTGTATGCTGCAAATTTAGGAAGACCCAGCTAGACCTGGGTTTTCCAACGAGGGTTACAAGGATATGTGTGCCAACCTAAACATTGTAGTACGAAACACTGCTGCAGAAAGTCCTTGGCAAAACAAGCTTTGCGAGAGAAACCATGCTGTAGTAGATAAGTGACTCCAAAAGATTCTAGAGGAAAACCCAAAAATGAAATTAGAAATTGCTCTTGTGTGGGCAATTGATGCAAAAAACAGTCTCCAAATTAACTCAGGCTACAGTTCCTATCAATTACTGTTTGGTCAAAACCCAAATCTACCTCCAGTTCTTGTTGATAAACCTCCAGCATTGGAGGGAATGACCATTTCTAAACAATTTTACAATTATCTCAAAGGATTACATTCTGCAAGACGTGCTTTTGTCCAAGCTGAATCGTCTGAAAGAATCAGAAGAGAATTATGTCATCAAATATGTGCTTCAAGTGAAATTTTTGAAACAGGTGATACCGTTTTCTACAAATAGGGACTCAAGTAACAAGTGGAAGGGGCCAGGCAAAGTAATTGGTCAAGATGGAAAGACCATTTTTGTTCGTCATGCCAGTGTATACGTACGAGTACCAAATTGAAGAATCCTCAAAGACGAAGAAATGCTAATGAGTTCATTCGTAAAAGTGCACATATCCCCAATGAAAATACGATTACCGAATGATCAAGAATCTAATTCAGAATATGAATCAATCCAGCAGTCAACAAAACCAACAATGCACGAAAATGTATCAAATGAACAGTCAATTCACTGTGGTTGCAGATGATTCATTACGCTCTCATCAAGAAGACTCGCCTAAGCTCATCGATGTTACTAAGGACTTACCAAATACGTTTGTTAAAATCAAAAACAGAGATTCTACACGTTGGGTAATAACTGATAAAGATCCCCCACCAAATTTGACAATCAAAGCTCGACTTGTTGTTGGAGGCTTTGAAGAAGAATCCGATGTGGCTAGAGACTCACTAACAGCTTCAAAGGACTCACTGTTTTCCTTTTTTGCCATTGGAACAACCAAACAATGGCCTTTTGAAATGATTGATATCAAATCAGCTTTCTTACAAGGTGATGACATTGATCATGAGATCTTTGTTAAACCTCCCAGGGAGGCAAGTGTAGCTGAGAACATAAGTTGGAAACTACGAAAAGTTGTTTATGGTCTAAATGATGCCTCACGTAACTGGTATTTTTCCATAAGAGAGAGACTTGGTTGTATTCAATCTTCCTTTGACAAAGCGGTTTTTAATTGGCGTGACTCTTCCAGCAATCTTGGAGGTATCTTACATGTCGATGATTTTCTTTATGCTGGTTCCAAGACATTCCAAAACACTGTTGTTAAAAAAATCGTTGACACTTACAAAGTTAGTTCAAAAGAAGAAGATGTTGACATCTTCAAGTATATAGGATTGGAAGTCACAAACGGTGAAGGTGTTACAACAATATCACAAGAAACATACATTTTGTCTTTAAAAGAGATCCCAGAGGAGGAGAAGCAATTGCAGTCTGTAGTTGGCCAATTAAATTGGGTGGCAACTCAAACACAACCAGACACCTCCTATGATGTTCTGGAATTGAGTATGGTAATGAAATTCCCGAAAGTTGATCACATTCTCCAAGCAAACAAGGTGATCAAGAAATTGATGGATGAAACATCCAAAATAACTTTCCCTCAACTCAATCAGCTTGATAAGTTAAAGATTTTGCTCTTGAACAATGCTTCTTATGCGAATCTCCCTGATAGAACATCAAGCACTGGTGCAAGAGTCATCTCTCTCTTTGGTGATGGAGGTTGATGTTGTCTGATTTCATGGTCTTCCAACAAGATCAAACACGTTGTTAGAAGTACACTTGCAGCAGAAACCTTTTCACTTGCTGATGGGTGTGAAAATGCAGTTGTGATAGGATGCTTTTTCACAGAGCTCATTTATGGGAGTTCTGAGCTGAAGAATCGAATTCCGATCATAGCATTTACTGACAACAAATCGCTTGCACAGACTGTGCACTCTACCACCATGGTTTCTGAAAAGCGATTACAAATTGAGATTGCTGTGAGCGATGAAATGATTAAAGAAAACGATTTTTCCGTCAAATGGATTGAAGCATCAAAGCAACTTGCAGATTCCCTCACGAAACAGGGAGCTTCAACCCACAAATTGAACATTGTTTTATCATCAGGTGTTGTTGAAGATTGTTGAACTTGTTTAGTTGATATTGTTTATCTTTATAAGTTTTTCATTACGCTTGTTTTCTTAGTTATTTTGTTTTCTAGATATGCTCTCAGCTTCTCTTCTTAAAAGATAAAAAGAGAGTAATTTGTTAACATTCATATCTTGTATATCTTGAAAATTACATCAGTTCCAGCACTTAATGCTAACACTCTTATGCTCAAATTTTCGTTATATATGACAATGAGATTCGAACAGACAGACGTACTATCATTTGGAACCTTGCCACAGGTTTTCCAACTGTCCATCATCAACATTGAGTTTTGGAACCCTGCGTTAACACAGCTTTCAGACAATCTTCCATGTAAGCCTTATGATCAAAAACTGAAGGAAACGGGTATTATTTTTTTCTTTATATGAAGGTGAGTATTTCAAAAGGTAACTTTTGCAACTGGTCAAGCCGATGTTAAAATGTTTTCATTTGTCTATTCCTAAATTCACTCTTTATGGGAATATCATCTGAATGAAGTTACAAAAGTCAATAAAGATCACTAAAAACGCTGCAATATGACCATGGAGGTAGAAAAAATAACAGGAGATCGAACTCTTTTCTAAATCCTATTCAATTCTATTGAATTTCTTATTGTTTCGGCATGCTTTTGAAGAACATCCGTGATGCGCGTGTCACTGGATTTTTTAAGAAACAGATTATGTAACTTTTTAACGGGCCGCTTGTTTACAACTTAAATATTAAATTTTTCGACTATTTTCCTTAGAAATGTTGATAAATTCTTATTATTTCGGTTAAGTATTCGTATAAGGTATCCTAGCAACAAATTTCACCGAATATTGTTAAGCCGATATTATTTAAAACGCCTTTTACTATTTAATTGACGACAACACAAGGCTACAAAAAGATTAAAATTTGCTATGAAGAACTAGCGCCTCAATTGTGCCGCGCTAAAGTTAAACTGAAGAAGTTTTAATGAAGTTTTTTGCTTTTAAATGAAAGTAAAACCTTTAGGGGATCGTAAGATATACCGACTTCAATCAACACTATTTTCAATGTTTTCGTATACTCAAAAAACGCAGGTTTTGGCAACCATCATGTTATTCATTCACGTTGACCACAGGGCATTAGCAGCAGTCAAAAATTCCGCGTTTACCGCGGTTTCCCAATTGGGGAAGACTAAATATTCCCAAACAACTTTTTCAAAAGGACTTATTGTGGGCTTGACAAATGGCGCACATGCGTTCGTCACGAACGTTGATTGATAAAAAATTCCCAGTAACGTACGAAGTTTTTAATAAATTTGTTCGCGCATGAACGCCAATATAACCTTCCCATTTCATATTCGAAAAAATAATACACAATTTTTATGTTATTGAAACCACAAGTAGTACAAATTAGATTTTATGCATGTCATTGGAACTTCCTATAAGAAGTCGTAAAGTATGAAGTATAAAGAAAAAGGTAATCAGTCTCCTGTGTTGGGGATCACAGATTAAATTGTCCCCCTTACTTCACTATCCTTCATTACCTCTGAGAGCGAATTTATATGCGTACGATCACATTACGAAAAGTTGCTCAACATCTTGAATACCACGTACGGTCCAAGAAGTAATTGTGTACGTTAAGATACTGTTAGATCTACTTGTCAAGCTCAATTATTGAAGTATTTAAATAAAAACATTTCGGAATGATTCCGCCTTTGTTCCTACTACAGACATACCAGCTGATGGCGTTATGGAATAAAGCAGAGGGAATATAAGGGTGTTCTCTAAGGGTGCCGAATTATCAACGAAACAGTCATCCCCAAACCCTTTGACGTTATTCCTTTTGACCTCACCCCACCAAGGACCCCTACACCAATTTCCCAATTAACAACCAAAAACGCAGAATGTTTTTTTAATCCTGGCTAACGCCCTGGACCATCACGATCAGTTGCCTACAAACTTAGTTTGATTTTTAATAATATTTAGCTACTTTATAAACAGTTTTTTTATAAACTACATAATTCTTCCATGATGGAAGAAGATTTACATAAAGAAATGCTGTCGACTTTGTGTAGAACTTGTGGTGGAATATTCCGAAATTATTGAACGTATATATGGTATTAATGTGAAAAGAGAAGATGATAAAATTTACCCAATGTTTATGTGTAATAATTGTAGACGAAAGTTGGACATATGTAAAAAACCTACAGAGAATTCAGTAAGTTTAGAAGCCCCTGGATTTATAATTATAAAGATTGCAAGTTGTGTACTTTATCTTCATCTTGTGCTGAGACACCAGTCCTTTCTGCAAAAAAATAAGACGAGTTGATGCTGAATCAGGGGTCAATAAAAGTTCCAGTCACTCGATGATAACAAACTTAAAAGAATTTTTATAAGATTCAACAAAGAAAATTTCACGAATGACGTTGTTATTAATGTAGATTTGAACAATAACTGGACACTACATTATATTATGGGAAAAAATTACAAGTGAAATAATAATTTGACTGAGTCGTTCTGTAATGACAATGTAGAAGATGTTACCAAGATATTGTGTGGAATAGATTTTTGTGAAGCACGTGAGCATCCATTTTAAATTGAAAACTACGGCCCGATTACGACTTTATAACATTAACTAATGAGATATTTTCAATTGTTACTTTAACCAATTAAATTCAAGAACGAAGACGTTATTTTAAACGCGGGTAAATTTAAAGAGACAAATTTGAATAAAGCACCCGCTTCAGCGCATCGCGGATGATTTGAATAGAAACAAAAGAGTTCAATCTCCTGTTATCTTTTCTACCTCCATGATATGACCTATTCAGTTAAGGGCACTACTCCACTTGCTGAAGGCGAAATATCTGTTGAATAAAAATAAACCAGGTCTTAAAAATGGTGGAATTAGTATAAACAAACATTAATATTTTCGAAAACATGTTATAGCTCTCTATTAGCTATGTAACCATACGTCTGAGATGCTACTGGTATAGGTACATTATGGGTAATTTTTTACATAACATTACCGGTAATTACAGGTAAAGCTGTGAATTTACCGATATTATCACTACAATTACTGGTAACCGCTAAAAAAAATTTTTAAGTTACTTGTATCATGACCGGTAACTTGCGCATCGGTAAATCGAATGTACTTTTATTTCCATGGACAGTCACATTTTATATTTTGTATACCACAAAGAATACAGATATTCCTTGTTTTTTACACATAGATATTAGAGATTGAACAAACTAGATAAAGAAACATTAACTCCTTTGTAGAGCTGACCAATAATAGATGCACCCTACTTTATGTACTAGGCCAAGGTTGCAGTACTCAACTTTATGTACACAATGAGCCTAATGCAAGTATATAAGGAAAACAATGTTTCTGAAATTTGCATTTTTAAAGACATTTTGTGAAGCATAGTTAAGTTCTGTAGAAAAACCAAATTCAATGACAAAAAATTAGAACAAAAATATAAAAAATCTTGACATTGACATTATTTCATTACCTAGTCTTTCAGAACGAGATTGACACAAAATGACTATGGAAAAGTAACATTATACCTTCAGGTGCCCCAAATAAAATGACATCTGAAGCACGGAGATAGATTTTACTTCTATGAGTTGCATTTGTTACACCAAGCTCTTTTTGCAAAAAATTAGATTTTTCTGTTGCAAGCCTAAAAATATAAGTTTTCAATAGTCTTTAGTCTACTGTAAGAAGGTTGGCTTTTTATACATTTTACCAAAGTTATCCTTTAAGGAAAGTGTATTATCTAGTAGTGTCTCAAAATACTTGTACTTTTCGATAGACTGGATACACAAGTGTTCATACCATAGACTAATATCACGGCCTGAGTTCCACAGTTTTTTAGATGTACTGAACACCATCGACTCTGTCTTGCTCTTATTAACATTTGTGACCAGTTGGTTTTGCTCGAAAAAGTTAGACGCATTTTTCAAGTCCTAAAGCTTCTTCGACTTCTGCTTTTGATGTTGCAGAAAGGTAGATAATGGTATCATCAGCGAATTTGATGACTTGTGTATGTTTGAGACAATGTTTGAAATCGTTGAAATATATTAGTCATTGACAAGATAACTTAGGTATATTAGGCCATTATTCAACATATATTCTGTTGCTAGGGGGAGCGACCTCCGTTGCTAAGGTAATCTTGAAATTTCCCTTGTTATATGAATTCATTTCTTCAAACAAAAGAATATGAAAACCTAAGTGGTACCAGTAGGTCTTGTTTCATGTTATTTAATGAAATTAAGAAGCATCTTAGTTTCCAACTCCCTTTTTTTCATTGTGATCGCCTGTTTTTTCAACGTAACGATCTTATGATCATCAGACTTACAAACATTATTTTAAGGGCTGCAACTTTGGCTTAAATGAACATTTAAACTAGCATTAGCTTTAGCTAAAGATGCCCCTGCGCTCAAGCTTTCCAATTTGTACCAGGCCTGGTCGTAAGAAAATTAGCAGGTGTGTGGTCATCGCATGCCTTAATTGACGATATCAGTTATGGCGTGCGCTCGTGTAAATTTTTGACAGATGTGCGATCAATTTTTTTCAGTTAAGATCAACAATCTTCATTCTGTATGATAATCAAGTCAACTTTGAAATGTGTCATATATGTAAAAAATACTGTGATTTCCACGTAGAATGAATTTAATAAAACATAAAACACTAAAGATTCGGTACGTCAAAACTTAGCCATAAAGATTAGTTTGACCGTAAATAAAATTTATTCAAACATTAATAAAGAGGAAATATAAAACCTGAAAATAAAAAAATATGTATAACTCTCCATTGTTTTAGTTTGAAGTTCAAATGGTTTTTGAATTAAATTAAAGACGTTTCCGTTCCATTAACTCGTCACCACCTGGCTGGCTATTTTTTTAAATAAAAGATTATTTTTTCGAAACTGCAACCTTGCGCATACTTTTGTAGCTTAAAGGGAAATTAAGCCTTAAAATTTCTTTTCTGAATTTGAGCATGAAATACTTCATTTATCCTAGAGGAACACCTTTTTATGTATAAAAGGTATTCCAAATGAAAAAAACTGCTAAAAAACAACTTAGTTAAATCGCCATTACAGCTTTCGTTATAAATATCATGACGTCACAGAGCGAATTTCATTTGCAGAAACATCAGACGTAGGCAGCACATGATGACATGTTTTTTACGCCTATGTTCTAAAGATAGGAGAAACGGTAGAAAAACAACAAAGACAACACGAACATAACATAACAATCTTAAACATCAAGAAACAGCAAAATGTAAAATAAGTTTATCGTTAACGATTCAAGAAAAACAAAAACAGTCATACTGAAGATTTCATTTTTCATATATACATCTAAAATATACACATTTGTTCAAAAACTCACCTACGCACGTATACCTGCTATAAATCTAAAACGAAATACTTTTTAATAGGTTTTATTTCACAAAGAACACAAGAACTTTCATCAATAAAAACAAAATATTGTAGTTTATGTAATCCTTACAAAAAGAGAGATCGCGCTGTGACGTCAAAATTTCTATCGCAGAGCACTGCAATGGCGTCCGTTGTTAGATACTAAATAACGAAAAACTGAGTATAGTTATCATTTAAAATAATTTTTAATGGTCACAGAAGATCAATGAGACCTTTCTGCAGCTAATATAAAAAGTTTTTGATAAAGGCTTAATTTCCCTTTAAAAAAAAGTTAAAAAGAAAGAGAAAACTACATAATACAATTAAATAATACTTAATAAAATTGCGCGCATGAAGCTCCTTCTTTGTTCCACAGCGGATTTCGCTGAGTAGACTTATTTTCTACTACCAAACGAATCAAATTGTAAATTTATAAATGATTTTATTATTTAACTACCAAACGAATAAAATTTGTGAGCATTGATTTTTAATTCAAAACCACTACCGTATTCCAAATCGATCAGAGACCACTTCTGAAATGTTAGCAGTAAAATTTAATCGTAGCACATGAACAATTTTCGAAGCAAAACTTTCAACATTTTGGGACAGATTTTATGTTGACTTTTAAATAGACATTTGTTATCACACTTGTCATTACAAGTCAGGCGTGCGATTGCCACACGTGTAAATAAATCTTGGCGTGTGCGGAGGCGTGCGCGTACGATCGCACGCCTCTTACGACCAGGCCTGTTGTACACACAGCAAGCTATATATTAAAAAGAAAACTTTCCGCCAAACATTATGTAATTTAAGGATTTTTAAAAAATAGCCAAGAATTAGAGCTAGAACATCATATATACAAAAATAAAAAAAGATACGAAAAAACATTCTGTCTCCCAACTATTACAGTATCAAGCTTCGAAACGGGAAAAAAGGCAGCTAGTAATTGTATACCACCGTGTAACAGCAACACGAAAAGTTGGAAGATGATGATGAACAAAATCGAAAACGGACTTTCGCCTATCTCGTGAAACTACTATGCCTCCTCGTTCGCTTACGCTCGCTGCGGGGGCAATAAAGGCTTATTTATAAAATTTTACAAAATACTATATTTTGTTTTTAATAAAGGATTTAAAAAATCACAGTTGCACTAGGATTTCATCATTGGAAATTCAGACTCATTCATTTTAAACGAAACTCATGAATGTAAACTTAATTGTCTTCTTCAGATACCGAATGGATTCTCTCAGATTTTTTAGAATTAACAGTTTCTCTATTCATATTATTATGTTGCATTTTTTATGTTTGAAAAGTGTTGGTACTCCACCAGTTTTTAAGGTTCCTTCCTTCAGCATATATTCTAAATCCATAAACGTTTGCCATGCTATCAACTTCAAAACTAGCTTTATCTTTTATCTATTATTAACAATGAAGTCAGTACCGATGTTGTTAAGCCATCTTTCAGCTCTCTGTTTTCTTTAAAAGAGAATTAAAGTCAAAAATACAAATTTGGCCAAAATAAGAGAAACCAGGTCAGATAAGAAGAAAAATTGCAAAGAATGTGCAAGTCTCCAAACACATTACCAGACTTTTCATTTATTTCTTTTAAAAGAAACTTCAGAAAAATTGAAAAAGACTAAAGCAAACTACGCCTTGTTCTATATCTAAAAATATGCACAAATAAAGCATAAAAATGAAATTTTAAAAACACTTAACTTCTTTTCAAAGTTTCAGTGTTGGATCCTTTTTAAAGAGAACTAACAGTTTTTAGAACTACCAATAATTGTGACGTTCCAGGGCATTTTGATAACAAATGGTAAAACGTTTTTCAAAAAGTATTAAAGATGTTACAAAAACAGTAGAAAAAAAACATTACAGAACATTTTGACAAAAACCATAAAAATTACCAAAAACATTTCAAGAATTCGAAAGTGAAAACGTCTGAACATTTCATAAAACATTTTATGCAGTAACATTGAAAACATTTTATTTCTAAAAATGTTTTATTGTTTTAAAACTTGAATTTTTACTTGCGTGCATATGCTAACTGATTTTTGATTCAGTCGCATGCCACCGTGAATGAAGTAGAAACCGGCCTTTAGTTCTGTCTTCCGTCTAATCCAGAATTTCTGAAGAACTAAGAATCGCAAATTGAAAACTTGTCTGCTGGCTGGAAAACACAAATTCCTTCAAATAAAGAGAGCATTAAATTTTAATGATCAATTCACACATCTTATTTCAGGTGTTAAGATCATTAAAAAATTGCATGCTTTTAATGTTTAACAGTGTCAGAGGGTTTTAAAAACTCAGTAAAAAAACAATAGAAACAACAGTGTTGTCGAGTTATTTGTTATTGTTTAAATTAATAAAGAAAGCATTTTCATATCCATGTTTCATAATGCTGTTTTGTTAAATTGTGTAAACTGACCATTAAAGTTTAATGCTCCTTTGAACCGAAGGAATTTGTGTTTTCCAGCCGGCAGACATGTTTTCAATTTGTGGTTCTTATATCATTGGAAAACTGACAAAATTTCCTATCCAACGGTGTAAAAATTATTATCATAATCCAGTTTCAGTTTCAAATTTAATTTGAATTATGAGTAACAGTTTTTAAGACTCATACTATATATTTAAGAACAAGGTATGTTCTTTTGTTTTGATTGAGTTTAACACGAAGTGTATTATAACTGGTTTTAAATACAAACTACAGCCGCCAGTCATTACTGACATTATGTATTATAGATTAAGCCTAATTCTAGGATTCTAATTTAAATTCTAATGGAAAATTACACTTATTCAGTTTCTGAATCCAGTCAGTGTGTGGGGTTTTGCTCTAGTTCCAGAATGATTGTGACTGTAATTTTTTTTTCATTCTGTCCCGCTTTAGTTCTGATCATTTGCGACGTTTGCTATGTATTGTGGGTCCGTGCTTGTTCTCGATTAGTATAATAAAAGCTCTCGAATAATTCAATTTCTGAAGTGGTAAATTGACTAGGTGTAAACAGATTTATTCTGAACAAGGAAGCTTCGAAAGTCAATGAGTTTTTCTGAAAGACTGTTTCTTCATTCCCTTATTGATATACTTAAGTAAAAAGTCAGCTTTTATAGATTTACATTGCGTTAATATTTTATCGAAGAAGCTTCAGAAATTCAATGTACTCTTTAATGTTGATTATGAAGACATTGATGAGTAAAAAACTTGTGATTTATGCATTTATTTATATTCGACTTTCGCAGAATAATGTTTTAACGTTTGATCGTTTTCTAGCAGGTAAGATAATAAATATAAACAATATTCAGTATGAACAATGGAAAAAGTTATTAAAGTAAAAAATTCACAAGGAGTGCATAAGAATAAGGAATATGATGTTTCTGAACATAGATAAGTCATAAAGGTATTGCCAGAAATTTGTGACTATTATCGTGGATGAAACCGTTGAAGAAGTAATCATTTTTAAAGATACATTGTTCATGTAGAGAATGTTGAGGAGGAAACTGTTGAAGAATTAATCTCTGAAGATACAGATGTAGCTTGTTGATTAGGATGTATCAAACTCTATGACAATTCCTCACTTGTTCCGTACAATAATGCTGAGTTTTTGGTGAAGCTTTCACGGATACACTGGAATCTTTTTATGATTCGTAGTCTTTTCACATCTCAGTGTAACCTTGGAACAAGGTTTGGAATGAAAAATCATAGATGCTTTGAAATACGGAGTCCTACCCTGAAACACCTACAGAACATGATTGACCACTGTGAAGGCTTTGGCCGCAAAAATGGCCTGAAATTCAATGCTGCCAAGACACAGTTTATCCTTTCAGGCAAACCCTCTTTCTCCAACATCGAGATATCCTTGAACAGCAACGGCATCAGACCTCTAGCAGAATTGCAACATCTTGATTTTCTATGGGCCACAAAAATAAAATCACACTGAAGAGATATCTCGACTCTTGGTTAGGAGAACTATGGGCAACCAGATGATCCCTTGTTTCATCAGAAAAATGCACCCTCGCACCATCACATCAATCTTTAAAGCAATAGCTGTACCTAAATCCTTTTACGGATTGGAGATAGTGAATATCAACACAACGCTGACAAATTACCTCAACTGACAATTCCACTCAGGTTTCAAATCACACTTGGGTCTCTCGAAACAATGCAGAAACGGCCTATACAATCAAACCCTTCCTTGCTTACCGGAAAATAAACCTTCTGCATCTCTTAATGAAGAACAAGTCCGCCTCAGTGTATCTTCTGTCAATCCTGAACACACCGAAAGTAGAGCGATAATATTTCATCATACAGGGCCTACTCAACACTTGCCTCCAGGAAAAACATCAATCCTATGACAATCCTTCTTTCTTCAGCAGGTTATTCAACCTGCTTTTACAGGTGCCACTCACTAAACTAAACTTTTTCAGGAACTCCTTTCAAATTGGCACTTATATGACAATAAAAAATCTTTCAGGGACCTTTAAGAATCAAATATTCCAACATGAGTCATTATTGCTTTTTAACTCTGTAATTATCTTTATATAAGAAAAGTGAAAACTTTAAACATTATATTTTAAGATATATTCAGTAGTGAACTTTTGAGATTTTTCATTTTTGATTTATTTTTTGGAGTACATCATCCTAGCTGTTAGTCTTTTTTTTTAAGGATTTCTTACTACATAGTCTATACTTCCCATTTCTAGATCAAATATCAATTTATCAATTTTCTGATACTCTATTCTCAGGTAATTTTTCACTGCCTTTTTTGCTTTATAGTTAGTTCTCTTTCTAGGAATCCATTTCCATGTATATATATTTTTCGTTGGTAGGATGTTATTATTTTTTTCTTGTGTCTATTTTTTATACCCACTTTTCGGGTGATTAAACACACTGAAATAAAAAAAAAGTTTACTGTGTCGTTATATCTATAAGTTTAATCAAGTAATAAATGTTTTATTCAAAATCTCACCCTGGTGTATGGCTGATATTTCTTCAAAAGGAAATGAAAGCTCTTATTAACGAAAGTTGTTGCTACATAGATTATTAGTGTGACTGGTTTGTTTTATTGGTAATATGCAAAATAATCAATTATATGAAATGATAATATTAAATGATACTATTTGCTCTTAGTATCACATGCTTGAACTTATTTTTTATCTGGTCTGTTTCTCCCAGTTTTGCAGCCGAGCGGCTTCTTGTTATTTATGAAATGGTCCTTGGGACAATGATTTTCCATTGTTTACAGACCAACTAGGAACTCTTCCTTGACAGCGGAAGGCAAAAGTGTTTTGAGCAGGTTGAATAACTGAAAATGCTTTTTGTAAACAAAACTTAAAAATCATTTAATCATGTTTTATGTAAAAATGTTAAAACTTTTTTTCAAAAACATGACACATGACAAGATTACTTATAAAATGTTTTTCCACAAAGCGTAAAATGTTTTAATCCCCTGGAACGTCACAAGTATTTTAGGTTAGAAAATTGTTGGTACAGTACCGGCTTTCAAGGTTTTTTCCTCTGGCATATATGTTTGCCATGTTATCAACTTCTAAACAGTTTTCATGAAAGTGATTGCTGCAAACCACTTTATCTTTTCCACTTGTGTTACACATCCAAATGCTTTTCCTTAAATTTTCAATAAATACTTAAAACTACTGAAACTAAAGTGCGATATATACAAAAAAAACTTTCTTCTTCTTCTTCATAACTTAACATACAAATTTTCGCTATGTGATTTGTGAATACCACAACTGGATATCTACGTGCAACTTTTTAAGCGTAGTGTCTACCAACACTTCACCAGTATGTCTAGCACAAACCTTAACACAAACATGTGCATTGAGTTTTATTAAAACGTTTTGAAATAATCAAGCATACAGCAGAAATATATACTTGATTTTCACTAGTGTTATTGCTACATCGAAGAAAAAAAGCTTGTATCTTTTAAAGGGAAATTAAGCCTTTATCAAAAACTTTTTATATTAGCTGCAGAAAGGTCTCATTAATGTTCTGTGATCATTAAAAATTATCTTAAATGATAATTATACTCAGTTTTTCGTTATTTAGAATCTAACAACGGATGCCATTGCAGTGCTCTGCGATGGAAATTTTGACGTCACAGCGCGATCGCTGTTTTTGTAAGGATTACATAAACTACAATATTTTGTTTGTGTTGATGAAAGTTCTTGTGTTCTTTGTGATATAAAACCTTTATTAAAAATTATTTTGTTTTAGATTTATAGCAGGTATACGTGCGTAAGTGAGTTTTTGAACAAATGTGTATATTTTAGATGTATAAAAAATGAAATCTTCAGTATGACTGTTTTTCTTGAATCGCTATTGATAAACTTATTTTACATTTTGCTGTTTCTTGATGTTTAAGATTGTTATGTTGATGAATGATAAATATCTTTGTGAAGTCATTTCTCGTATCTTTAGAATGTAGGCGTAAAAAACATGTCATCATGTGCTGTCTACGTCTGATGTTTCTGCAAATGAAATTCGCTCTGTGACATCATGATATTTATAACGGAAGCTGTAATGGCGATTTAACTAAGTTGTTTTTTAGCAGTTTTTTTCATTTGGAATACCTTTTATACATAAAAAGATGTTCCTCCAGGATGAATGAAGTATTTCATGCTCAAAATCAGAAAAGAAATTTTAAGGCTTAATTTCCCTTTAAGTTTCAAGCTTTTGACGTCCTACACTTCTTTCCTTACATCATCCGATTCTTCATTTGAGGAATCCTACGTGATTTCCTTTCTAACAGCATTATTTTATCTAACATTATCAGCATTTATAAAAATGTCTTCAATGCATTTCATTAACACAATAGTTTTTTTTGTATTAAATAGATCCACATGCTAAAGATGGTTGGTGTTTCTTTGATTACTGAATCGTTTTTGTATAAACAAAAATAAAAAATTTCTTATCATTGGTTATCACCAAAAGTGTAGAGTTTGGGCTCATCATATGCATTAATGTTTTAACATGATGGTAGACGGTAGTTCTCATAGTTTTTAATCTGATTTCAAATGATCATAGTAAAATCTTCATGTTAAAGCATAAAGAAGATTCTCCTTAATTATGTTGAACATTTACTCAAAATCAAATTATAACCAAAATTTGAACACTGGGTAGTTGATATTAACTCGTGCTTTAATTCACATTTGAGCTATCTAAATATCAGACAAAACAGTTAAGTTCAGCTTTTTACCGTGGAATCGTTTTCCCATCTATATTTTTCTCACGAAATATGCTGGCATACTGTGGCAATCCAACAGTATAAATCAACCATGACACCACTTGATCATTCGTCCAGTTGTAAACTGAAAATAAAACAACACAATTATTTTGATTGAAATTCAGGATGTTGAAAATGAAATAATACCTTCACTATCTTTCCAATTTTTCCACAAATCATCAACAGAAATTTCATTGTCGTTGTTATGAAAAGAAGAATGCCTGTCTATCTCAGTTGCTTTTAACTCGCCTCGTATGTACTAAAATGAAACAAGTATCAGTTAGACTTTCAATAAATTTTCTGTATCTATTAAAAAATTAAATTAAATCCAACTGAGGACATACATCGACTGACTCAGAAGTGTCAATATTGCCATCTCTGTCATCATCGAGATGGGCATGGACTGCTTTAATTGCCTCAAAGTTCTGATCAACCATCACTGGAGATTTGGCTGTTACTGAAAGAGAAAATGTTTAGCTTTAAATTTGATAACTTTGATTACCCTACATTGTCACCAACTGGCAGATAGCAAGTCTTAGCAGGAAAGATGCAAACCTGGCCTCACCTTTACATGTCCATTTTAGCTTAAGTTTCACAAGAAATTATTTTCAAAAGTCCTGTTAATGCAACACAAGAAAAAGACAAAGGAATTACTATAAATAAATAAAAAGTTTAACACAAAAGAGACATTACAAAGCTACAGAGGCAATATGATAGACAGTGTTTAAGGCATACCAGAAAACCTAACTATTAGGTTAGAAAAAGTTTATTAAAATATTTATTCAAAAGTAATTATACCCTTAAAGTTGTCAGGAGCTCCAAATAAAACAGCATCAGAAGCACGGAGATAGATCCTTAAACGATGGTTTTTGTCTGATACCTTAAGAATTTCTTGCAAATATTTGAATTTTGGTGTTGCCAGCCTGTTATGATAAAGTTACATATAAGATAGTTGAATCTCTATAATTCTAACTAACTTCATGGTCCCTACACCTAATATATCTCTTTGTATACAATCCTCCATAATTCAAACATTCTATAAATTGAACAGGTTTTTTCGCCCCTTAGGTGCTCAATTTAGAGTATAAGATACTAATCAGCAATGTGCATCCCACTTTTACTTTAGAGTGATACTTAGTTTCAATTTCTGTTCAAGTTCTTCACATGAGGACATAAAACCATGTAGAGGCAGAAAGTCTTTTTTACTAGTATATGGGGAAGCACTGGTGATAATCATTTTCATTGGCCAAAACTCTTGAAATGCTCCGTGTTGATTGGTTGATGAATTGGAAAAAATTCATAGCAAGAAAGTTTGTTATTTGGTTTTTGTTTTTACTATAAAAAAGAACAAAGTTCAAAGAACAGATCCATACATTTCTTGTTAAATGCTTATTATTAAGGAAAGCATTATTATTTTAGATTATTTTTCTTACACTCAGAAATTTACTTTTTGAAAAAATTACGCTTCCATAAGTATAATTTTTCTTACGCTAGCATGAAAATTTTATAGTTCAGCTTGCAGCTTATGCCTTACACCGTAAGAATTCTAAAAACTACGTTTACCTAAATGTAATTATGCTTGCATTAGCGTAAGAATTAAGGAATGAAAATACAAAAAAAACATTGAAAAAAGAACAGAAAAAAAGTGGAAAATGTTTTTATTGAAATTTGAAAACATTTTCATGAACACGAAAGAGAAATCATTTTATCGTAAAAACGTTCCCTCATCTGTATAATCCCATATTTCTTTAGAAATTTATGTAAAGAATAGCCAGGTTCAACCTTGTTGTCACTCAGGGGTACCTAGTTCCATAATGACACAGTATCATACTTCATATGTTACACTCAAGTTAATTACGCCTTTCGTAATAAAAAAGGAGCAAAGTATCTATGCTGGCAAACAATTTACTCTGATTACAGATTTCCATGACTTTCAGACAATCTTCTTCAACCTAATAATGAATAAATGAAGGAACAGATTTCTACTTAAGGTGGAAGGTGAGTGTTTCAAATGAGAACTTCTGCAACATTAAAATGTTTTCATTTCTCTCTTCCTACATTCATCCTGTGTCTCAATCTTGATCTGAAAATATTATCAGAATAAATTTTACAGAAGTCAATAAAAATTGCTTAGAACATGAACATACACCTCTATGAAAGATTAACTTTTTCCACAAGGGATCATTGAACGACTTAAAATAAAATTATAAGGGACGGTTTCTATTCATAGTAACGTTGGAAATAACCGATCGCATAGTTTATCTTTAACTGAATAAGAACCAGGTAAATAGAAAATAGTAAATAGTTGACATGTGTGTGCAACAAAAGAATTAAATTTTCACTAGGTGTATTATCATTCTTCGTGCATTCTGTGAATATATCAAATTTAAAAAATGTGCAAATGTAATTCTTATATATAATAGTGAGTGTGCACATCACTTTTATTTTAGAGAGTGACATATTAAGTTTAAATTTATGGTCAAGTTCTTCTTAGTTGCGTGTAAAACCACGCAGAGGCACAATGTGGACTCGCCACATAATTTCACACAAAATATAAAAATGGTGTGACGTCAGTTATTTTTTGCTATCACTGGAAAACCATTGCATTGCATCCCCAAACGAACGTGATGTTTTTGGGGAAATATCTTGAGAACCAATAGGGATAACTGACGTTTTTTGGGGTCAGGTGATGGGGTGACGCAACATATGGGCCTAAATTTCTTTTGGTACTCCGGCTATGATGTCATCAAAATCTTTGATCAAGGATCTTTAACGGTTGGTCATAGCGAAACGATCCCACACATTTTTTTGATCAGTTTTTCGAGCTCTACAACATGGGTACACTTTTGAGTTGCGAATCTGTAATGAAAATTTTTGTCAAGGGGAAGGCGATATTTGAAAAATCGTTTTCGACGTTAAACTCGGTAAAAGTTTTTACGTGGGTTACTAGTGTAGCTATAATAACAAAAAAAGCCTCAGCAGACCATTGAAAAAGTAACTAGAAGCCATTAGGCTTGAACAATTTCCGCATCAGCCCTTGAGAAAATTGCTTTAGGCTAATTTTCAAGATATCTGAATGACTTGTACACTGACTAATAATTTGATACAGTCTGGAATTCATCAAATTACTCCCTTCTTTAATTTATTTAACTTAATCTTGACAGCTTTGCAATTCACTATGATGTTTCGGAGCCAGAAACACAGTTCACCAATATCTTGTGCATGATGTTTATTCATGAAAATTGAAGATTTTATTAAAATTTGGTCCAAATTTGGCCCAAATTGTCCAATTTTAGTCAATTCTGACAAAATGACCAAAATGACAAAATTTCATGAAAGGGTTAGTAATAAAACCTCTTATAAGAAATGTGTAATAGATATGATACAAAAAATTCATTAGCTATTTCTTACACTGAACATCTTACATCTTATACTATATGTCTTACGGCTAATGTCTTACACCTTACTGACGGGATAACTGACGTTTTTTGGGGTCAGGTGATGGGGTGACGCAACATATGGGCCTAAATTTCTTTTGGTACTCCGGCTATGATGTCATCAAAATCTTTGATCAAGGATCTTTAACGGTTGGTCATAGCGAAACGATCCCACACATTTTTTTGATCAGTTTTTCGAGCTCTACAACATGGGTACACTTTTGAGTTGCGAATCTGTAATGAAAATTTTTGTCAAGGGGAAGGCGATATTTGAAAAATCGTTTTCGACGTTAAACTCGGTAAAAGTTTTTACGTGGGTTACTAGTGTAGCTATAATAACAAAAAAAGCCTCAGCAGACCATTGAAAAAGTAACTAGAAGCCATTAGGCTTGAACAATTTCCGCATCAGCCCTTGAGAAAATTGCTTTAGGCTAATTTTCAAGATATCTGAATGACTTGTACACTGACTAATAATTTGATACAGTCTGGAATTCATCAAATTACTCCCTTCTTTAATTTATTTAACTTAATCTTGACAGCTTTGCAATTCACTATGATGTTTCGGAGCCAGAAACACAGTTCACCAATATCTTGTGCATGATGTTTATTCATGAAAATTGAAGATTTTATTAAAATTTGGTCCAAATTTGGCCCAAATTGTCCAATTTTAGTCAATTCTGACAAAATGACCGTCAAATTTGAAATCAGCACCTTTCAATTGTAATACATGCAAAGTTTCATGAAATTTGAAGAACTTTCGAAATTTGGTCCAAATTTGGCCCAAATTGTCCAATTTTAGTCAATTCTGACAAAATGACTGTCAAATTTGAAATCAGCACCTTTCAAATGTAATCCATGCAAAATTTCATGAAATTTGAAGAACTTTCGAAATTTGGTCCAAATTTGGCCCAAATTGTCTAATTTCAGTCAAATCTGACAAAATTATTTGCAAAATTAAAATCAGCACCTTTCAAATGTAATCCATGCAAAATTTCATGAAATTTGAAGAACTTTCGAAATTTGGTCCAAATTTGGCCCAAATTGTCCAATTTTAGTCAATTCTGACAAAATGACTGTCAAATTTGAAATCAGCACCTTTCAAATGTAGTCCATGCAAAATTTCATGAAATTTGAAGAACTTTCGAAATTTGGTCCAAATTTGGCCCAAATTGTCCAATTTTAGTCAATTCTGACAAAATGACTGTCAAATTTGAAATCAGCACCTTTCAATTGTAATACATGCAAAATTTCATGAAATTTGAAGAAATTTCGATATTTGGTCCAAATTTGGCCCAAATTGTCCAATTTTAGTCAATTCTGACAAAATGACTGTCAAATTTGAAATCAGCTCCTTTCAAATGAAATCCATGCAAAATTTCATGAAATTTGAAGAACTTTCGAAATTTGGTCCAGATTTGGCCCAAATTGTCTAATTTCAGTCAAATCTGACAAAATGATTTGCAAAATTAAAATCAGCACCTTTCAAATGTAATGCATGCAAAATTTCATGAAATTTGAAGAACTTTCGAAATTTGGTCCAAATTTGGCCCAAATTGTCCAATTTTAGTCAATTCTGACAAAATGACTGTCAAATTTGAAATCAGCACCTTTCAAATGTAATCCATGCAAAATTTCATGAAATTTGAAGAACTTTCGAAATTTGGTCCAAATTTGGCCCAAATTGTGCAATTTTAGTCAAGTCTGAAAAAATAACTGTCAACTTCGAAATCAGCACCTTGTCTAAATTGCCCAATTTTAGTCAAACATGTCCTAAGTTTTCCTAGCATAGGTCAGTCATTAGCTATTCTGAATAAACAAACAATCCGAATTCCGAACGGACTTTCCGAAAACAGCAAAAAAGTGTTACATAGATAGATAGATCGATAGAATGTGTAAACCAAACAATTTCCCACTCTTAAAAGCGCGGAAATTGAATTAGTAAACTGAACATTTGATAAGAATAAAACTCATATTATGAATAATGATCACTAGAAATAATAATAGTTTTTTGTATAAGGAATATACTGAATTAAATTACAACTTTTTACTGGGCTTTAGCAAAATTAAGTTTTATTAATTTCCTTAATTAGGGTTAGGGTTGGGGTTAGGGTTAGGGTTAGGGTTAGGGTTAGTAATAAAACCTCTTATAAGAAATGTGTAATAGATATGATACAAAAAATTCATTAGCTATTTCTTACACTGAACATCTTACATCTTATACTATATGTCTTACGGCTAATGTCTTACACCTTACTTCTTACGCCTCCATAACAAAATAATGTCTTTCATACGACCTAATTTTACTCTGAATTATTATGGAAACTACGCCTAGTCAGCAGAATTTATTATGGGAAACAGGCGTAATTTTCTGGCAAATTGAAACGTTCCTTAGCAAACCTCACAGACCAGAGCCCAAAAAAATTAAGCCACACCATTGCCTGTGTCGTGGTCCCCCCTAATGGTTCTTGAGATATTTCCCCAAAAAACGTCACATTGAATTGGGCATGCAATGCAGTGATTTAAAAGAACGTGATTAAAAGAACTTATGTCATGCCACCTAAAATTGTAAAAAAACGTACTGGCCTCTAAATAAGAACTTGATCATAAAAAAAAAAAAAATACATTACTCTCTAAAATAAAAATGTGAGACACTTTAACAATAAGATAATAGTTTTGCATTGTGTCAATTACGTTTCCACAAATGGCATTGCATTGAGACCCAAATCAAACGCAACATTTAGGGAAAATTATCTGAGTAACCATTTTGGGGTCTGTTATATAGGCCATGGGAATTTGGGTAAACGTTTGGGGAAGAGGGTTCTATGACTATGAATTTTTTATCAATGATTTCTCCGAAATGGTTCATCATACATTTTTGTGCTCACAATTCCTGAATTTCACTTTTCATGAACTTTTTGGGTGACACAACATAGGTTGAACATGGGCAGCAACCGATGCTGTTTTGGCAATTATAAATGTAATGTTGTGTTTAAGAAATCATTCAACCAATCAACCAAATCTCAAGAATGTCATTAAGTCTTTAGTTTTTCATAGTTCAGCTGATTTTGCAGAAACCTTTATGCCTTTAAGGGCATGTTGCTTGTTTTCACTTTGTTAATTCTTTAAATCTCTTTTCTAATTCAACTACAGATGTTTCCACTTCCTCATAACTAGTACAGTTACAAACATTTGATTGAATGTTATTCTTTATTTATATTACTTCAAAGTACCAATTACAACACCTCACCTTGGAAGAATTTGACCATCGACCTTTTTCTCTCGAAAAATACCTTCATATTGTGGTAACTGAACATGTTCTTTCAACCATTTTATGACATCCTCAGTGGTCCAATTAAATACTACAATTGAAAAAATTGCAATATTGCATAATAGAAAGTTACAAATTATATCACATAGCTTAAAATAAGATGGCAGATTATAGTTATATTTTCTAAGCCTAAGAATGTTATCCAAACAAGAGTTATTACTACCACTGACTTGTGTTTTGCTAGAATTGAAAACATGAAGTCTTAATAGCTGTAAAGTCCATAGCACAATAAGTGACAAAAAAGATTGTAGCTGGTAATGTCATTTATTGGATGCTTATTATATAACGTAATTACAAAATCTGAATGATGTTCAAATAACTTGTAAGGAAAATAGTGGAATACAGCAGTTCTGTTCTAAATACTATTTGTGAATCTCCAGAGGATTTTGATAACAAACGATAAAATGTTATTATAACGATATTCTTTTTTGTAATAACGTTACTTTGAAAACAATAAAATGTTATGTATATTAATATAAAGTAACTTTACTGAAATATTACAAGGTTAATGATAAAATGTTACAACATAATGATAACATACTACAACGTAATGATAAAACGTTATATATAAAATAACAATACAAAGTCATACAGTTATGAAAACCGGTTTTTGCAATTATTGCAAAAGTTATCAGGACCAAATTGCTTTCATTTTTTTAGTTACTAAAGTATTTCGACATAAAATTAAAAAGGAAAGACTGCTTCTCCATTTCCAAAGCAAGCAGCAATGAATTTGTACTGCGGTCAATTCAGGAGTTGCATCATAATTCTAAGTCTCTCTTTGGTAGCTTGTGACGTCTCACATCCCTAATCAAGGCGTGCTAATTATTACTCCCCTGAAGCTCTTAAGGCATGTGATGGTGTGTGATCCAAGAAATCGTTATTATTCTTACGTTTTAATCGAAATGAAATTTTGATCAACATGTTTTTATTGTTTTTACGAGAAATCTAGAGCTAATGAATGGCTTTGTTCAAAACTAAACAAACGTTGCTTTCATTTTCAAATTTTAAATGGTATTATTCAGTCTTCTCATTATGAGAAGGGTGACCGCACTAGCGCTCACTATAACACTCCTAGAGTTAAGACTTTTAATCGTGCATGTGGATTCTCTTCAAAAACATGCTCAATTTATTATTATTAGTTTTCCTGCTCAATTGATAAAGGATATATTAAGTGACTAATCACTACTTTGCTGTTGCTAGAACGACCACCATTGGTAAGGTAATTTTGAAATTTCTTCACCTAATGACATAATGTGTCATTGAAAGGGACCATTTCCATATTACGCATAATTTTATTTTTTCACGGTGCTAGAAACACATTTTTTAAAAATTTTTAAATTTTTAAATCACGAATTTTAAAGTTTGTGCTATGGCTTACGCAGCAACAATTCTAAAAATTACGCTTACGTAAGCGTAATTTAAAAAACACTAAATTTCTTAAGCCATGTCAAAAAAATAAAGAATGAAGGAATAATGATTACGTCACAAGGATTCTAAAATTTTGTTTTATGCCGTAAGAATTAAAAGAACATTGAAAAAGCAACAGCAAAATGTCGGAAATGCTTTTATTGAAATTTGAAAACATTTTCATGAATACGAAACAGAAAACATTTTGTAAAAAACGTTCCCTCTTCTGTATAGAAATTTATGGAAGGAATAGCCAGATTCTACCTTGTTGTCACACAAGGATAGTTCCATAATGAAAAAAAAAATAAACATTGTCCACAAAACAATCATCGAACAACTTAAAATAGAATTAAAGCGGATGGTTTCTATTCATAGTAACTGTAGAAATAACTGATGGTATGTTTTATCTATGAACATCAGTGAAAAATACGATGGTTGACAATGTTGACATGTGTGTGCAACAAAAAAATTAAATTTCCATTAGATGTATCATTATTCTTTATGCACTCTTTGAATATGGCAAATCTAAAAAACATGGAAGATGTAAATAACCAAAACAAGCCTCAGCCAACCGTCGTGCTATACTAATGCCTGTGCGTGTGTAACACATTTAACTTAGAGAGTGATGTATTTAATTAAATTTTAAGATCATGTTCTTCTTTGCCTAAAACCCTGTAGAGGCGTGAGACACTTTTCACAATTATTCCAAAAGCACGTGGCATTTGACATCAGTTTTTTTATGATCACGGGGAATCATTGCATTGCATCCCTAATCGAACGCGATGTTTTTGGGAAAATATCTAAAGCACCAATAGCACCAATTACTGACATTTTTTAGGGTCTGTGATACGGGTGATGGGGTGACACAACATTTGGGCATTAATTTTATGACATCATCAAAATCTTTGATTGATAAGATTAAAACTCGTAATAATGATCATAAGAAATAATAGCTTTTAGTGTAAGGAATACACTGAATTAAATAAAAACTTTTTACTGGGCTTTAGAAAAATTAAAGTTTATAACAGGTAGCAGGTATTATACACAAAATAATTCATTAGCTATTTCTTACACTTAAGGTGTTATGCTGTAAGAAAAATTGCAGTGGCTTGTCTTCCATACAATGTAATTATTTTACTCTGAATTATTATGGAAATCACGCCTAGTCAGCAGAATTTATTATAGTAAACAGGCTCAATTTTCTAGCAAATGGTCCCTTTTTTGCTTTCCATGTCACATATGAAAATACAAAATGTTACCAGCAGGACTTGTTTTCATGTTATTCAATGCATGATCATCTTAGTTTTCAGCTCCCTTTACAATAATAGTGAAATGGAAGCTTAACCGTTATTTCCACAAAAAGAAACTTGTGTGAGTTAAAATAATAATTCTGTTGGCTGATTGCACAGCTCTCATGACAAGACAAGACCGAATGTTTGCTCAAAAAATGTTTTAACCCTTTGGCTATGCACTGTTTTTTGGGTTTTGGTCCCCAGTAAACGCTCTCTTTGATAAAAGTACAGGCAACCTTCAATTGTCAATAACTCCTGAACGGCTGCTTTAAATTGAAAATGTAAGACCATTTTGGAAAGCATGTATACAAGAACTCAAAGAAGTAAAAATCAACATTTTAATCAGTGGATAGAAAAAAGTCATATATTTATCTATTTATTTATTTGGTATTGTTTTACATGGCTAGCCTCACTCAGTTGTTACTGCATCTGCCTTCCAGGAGGGGCCCAACTAAGGTTGGAGGTTCCGAAGTATTTGACACTCTCATGAGTGACACAAAAGGGTTTTTATAAAAGCTACAACTTTGAACAAGCCCATAAAAAGGTTTGAAGCAAAAACACTAACTCTAAGTAGAGCAGGACCTGTTCAAAGTCAGCACGGTGAAAATCCGTAGATCTACGTCGTCCGTATATAGGTTAACCGTAGATCTAGGTGGTCTGCAGCCAAAAGGTTAATACACAAATTTAAAGCTATAAATAGAGTGTGAATATAGTTTTATTTTAGTGAGAAGCAGATGTTTTTTAATACTCAAGTAATACTCTTCTCGGGATGAAATGTTGATTTTTGGGAATGTTTTAATTGTAGAAACCATTGTTTAAAAAATATCTGCATAGACAGGTGGGGTGCTTGTTCATAGAAACTTTCTGCATTAGAAAAAAAACAACGGAAATCATATCATAATGAATGAAATGAAATAATTAAATAACAAAATGACATGTAAATTATACGTAGAAATAATCAAGGCATGTGAAATGTAGCATGTCTAAAGCAATTCAAGAACTCTTTAGGCATGGTTTTTGTTGCACGTCTGAAGATTTTAATATTACAAAGCTTGGCATAAGGAAAGGATTTCAAGGAATGACATAAAGAAAATCTTTTATTCACAACGTCATCACAATGAAAATCATATTCCAATATAACTTAATGAATACCATAACATGATTTATCACTATAATTACTTCTATTGAAAAAGAAAAAAAAACAAGCAAATCATCAGAGAGTTCATATTGAACGTTTACAATTAGAGTGTGTTCGAATGTTTTTGAAATGAAGATGCAATGCAAGGCAAATAAAAGATCTTCCTAGGGTTTTTCAAAAAAGGAAGCTTGAAGCCAAATTTAAACATTTAACAAAGTGTCTATAAAAGGTGTGTAAAAACCTTGAAATAAGATCAATTTAATTCAGGGTACATTTCTGCTTATAAATATCTGCTGACAACTTTCTGAATGAAAATAGATCTCTTCGAAAATAAAGACAAACGTTTTCCCCAAGGGATTGCAATAGCAATCCTATCGAACATCTTAAAATATAACAAGAGGGTCATAGGCCATAAGGTCAGCGAAATTTGAATGCTTAAAAAATCAAGAATATAGTGTGAAGAAAAGGAAACCTGAGTTTCTAAAAAACAACTTGATTAGTCCATAACGGTTGGTGGACAAATGCAAATCCATTTTCCTTACAACAAGGGCGCATTAAATCCACTGTAATGATAAGGACCCCACATAGTATTTTCACAATGGAAACGTTTCAATTTAAATTGCCGGTGAGGATACCATGTTTCATTAGGATTACATCAGCAGTACTGAATAGGTAAGATGTCGAATGAATGATAACCAGAGAAACTTGACATTTCATTATTTCCTCTGATATTAACAGTCGATCTATATTCCATTGAGATAAAACGCAACTTCTTAAGAGCCGGATAACAAATCAACCATAATGTATTACATGCACGTTGTTTTCTGATAGATTCATTGAACGGAAGTCGCCTTAGGCAAAAGTCAAGGACAAATTCATATAAAAACCTAGAAGCTAAGAATAAACGATCGATAAAACTCTGAAAAAAAGAATTTATTTTCAAAAAATTGCATTTCCAATACAATGAAATCCTTCTCCATATTAGCCGAGAGATTTTTCCGGCAGCATAGAAACCATATGGTTATACATTGCGCATTAACAAAAATCATATAGGCACAAGAACAACTACAACAACTTTAATATTTCAAAAGATTCTATTTCAATTTCAAACTTCAGTTACTGGTTGCACTTTCCAACTTTAGGTGCTTACAACCTTATGTCCTTGGCTAAGTGCGTAGGTCAATTTTCGTTTCTACCAATTCAGTGAAGATCAAATGCCAAGCAGTTGCTGATTACTAAAAATAAAGTGTCAACAGTTATAAATATAACTGCACAAATAACCAATAAATTCTAGGCCCATTTAACAAAATGCTGACCTTAAAGAAACTTGCATTACAGAGTCATAATTTTAACTCAAAATACGATTATACTTGACAGGAAAATAATTGCTGAATTTTTCTATTAAGGGTGGGTAGGGGAGTCGATAACGGACAAACCCTAATTTTCAATTTATCATCCCTAATAAGGTAAAACTCAGTTCATGAAAATTCCTCAGAAAAATTTTCTTCTTCTCTGGTTTAAAATTATCTGAAATAATTCTAATTATATTTTGTAAGTTTATAAACTCCTGATTTTCAAAGTGTGTTTTTTTTTTATATTGGCACAAAAAGTTGAGAAAACGACAACAAAATATGCGCTTTAGACATAATATTTTGATACAGTGTTGACAAAGTTTTGTCAAAGAAACAAAAAAAAATTATGAAGACTAAGAAAAAGTGCATTATAATAAAAGGAAGTAAATTGGAAGTTGGCTGTCCTTATTTTTTTCTTTTTTCTTTCTCTTTTTTTCTTCTTTGCTTTAAGAACAAAGTTTCAGATTTCAGCCTCATTTTGTTCTTAGAACTCCAGTAAAACAATAAATTTGACATAGAAAGCGAAAAGGACCATTTGCCAGAAAATTAAACCTGTTTGCTGTAATGAATTCTGCTGACTAGGCATAATTTCTTTAATAATTCAGAGTAAAATAACGCGGTATGAAAGACAAGCCATTGCAATTTTTCTTATGCTAGCATAAGCCGTAAGACGTATAGCAAAATATGTTAAGCGTTTCCTATGTAATTTTATCATAGATTAAGTTTCTGGAGTCAAAAATGAAAATTTAGTAGCACTTTTTCCAAAAAATGCATTTTTGTGTTCTACTCAACATTTTTTAATTAAATAATCTTTTGTTCAAAACATGTTGTCTTTTGCGAATATTCAATAAACGTTGCTGATCTTTATTTGTATTTTTCTTTCAATCATTCCCTAATTTCTATTCAGATATTATGTAAACACGTTTGATCTTTGAAAAAAACTTAAATCATTGATATCTCGACAATGGTTTTTTTGCTGTTATCCTGATTTAGGCGAGCTTTTTTTCAGCAACCTACCTAAAAAAGTCTTAATTTTTCAGTGGTAAAGTTGATTTTGTGATTTTTTTACAGAAAAGTTGTTTATTTCCAAATAAAAGTTTTTTGGAGACCATGTTCAAGCATATAGATTTTTCTAAAAACGGTTTTTGTTTTTTATCCGAAAAGTGAACCATTCCCAAGTTATTAGTAAATAAAGTTAAAGGTTGGACGGAAAAAATTTACTTTTCAGGAAAAATGAAATAACTTGAAAACGAGGCTTTTTCAAAAAATAAAAAAAAACCCGTTTTTACCCACATCTTTTGTGATTCTGACAAGAGTGGAATGAGCACTGGAAACTAAGTAGTTTTGTAAATGGAGTTGCTTTTGTGAAGACGGGGTGTAAAATTTCCAAGCTTTCTACATTTTTACTAGTACAAAATTTTCAAATAACATTAATATCATTCGATAGCTTATAAAAAATGCTTTTCAGTGATATCAAATATTTATTCATAGTTGGCAAAAAAATTGAATTTTAAAAAACTATGCTCAAAACGTATACCGTATCCTTAATGGTGTTGGCCTGCTTAAAAACTTGCATGCTCAAATCATGTTGGGCTAGTACTGAATGGCTAGCCTTAGTAATATGTATTAGTTTCACTACCATGTTCCATTACAAATTAATTCAAATCGTCAAGATTGAAACAAGTAAAAGTGTTTCTAAAAAAAATATTTGTGACAGAAATTCTTTTTTTTTTAATTACACTTACGTCAGCGTAATTTTTCTTACACTAGCCTAAGAATTGTAAAAATTGTCTAATGGCTTACATCTTACGCCTGAGAAAGAAATTTCATGCATGGGCTGTGCTTAATTTTTGAAACCATGATCTGAGCCTCAGGTTGTTCTTATTTTTTGACTAAATCTGACGCTTTTGCTACTGCGGCTATGACGTCATCAAAATCTTTGATCGAGGACATCTGCGAAATGATCCCATACATTTTTTTGACCAGTTTTTCGAGCTCTAAAACATGGTTACACTTTTTAGTCACGAATCCGTAATTAAAATTTTCGTCACGGGGGGAACGCAGTATTTGACACATCGTTTCATCGTTTAAAAATTTTTACCCGGGTTACTAGTAAAATAATAAAGCATGTATGTAGCAAGACCAACACTTAAAATGTCTTTGGCAGCAAGTTCACTACACAAAAGCTTCCTACAAACAATGCCAGTTTATCACACAAAATTTTTCAAACGTCTTCCTGTGTAGGACGAAGACATGTTTCTGGCCTGGAGGATGGAGAGGGAATTTGTCCCCATAGTGGTGTATATTTCATTGGCAAACATTCCTTCTAAGGATCGTTTCCTTACTTATAAATGCAAAACATTAATTTTTAAGGACTGGTGGTACCACTTCTCAAATCCTTTTACAAGAACTTTTTGGTCTTTAAAATTTCATTTAACAGTTACGTGTTTATACAAGGCATAATGTAATAGAATAGAAAAATTCAGCAAGAAGTCTTCCATTAAGGTATGAAATCTAATATCCATTATGTATTGGTGAAAAAACAAAACATAATTTGAACAACATAGAGAACAATTAACATAAAATAATCTATGCAACTTACCTGACTTTTTTCTTTCTCCTTGATAAATTTCTCTCCTGTCAAATACATGGGATATGTGGTTGAAAACGTTTCGATTCAATATGCTTCAAGTAATGTTGTTTTTATGTAATAATAATAATAATTAATGCTACGTGCCTACAAATGGATTAAGATACCAAAGAAGGTAATACACCTAATTGAACAACTAATAACAAAGTGGAAATTTAGATTGGAAATCTGGAATGAAGGTGAAAAAATCACAAGTAGGTGGATCGAGATACTTTGTGGCTTCTTACAAGGAGATAGCTATTCTTCAGTTGGTTTCTGTATCACAGAAATACCAGTGTGTATATTGCTCCAACACAGTAGATATCGAATGGGAGAAACAGGCCACCGAATGGTTTGTTGTTGACGATTTGAAAGTATATCAAGAAAGCCATAAACCCCAAAAAGAAGTGAACGAAATAATAGTGCAGGCCAGCCATGACACGGAAGCTTGCTACGGAGTCTCAAAATGCGCAGAAATTGTGTTTGAACACGGGAAGATGGTAAGTGGAGAGGGTCTACCAGTACTCGAGGAACGAATAAATACAATGGATCCTGACGAAAATGAAATTTACAAATTTCTTGGAAATGAACAAGCAGATGGTATAAGAACAAAGGTGGTTTTTGAAAGAGTAAAGGAAGAGGTAGTTAAAAGAGTGAAGATGCTAAATGATTATAATCTGATCCAAGGAATAAACATGAAAGTGATACCAGTCGCTGGATATGCTATGAATATATGCAAATTTAGTATGGGAGAATTAAACGAACTAGATCAGGTGATAAAAAAAGAATTACGAAAAAAGAACATGCTTGGGAAACAAGCCAGTGACGATCGGCTATATATGGCAAGGAAAAAAGGAAAAAAGGGTTTGAAGTCACCAAGAGATACGTGCAAAGAGACGCGATTACAGGTAGCATGTTACATGGTAAAATCAACAAATAGATGGATTCAAGCTGCATGGAGGAGAGAGACTCTGAAAGAAGGAAGACATATAATACTAAAGAACAACAAAGCAAGTTGCTTCAAGAACAGGAAGAAGAGTGCCACTTATGGTTAACCCAAAGCTTGCATCCCAGAAAGACAGCTTTGATTATGGGGATGCTGGAACAGATACCTGGTATAAAGAACGGTGGAGTTGTGGCATGGTGTTAGAAAATGAGAGAGCTAAGCTTATATGGGACTTTGAATTCAATCTGAGAAAAACATCGACAGCAAAGAGACCGGATCTGATACTTGAAGATAAAGAGAATAAGAAAATCTGGATTTGCGATATGGCATGCCCCCAATAGCAGAATATCGAGATCAAAAGGTTAGAGAAGCTCAATAAGTATACTGATGGAAAGGCGTATGTATGGAATCCAAGATTATGGTAGTACCGGTGATAATTGATGCCCTTGGTGGTGGAACGAAAAAAACCATGAAAGAAATGACGAAGTTGTTCCACATCGATATAGTTGCTAAAAAGACAAGTATTGAAATGCAAAAAACAATACTAATGGATAGCGTGACACTAATATGAAAAGTTTTATCGGGACTTGTGCAAGAAGACAGTGAATAATATTTTACATCCTCATTCATAAATTACACATATATATTGTACACTATGTTTTCAGATAACTAACAAAAATTTTGATAGTTATATTATATGGCAACTTATGTAGCTTTTATATTAAAACTATAATAATAATAAAGGATTTTATTCTGAGCATTCCCATATTTACAATGGCTCTTCATTTCAAAATGTGAAAGAATTTGTGTTTGTGCATTATGACGAACATATAAACATTAACGACTTCTTTTTATCTAAATTAGTTAATTTGGCAAATGCTCGGTCCATGTAGTACTTCTTGCAAGAATAGAAGTAGTTCTTGTGACCTTGGATTGATTGAAAGTTAGGTGGGAGGTCATTGAATTGTGAGTGAGTAGTGGGCCAAGTCTTGGAAGTGGTGCTGAGAATACAGCGGTTAACTTTTGTGTAGGGAATATACCAAGTAGTCAACACATGCCTTTTTGCCTTGCGCTTCACAAGAGTGGCTCAATCGCTTGCCCACTTGTCGACTGCCCAGCATTCTTGCTTTGTCACAGGCCATAACCAACAGGATTAGGAACAGTGAGTTTGTGAATTTTGATCATTTGCTTCTGTCATCAGTCTCTGCTGTTGAAGAATTTACTTTGGAGATTTCTGGGGGTTCTTCACAGTCTGGTCGTCCTCACCAGTCTGGTTGTCCTAGGGTAGCTCATTTTTCTTCCTGGGTGTTGGCTTGGGATAACTTCATTGGATATTATATTGTCACTCTACGCCTCATTGGGTACACAAGCTACTAACAATATCAAGTAATGCTATTTGATTTTGCATCTAAATTTCAATTTCAGGCTTGGGGCACCTTCAACAGGATGTTTTGTTACCAATTGGCTTGTAACTCTTCCTTGTTGTGAGATTGTATTGACGATGGTCCCTATAATCTGCACCCTAGAGGAGCTTCTCCTGTCATTGTTAGCTATTCTTGTAGGAACATTGGTCATATGGCTTCATCTTATCCATTAAGGTCTATGCAAGGGACAATGAGTGGTTCAGTTCCGTCTATTTCTACTTCTGTGCGAAAGTTTAAGTCGCAAAAACTTCCAATTTTCCTGAATCTTATATAATGCCATTTGCCAAAGTTTATGTTGGCGAAAAAAATAACAAATTTTTAATGATACTTTTATCTAATGTATCTTTCCAACACCATTCTAAGTGATACTCTGCTCATCAAAAGATGAAATCCCTGATGCTGCTAGAAAAGAACTAGAATTTTCATTTCACCATATTGCCACCTACGTCGAGACGTTCAAAGTCACTGATACTTAACCTCGATCAAACACCGAGGATACCTTACGTGAATAACGGAAGAGTGAAATTAAAGTTGTCAGAGGATCAAAAGGCACTAATGGTAATGTATTTACAGGTCAGATGACGGAAGAAGTTGTCAAACAATATCAAAACAATAACATCCTGATAGTTAACGTCCCTAGAAACATGATTAAGTACTACCAGCTACTGGATCTTACAGTAAATGGATACTGTAAACAGTATTGAAAGGAGAAACTTACAGAATGGTATTCATTACAAGTTGCAAAGCAATTGGCCAATAAAGTGGCTTTAGAATATGTTGAAATCAAGCTTCGTTTATCTACTTTGAAACCCCTTCAAGCCGGTTGGATCATTGACTTCTGTAACAAAATGACATCGAGTAAAGGCAACGATTTAATAGAAGAAGGTTGGGTCGCTTCTGGAATAAAAGATGCAATTGATCTGGGATTGAAAAATCTCCCCTCTATTGACCCATTTGAAGATTTAGACCCAATGGTTATAGAAAATGAAGATCCAGTCCAGCCTAATAACCTACGCTTAACAGCCATTGCTTGTTTAAGTGAAGAAGATCTTTCCATTTTGGGATTGAAAGATATTGAAAATAATCAGAGCGACGTTGAAGAATGGGTAGCTCCGTCATATGAACGGAATGCCTTTGACCTTTTTGAAGATTAGAGCATGCTATTTTGTAATACTCCAAACTTATATCTATCATACTCAAACTTGAACGTAAATAAATATGCTAGAACATGTAACACGAACAACAGGGGAATGGCAGTGAACGAGGGAATAAACAAGGATGAGTTTTCTGTAAGGTACACAAGTTCCATGACGCTATCCATATGATTAAAGGCTTAAGACCCCAATGTTTTTTGGCTAAGCTAGATATCAAACATACTTTTCAGTTGTGTCCAGTACGCCAAAATCAATGGGCTTGTTGGGTTATGTTTGGGCTGGTTATTGTTACATTGATACTCACCGTTCTTTAGGGAGCCATTCCTCTCCTTTTATTTTGAACTGCTTTGCAGAACTACTGTGGTGGATTTTAGTTTATGTAGGGGGCATTATGTTATCCAGTATCTTGATGACTTCTTACTTTGCAGCCATACTGCCTCTCAGGTCTCTGAGGATATGACTATGTTGCAGTCTATGTTTTCCTCTCGCTTGTGATAAAACTGTAGGCAGAGACAGATCCAGGGAGGATTTGATACAGTGTTTGCATGACATCGTTGTAGAATTCCCAAATTTTGGCCAAATTCGGACTTCCAGTTGACCAATTTTCAGGAAGTTTTGCACAGAGCACAATTGAAAGTTGCTGATTTGGAATTTGACAATGATTTTGCCAGGTTTGGCTAAAATTAGGCAATTTAGGCCAAATTTTGACCAAATTTCGAAAGTTCTTCAATTTTCATGAAATTTTGCATAGAGCACAATTGAAAGGTTCTGATTTCGAATTTGACAATATTCTGCCAGGTCTGACTAAAATTGGGCAATCTAGGCCAAATTTGGACCAAATTTTGAAAGTTCTTCAATTTTCGTGAAATTTTGAATAGAGCACAATTGAAAGGTGCTGATTTCGAATTTGACAATGATTTTGCCAGGTTTGACCAAACTTTGGCAATTCGGCTATGTTTTATTTTTGAGACTAGATAGGCATCATTGGCTTCTTGTTAGTTTTGAATACACTTTTGTTCGATTGTTCAATTTTAATATCATTGTATGTCTGGAGAGTGCATTTTTAGAGCATCTGGAGGTACAAATGTCCAAATTTTTCCCACTCAGCGGCAACCATGGTGGCGCCTTCGCGGGCCACTGTAGTCTGAGGTTTGTACTGGTATGCTTAAAAAACCCTGGATACGTCACTGGTAGGCCCTGCTCAAGCACTTAACTTTTTGGGCATTGAAATTGACGTGGCTGCTCAAATGATTCATACTGATTCAAATGATACTTCCAGATGACATATTAGCAGAGTTGTCAGTTTGTTTGGAGTCATGAGTGAATAGGCGTAAGCGTACTAAGTGTAAGTTGTTGTAAGTAATCAGATCACTGTCATTTGCATCCAAGGTGGTGAAACCAGGCCGGATTTTTCTTCGCAGATTGATTGATTTATCTATGTCTGTATCTTCCTTAAATCATCACATCCATCTCAATGCTGAGGCCAGGGCAGATATTCAGTGGAGGGTCGACTTCATGCCTTCGTGGAACGGCATTTCCATATTTCAGTCAGATATTCCAACATCTGTGGCTTTGCATCTTTACATGGATGCTTCTATACAGATGTACAGATGTACATGCTCATCCTCCTTGTACTTTACAACCAATCTAATGGCGTTGAGTTCAATTCCCAAGTTTCCACTATGTCAATTCACTTCAGGGCTTCAAAGACTGATCCGTTCCGTACAGGTTGTATCATTAAAGTTGGTGCAACACATAACAAGTGCTGCCTGTGGGTTGTATGTTAAATTTGTTAAGTTTGAGTGATGACACTGCTCGGTCCTTGTCGCTGCGCTTATGTCACGCATTTGGGATTCTGAGCTGGTTATTTCTATTTCTAGACACTTGCATTTGAAGGAATTCGGAGGTGCAGTAGTCAGTTGCTGTCCTTGTTGACAGCAGGTTCAGGCTTAGTTGAGATGCACTCCTGATATCCCTCACACGCCCAAAATTTTGTCTTGTGCTTTCCCTCTCCCGTTTTACTGTAAATGAATGAGAAACAGGTTATCAGTTCATCTTAATATGCAAATGAGTCAAAAGAAACTGATATTGTGTCAGTTGAAATCCTTAAAATGAAGTCTTACTTTCTTGGATGATTATATCCATATATTAAATTTCGATTTTTACTTTTTTCCCTGTGTTTATTGTTTATCGAAACTAAAGTGTGCCAGCTGCAACAAACTCAGCAGATTATTTTTTCTATGAAACATAAACTTAACAGTTTTCCTGTCATCAGCCTTCAATGGAGTACTGTTGTCATATCTGGGCTGGTGTCCCGCCTTAACATTTCACTTGATTAATAGAATTCAGAAGGGTGTTGTTAATCTCGGTGGACCTGAACTCTATACTCAGCTCATTTCTCTGTCTCATTGTTGTCTTGTAACTTCCCTCTCTTCTATAGGTATTTCCAACGTCACTGCTCAATGGAGTTTTCTGAACCCCCTTAAATTTTAATTGAAATACTCATCTTTCTTCTAAGTGTCATCCTTACCCTGTTGCTTTACTTAAAAACAACCACAAATTCTACCAAGATAGTTTCATTCCTTGCACCTTTGATGCTTGGAATGTTCCTCCATTGTCCTGCTTTCCTGATGTCTATAATTCCTTTTGTTTTCTTAATGTTTCTATCTCTTCTTTCTTCTTTTCTTCTTCTTCGTTTGTTCTTCCTTTGCAACCCCTTGCCTAGTAGTGACTAGGAGTATACAAGGAGTAATACTCAATAATTATGATAAAAAACGTAATCCCTAATTCCCTAGTAGCATTGAAAGTCATTCTGTTGCATGTACTGCAGAAAAGATAAATCAGGCATCTCCCATAAGATTTCAAGAGTGGTTTTCCTTTCTTTCTTGAAAAAGTTGTCAGTTCTGTGTCAAGTGTTTTACATCCTTCCATTAAAAAAATGAAAAAAAGTTGAGACAAAGTTGCCCAAAACTTGGGTATATCTAAAAAAAGTTTATCCATTGAATTGCCCCAAATTTTTCAAAATTTATCTTGGCCATACATGGGCCTTTTTTAATAAAAAGGCAGTCAGACTTTTATTAATAAATTAAGAAAGATGTCGTTAACTGTGCGTTTCCCGCAGCTAATTTAATAATGAACAAGTTGAAATGTTAACAGAAGCTAATCAAAGCATGAAGTTGATGTGGAAACCAATGTAGACATCTTAGTTTTCAAATATGTTTCAACCAATGACCAAATTAACATGAATACTGGTAAAAATAATATATCCAAGCAATTATAAAGTAGTTAACACAAGAAACTATCATACCTTCACTAGAAAGCCATTTCATCCAAAGATCATCAATGGTTACCTTTGATTCAATATCGTTTTTGTTATGAAAAGAATATTGACGTTCTGCATTAGGTGCTTGAAGTTGAGATTTCATATACTGAAAAGAATTTCAATAATTTTCATTGAAGACAAGATTATAAGTCATTTGGGAATGGGAATGGGAATGGGAATATTTTATTGAAATAAAACCACAACATGGAAAGAACTCACATCAGTAGATTCTGTAACATCAATTTTACCATCTTGATCATTATCAAGATATCTATGAACATCTTTTATAGCATTATATGCTAAATCTAGAAAATAATTGAATATTTTTTATGGACTGTACCCCACTTATACTGGATGGATTTTCATGTTTTGAAATTTAATATATCCAGAATAAAGTAGTAACCATTTTAATCATGACATTGCATTATGAATTTGAAGTGTTATCATTATACTGGACAGAACAATAACATTGTTGTGAGTTCAATTTGCTTTTTAAAAACAATGTGCAAGTTTCCAAAGACAAATACACACAAATATACAGTGTGTCCCAGAGAATTTCGGTCTGAGATTTTAACAAGCTATAACTTTTCACACATATATCAGATTTCAGAGATTTTTACATTATTCGATAGCATTTCTTTCAAGGATTTTAAAAACCTATATTTTAAATAATTTAGTCCAACACCTTTGTAGTTAAAAGGATTTCTTTAAACTGTCATGGTCATTAACTCCTTAATGGTTAATAAAAGTAAGTTTTCACGTGTGATTATTCTTTTGTTTATTAAGAACATGTCGTGGTGTTATTGAACACACTAAAATTATAATCTCATCACAAAGTTAAAAATTGTGAGATGGGGGCTTCTACAAAATTTTTTCGACATCATATGAGCAATCTTTATTTGCAACAAAAACTTTTCTCCACTGAGATCCAGAGTCTATCAGAGTTGAGAAGTAAAATTGTTGACGCAGCAAATAATCTTAGACAAAATCAAAATTTTATTCGCTACTCTTTATGACAGCAACAGCAAATCGCTGTGTCAAGAGAAACAGGGGACATGTTGAGACAGCTTAAAGTTTTGTTTTTAATGACTCTTGTGTTTTACAGTCACTTGACTTTGATATTATTTTTGATAATGACCTTTGATAGCTGTTATTGAAAGATGTGTTAATTAACCATTAAGAAGATAATTGGATTTTTTCATGGTAAAATCCTTAATTGTTTCCAAACTAAAAGGTTTTGGAGAACAAAATGTATATTTTTAAAATCTATGAATAAAATCCTATCGAATGGTGTAAAAATTGCTGAAATCTGATATATGTGTGAAAAGTTATGAGCTGTTAAAATCTCAGACCGAAATTCTCTGGGACACACTGTACAGCTAAAATAATGTGCATTGTTTTTAAAATTCATTTTGATAATATAACAATTACCAATTGTCCCATATCTAAAATTTGAAAGAATGAACATGAACTTGTTAATAATTATCATTATTCAACATCATCAGGAGTGAATCATTAAACCATTCAATTCACTGTGAACCAAGAAATATAGTATTCCCAATTTACTTTTGAAAATAGTTTGAATAGTTTGAATATCAAAGTAGGTCTGGAAAAGTCCCTGTTTTGCACAAACAGTTTTTATCATAAATTCATTGTTACAATAACTTCATAAGAAATAGAATTTAAATATGAGTAAATTCCCTGAAACAACCTTTAGTTTCCGCATTTGTTCCTACCAAAAGTTAATTATCTGTAAGGATTTTTATTCACACCTCAGCAAAAATCGACCCTGTGAGATATGAGGAGAATTATCAGGAAAGAAAGGAGAAAAAGAAAATTTAGCTAGGATTGATCTTACCTTCAGATTGAATATGGCTAATTAAATGTACTATGACATATGTTAACACCAATTTCTGCATTTCTCCATCTGTTATGTGTCTATTCAAATGTACCCTTTAAAAAATAAGATAATAATCCTATAATCCTATAATTCATCAAAAAATAACACTAAGTACTTGAAGAACTTATCATAAGCTTCTAGTTTCTTAAATTTTGAAATACCCAATCTTTTTATATTAATCGCATAGTGTGCATCCGACTTTTATTTTAGAGAGTGATATATTTAATTAAATTTTATGGTCAAGTTCTTCTTATGTGCGCGTAAAACCACATAGAGGCGAGAAACACTTTTTTTACGATTATTCCAAAAGCATGTGGCATTTGACGTCAGTTTTTTATGAACACGAGGAATCATTGCATTACATCCCCAATCAAACGCGACGTTTTTGGGGAAATATCTCAAGAACCAATAGGGATAACTGACGTTTTTAAGGGCCTACGATACTGGTGAGGGGTGTCGCAACGTTTGGGCCTAAATTTTATTTAGTACTGCGGCTATGACATCATCAAAATCTTTGACTGACAATATCTCTGTAACAGTTGGTCGTAGTGAAGCAATCCCATACATTTTTTTGTTCAGTTTTTCAAGCTCCACAACATGGGTACACTTTCCAGTCACAGTTGTGTGATTTAAAAGGCGTATTTCACACATCTTTTTCGAAGTTAAACTCGGTAAACAAATTTACCTGGTTTACTAGTATATGTGACGGTTTATGGGAAAAGGATAACAAGCTAAATTTCAATTCTTTTGAAATCGAAATTTAGCTGCAAAAAATCGATTTTATGAAATCTAAATTTCGATTTCAATTTTTAGAAGCTAAATTTCGAATTTTTAGAAGCTAAATTTCGATTTTAAAAGAATCAAAATTTAAATGTTAAAAGAATCTAAATTATTCGATTTAAAAAGAATCTAAATTATTCGATTTCATAAATCAGAAAATCGATTTCTTTCTTAACCAGAATCGATGTTAATCATAAGAATAAGTGTTACGTAAATAAGATTTTGTTGTCATTGTAAATGTTTCATTATAATAATGGGAACACTAAACCGTACGTTTTGCTTTTTGTGTGACCGCAAATCACATACAAAGTTTTATTGATATATAGCCAATAGAAACAATGAATATGTGTATTCACTTTATTTCAAAAGTTTAAACGTCCGGCTGTTAACTTTTGATGGATGTTGCAACATGCTGAAGTTCTACTTTCTTTCGCTTCTGTTTTGCATTAATTTTCGTGTTGACATACTTCTTGCAATCCGATTGGCTGGTAAAAGTAGGAGTACCAATTTATATGAAAGAGGACTTTGTTGCATCTTTCTAACCACTACTAACATATTCAAATGCAGTTAATGAGCTTTTGTTACTTTACTCGGAGAGATACCATATTGTTATTTGCGGAATATATCGCCAGGCTGATGATACAACAAATGGAAACCCCTCAACAAGCAAGGAATTCAAAAACATATTAACTATTTTAAAACAGAAAATTGACGAATTACCGGACATTTTTATCGGTTGAGATTTTAACCTTCCACATATTGATTGGAAGAATGATTCCCTCAAAGTAGGAATGACTAAAGATGTTAATGAAACAGCTTCTCTCTGATTTTATGGGGGACTTCAATCTACTGCAACTCATTTCAACGCCAACACATAAGATTGGAAATGTTCTTGATCTATTACTCACAAACAATATTCAATTACTACATAGTTATGTCACAACCCCAACAGTTAAAACATCAGATCACTTCCTGTTGAATGTGAAAATCCACTTCAGACTCATTGAGGAAGAGCCAAAGACTCAGGAACCTCCTCAATTCGAATCAATTACCTAATCAATTCGACAAATACAATTTCCACACAAGGAATATTGATTGGGACAAATTGAATGAGGAATTAAAAGCAACGGAATGGGATGATTTGAAAGACAATCTACCTGAAGTTCAAATCAATAAAATTACCAACAGAATTATACATGTGATAAAAGATCATGTTCCATCACGATCCGGAAACCCACGACATAAGAAAGCAATCCCAAGAGACAGGAGGATTTTATTCCGAAAAATGAAGAAAACTTTACTAAGGTTACAAAAAAGATTAAAAAAAGAATTACTTGACATTGAATTAAACTAAATCAATCTTACAAAAAGGAGGAACAATTAAATGAACAAAATGCTGTTGATGCAATCAAAACGAATCCAAAATATTTCTTCTCATACACTACAAAACATAGCAAAGTAAAATGGAAAGTTGGTCCTTTATTGAGCAAACCCAAAGAATTGATAACAGACAAGAAGACAATGGCACACCTCTTTAAATCTACGAAATACATCAGAGAAAGTGTGAAGATATTCTGCAAGATATAGATTTTGATGAAACTGATATAATTAAAGCTATTTCAGCCATCTCGCAAAATTCTGCCCCTGGTCCAGATGGATTCCCAGCAATTCTTTTGAATAAACGTAAAGAGAAGTTGGCACAACCATTAAAAATGTTCTGGAGGAAATGTATAGACACAGGGAAAACAAAGGAGAAGATCAAGGAGACCCTGCAAATTATAGACCTGTATCCTTAACGTCACACTTGACCAAAGTATTTGAGAATATTGTGCGGAAGGCTATAACCAAACACTTGGATAACAATGACTTCTTTAACTTTTCCCAACATAGCTTTCGTGAAGGAAGATCCTGTCTGAGCCAACTTCTGAGCCACATCAATGAGATATTAACCCTACTGGAGGATGGCAACGATGTTGATGTAATATACATTGACTTCAGCAAAGCCTTTGACAAGGTTGACCACACTACCTTATTAAGTAAACTGAAAGCTTTTGGGATCGATGGAAAAATCTTAGCATGGATTGAATCCTTCCTGAAAGATCACAAACAAATTGTCCCATCTGAACTAGCCCTGATGTTGTCAGGTGTTCTTCAAGGATCATTTTTGGGACCACTCTTATTTATCCTGATGATCAGTGATATTGATAAAAACATCAGATACTCATCTCTATCAAGCTTTGCGGATGATAAACGGATTAAGAAGGCTGTGCAAGTGTACTTGATACCTTCATGCTTCAAGAAGATCTTAACCACACATATGAATGGGCAGAAAACAACATGAAGTTGAGCGGAAAAAAAAAATTGAGCATCTATGGGAAGCACCATAAGAGCAACTGCTACTTTACAGAAAATTCATAGATCATAGAAGAAAAACAACTGGTCAAAGACTCGTGAGTTATGATATCAAATGATACCACTTATAAGGAACATATCACTGCAGTCATCAAAAGAGCAACTTGCTGGTTGGGTTCTAAGAACATTTAAATCTAGAGGCAATGTACAAAGCTGACACAACGGAAAGCACTTGTAATTCTCCACCTGGACTACTGCTCTCATCTTTGGAATCCGATTGAAAAAAGCCTGATTCAATCTATTGAGAAACTACAACAATCATTCGCAAAGGAGATTGACAACATGAAGCAAAAAGACTACTGGGAAAGACTTCAAACCCTGAAACTGTACTCACTGCAACATCAAAGAGAGAGATACATCATCATCTATACATGGTGTATTCTTGAAGCACCAAATATTGGAAAGATTCAAAATGGAGCAGAGACTTGTGGCATCACATGCCATATAAATCGAAGACAAGTGCCATATTCCCTTGATCAAATAAAGTCCCTACCAAACCCAAATCTACGCATCCATATGCATGCAGGGTCCCAAATTATTCAACTGTCTACCAAAAGCCCTAAGAAATCTTGACAAATTCCTGTGTACTGTCGCCGTTAACCTCTCGTTTCAGGTTACACTGGCCTCAGGCGAGCAGAGTCCAACACTCTTGCAGTTATGACTTCACTACTTCACTGGTCTCAACCTGATGGGTGATCTCAAGATCTGAGAGAAAACTCTTTCAAGTAAATTTCAAGTAAGTATATATCAAGTTTGTAACAAAGGGAAACACAAGATTTGTTTTATGTAACCATTTCAACAAAAACATCAACTTTCCAAAAACTTTCTTAAAAGGAGTAGTCCAGCCAAAAATAAGGAACTTCATTTTGTGGGAATTTAATTTCGCGGACAAGAAGGCAATTTTTTACGTTTCATGGGAATTAAATTTCGTGTTTGGCTTATCATCAAAAGGGAAAAAATGCGAAGAGCTCAGACCATGCAGGCTTTCAAATCCAACGCGAGTCCGCGAGTCCAACTCGCGTAAGGACTCGCCTAAGGCATAGGTACGAGAGTCTAAGTTGACTCGCGTAATGTAAAGTGAAAAAAAAAATTTTTTTTAACATTTGGATTCTATGTCAAGATAAAGGAAATTATATCATTTAAACTATTTTATAAATGTCTTTATATTTTCTATAAAAAAAGGATTGCGCTATTTCCCTTATTGTATTCTATTTTCTTATGTTTAAAGTTAGATCCACCTGGCCATCTATTTCCTGTTCTTTTATATTTCCTTTTTCTTTCACTTGTTAATTTACTCACTTTTATGACTTATAAAAAAGTTTCGTTTTTCTTGATCATATAATTGATACCTGTAATGTTTTTTCTTATTTAATGTCACCTGTATTTTTTTCCCTTTTTTGAATGAATAAATGAATTGCGTGCCTTGTTTTTTTTCTTTCCCTTTTAATTGCTACATATTTTGCTACATTCTTTTTTTTTTTTTCTTTTCGTTTATTTTTAAAAATAAACACTCCGTCGACGAGCTTAAACGCTCTATTTGAATAGAAAATAAAAACTCCGAAGGAGAGTTTTTTTTCCTTGTTTTCCTTGTTGTTCGTTTTATGTTAGTTACTAATTCACTTGACTCGTTTATGCTTTTATTTGAACAGTGTTTTAAAATTTTAAAATTAGTCTATTTGAACTTCGTTATATTTAGATAAACTTTTGTATTAAACTCATGAGCGATAAAAAGGGAGACCATTGATATTTATCTTTATATTATTGCACGTGATTTGTGCCACGTTTCTGTTCAATTGTTTGTCTCCAAACAAATAAAATTCTTTCCTTTACGAATACAATAACGTATGAAAAATCACAAACAAAACAAAAGTTATCTTTTATGGCTTCGTTGAATAACTTCACTTCGAAAATGTTTTTATTTTGGTAAGCTGAACACTTCCGTGGTACTAGTTTACTAGTTTACTTCCAAAATCGTCTACCATTCAACTCAGAGATTTGAAGTGACATTGATACAAATTTCCTCATTTGGACTCTCGACATGATTTTTTATTTGGACTCCCAGGACTCGCGTAAGGAAAGTAACGCGAGTCAGAAAGGACTCGCGATCATAGAGGTTGGATTTGAAAGCCTGCCATGGATTAAATCGATTTACAATCATTTATGGTGGGCCTGTTTTACTTGCGATCAAGATGAATCTTTGTTGAAAGAAAAATGAATCAGTGTTGTCTTTCACATCCAAAACAAGCACGAGTGGACTGGCCACACTTTGTTTCACAAATGCTCTCATCCACCTTTGACATCCCAAGAAAGTATACCGAAAGTTTGGCTAGATCCGAAATCACAAGCATTCGTAGCTTAACAATCGATAGATTTTGGCAAAAGGACTCTGAACAATTTAAAACACCTGACCAAGTTTTCCCTCACTGGTAAGTGTTTCATTCTTTGCTAAATAAGTGGATTCCAAAAAGTACCCACTTTTCTTATGCAGGGATGATTGCTAGGACTCAACTGGCTGTGATCGATTTCAATTTGGGATGTGATTTAGAAATTGCGAAAACAAAAGATGGTAAGAAACATTACAATGTCAACTTTTCTAAGGTTACCAAAACATGATCAGCAAAACCCATCAAAGAAGACAAAGACGGCACCATTTTTTAGGAACTTATTCAAAGAACCGTTACTGTTGTTACAACAAAAGAAATTTTACCCATCTCTCATATTATGCTGAAATCCCCAGAAAGATCACTCCTGTTGAAAAACCTCCTAAAGAAAGTGTTATTCGAATCAAAGTTTTTAAAGTAGTTTATGTTTAGTGTTTGTGTAACTTTACTGTAGTTTATGTTTATGCAGCGATACATGACTACACGGTTCTTTTTTATACGAAACATATAAGAAAAAAAATTAAGAAAACATTAAAGAAACATGGTAGGCTGAACTCCTGATGAACATCTGATGAACATCAAAAAAGCATTTTTTTACCATTGCTTATGCTTACACAATTTTTTCAGGGTCAAAGGTATGCTTAGTACATGCTTAAATTTTTGATAATTATCAGCCTAATTATGCTTATAATAAAAGGTGTATGAGTTTTAATCTTATGTTTAGTTAATAAATTATTTTTCAATGGTTTTTTTGTTATTATAGCTACTATTACATCTTGTAAATTTTTTAAAATTTGACATCTTCAAAAAGTGTGTAAAGACACATCTAATTTAAATTTAATCTTTCGTTGCACATATCTCTGCACATATATATCAGCTGTTATTTTGTCCATTTTACACTGTTGTATTTTACACTGATGGTCAAAAACTTTTTCTGTGTCTCACATTCAATCTACTTGAGTTTAATTCTTCTTCTCTTATCTTCATCATGATCACTTATGTAAACTCAGTTTCAAAATTAGAATTCAGAATTTCCAAAGACGCTAAACTTTCGTGAATGTCAGAAATCTAGTTAATAAAATTCGCTCTGTGATGTTGTGAATTTTAAAGCGGAAAGCTGTAAATGGCGATTTAACTTAGTTGGAGGAGAAATCGGATTATGATGACTTAAACCCTTAATGTAAAAATTAGGCTGCTTTAAAATCCTATCAATTTGAGCCAGTATTGACAATTGCATGATTGGTGTATTTTTCAAAACCATAAAAAAGAGTCTTGAAATATAGACTGTTATGTTGTCAGGAAAAAACAGACTAGAAGATGTATTGGCTATGTTATTGAAAAGAAGATTATTGACCGATTGCACAGATACGCTGTATAGACAATGGTGGATTTACCTTGGAAAAGTTAATGGAAAAGGTAATTCCATCATCTTATTATACTAATTCGCAATGTGTGTAACACATTTAACTTAGAGAGTGTTTTGTTTTTGTTCTTTTCATGGTCAAAATCTTCTTAATCGTGGTCATATAGCGGCAGTTCGACCACGCAAGACACATTCACGATTAGTATAATAGCACGTGGCATCATTTGACGTCAGTTTTTTTTATGATCACGGGGAATCATTGCATTGCATCCCCAATCGAACGCGACGTTTTTGGGGAAATATCTCAAGAACCAATAGGGATAACTGACGTTTTTTAGGGTCCGCGATACGGGTGATAAGGTGACGCAACATTTGGACCTAAATTTTATTTGGTACTGCGGATATGACGTCATTAAAATCTTTGATCGACGATATCTCTGCAACGGTTGATCGTAGCGAAACGATCCTATACACTTTTTTGATCAGTTTTTCAAGCTCTACAACATGGGAACACTTTCCAGTCCCGATTCCGTAATTGAAATTTTCGTCACGGGGTTTTTGCGCATCCATTTCGAAATTAAAGCCGTAAAAAGCTTTTACGCGAGATACTAGTCTTATATATAATAGCGAGTGTGTGTCACACTTTTATTTTAGAGAGTGATAAATTTTGTTAAATTTTAAGGTCAAAATCTTCTTAATCGTGGTCATATTTTTCGTTAGGCCATGCGTTTTTTTACGATTATTATATAGTAGCAAGTGCCGTGACGTCAGTTTTTTAATCTATCGCGGGGAATCATAGCATTGCATCCCTAATCGAACGCGACGTTTTTGGGGAAATATCTCGAGAACCAATAGGGAAAACTGACGTTTTTTAGGGTCCGCGATACGGGTGATGGGGTGACACAAAATTTGGGCCTAAATTATTATTGGCATTGCGGCTATGACGTCATCAAAATCTTTAACCGACGATATCTCTGTAACGGTTGGTCGTAGCGAAACGATCCCATACACTTTTTTGATCAGTTTTTCGAGCTCTACAACATAGATACACTTTTGAGCTGCGATTCTATGATTTATTTTTTCGTCACGGGGTATGTACACGAGAATGGTGGATTTGACCTATTGTTTTCGAAGTTAAGTTTGGTAAAAATTTTTACCCGGGTTACTATTTATTATATACAAGAAAGTAACTCAGTTATTTACTATTCTATCAATTAAGAAACAAAGTAAAAAATCAAACTGGTTTGAGTAAGCCTTTTCATTAACTATGAATAATGCAATTGAAGAATATGTCTTCTGTATGAGGTACAGATTTATATTAAGAACATGATCTGACACTCATTATCATTAGTTTTTTCTTTTTAGGTAAAGTAAAACAAATTGGGTAATTAGGATTTGTTTGGCTCATGAGAATTCTATTTGATAAAACAAGGTAAACTGTGCTTCATACAAATTGTTAGAGCTTGGTACCGTTACCAAATGTTGCCCCCCCCCCCCCCCCCCCCCCCCCCCCCCCCCCCCCCCATGTGAGAAAACAAATGAAATCAAACTGATAGACCTTTCACCATTAAGCATAATCACAACATTTTTTACTATCCTTGAGTTTTAAAAGGATTTTTAACGTTAGAAAATTCTATTTCATAACCACTTGCTACTAGATCTGAATTTTTTTTAAAAAGAATTTAAGAAATTGAAAGTTTCAGAGTTATTAACAAGATATTCTATAATAGAGTTTATATTCATACAGAACCGTTATTTAATAAAGGTTATGTTATAGAGGCAAACATTTACTTCAGAAGTCTCATTTTAAACTTGAACTGTTGAAATGTTTTTTTATCATGAATGACCATGATGACTACTCTTCTTGTTTCTTTTGATGGAATGTCTGTTGAAGCAACATTTTTGGGATTAACAGTAACAGTGATATGCAGGATTGAAGTTAACATTATTCGATACAATATGAACTCTTCCAGACATCAGATTTCCCAAAAATTCACAGTTCTTTTCTTTTGCTGTTACTGATCAAACGTTTGGTCACACACTCTTAGTCTTTCAGTAATGTCTTATCGAATATAACCACTCAAAGGGGGATGAATTATTAAATAATTAGATAATAATTAATATAATTCAGTTTTGAACTACTAAAGCAATCAACTACACATCAATGAAACATTATTACTTTCCATTTATTTTTCATATCTGACCATTTTTTGATTTTTGATTTGACCACTAACTTTATCTTAAGTGACGTCACAGATTGGTAAGAAAATTGGAAATACCCGATCACAAAAAATGACATTTTCTAAAAAATTATTTTTAGCCAGACTAATGTGACGGTTTATGGGAAAAGGATAACAAGCTAAATTTCAATTCTTTTAAAATCAAAATTTAGCTGCAAACAATCGATATTTTAGAATCTAAATTTCGATTCTTAAGCTAAATTGCGATTTTAACAGAATCGAAATTTTGATTTCATGTTATTATAAAATCGATTTCTTAACCAGAATCGATGTTAATGATAAGAATAAAAGTGCTACGTAAATAAGATTTTGTTGTCATTGTAAATGTTTCATTATAATAATGGGAATACTAAACTGTACGTTTTGCCTTTTTGTGTGACTGCTTATCATATAAAGTTTTATTGGTATATATAGCCAATAGAAACAATGAAAATGTATATTCACTTTACAACAAAAAATTTCAAAAGTTTAAATGTCCGGCTGTTAACTTTTGATGGATGTTGCAACATGCTGAAGTTCTACTTTCTTTCGCTTCTGTTTTGCATTAATTTTCGTGTTGACAAACTTCTTGCAATCCGATTGACTGGTAAGTTTTGCGGCTTCTTTACCAATAAGAATCCCTCTCGGCTTTAATTATGTAAATTCTAGATTTTTTTTTTTTTTTTTTGAATTTATTTTACCGAGGCTAGAATTTTGCAGTGAACACACTGATGTGGGCCTCCACCAGGAATGTATACCTCAGATTTTAAGGCAGAGAACTTGCACATACTAGACTGGTAGGTGATTGTGGTCTTAAGTAATTTTTGGCACTCGTTCATTACATTCACAATTTCATACAGCCTTCTGCTGCATACATTAACATTCTATTAGTGTTCATATCACATTAGCATTCTTTTACAGTGCCGAGATTTGAACCACTATCAACTATCACCCTTGTATTACAAGCCCACCGTCTTACCAAGTGAGCTATACACCCTGACAAATGAAAATACTTTAACGGCTTTTGTTATACTCACCTTCATTTTAATAAAAGTATATAACCTGTTATATATATGTGACGTTCCAGGGGAATTTGATAACAAACGATATTAACGATAATTAGTAACGATAATATCGTTAATAAAACAATAGAATTAGCGATATTATCGCTAATAATTATCGTTGCGTTATTATAGTTAATAGCGCTATTATCGTTAATATCGTTAATATCGTTATATATATTATATACACTATAATTACGAAATTATAGTAAGAAAATAACTATATTTTTGATATTAACGATAATAACATTAATATTAAACATGTGATCATTTTATTTGTGACAAGGAAACCATTTCGTGTATATTAATCTTTCTTTCGCTTGATTACGGCGTAAGAAATTCAATTTTAGAATTACCCTCAAGTAAAGTTTTAGAGCCCTGTGTAAACACAACTTTCAGACAACCTTTCACATAAACTTCACAACAAACTGAAGGAAACAGGTAATGTTATTTTTAAACGAAGGTGAGTATTTCAAAAGAGAACTTTTGCAACTCGTCAAGCCGACGTTAAAATGTTTTCATTCGTCCCTTCCTACATTCGTCCTTCATCCCAATGTTGAACCTGAAAACATTATCGACGAAATGACAAAAATCAATAATGATCACTGAAAACGTTGCGATCAATTTAATTAAGGGTACATCTTCTCCCAGTGCAAGTGAAATGTCTTTCGAAAGAATAATAATAAAAGTTTTGCTATTGAAAAAAACTTTAATGTAACGTGTCTTTAATAATGTAAAGTTTTTTTCCCAAGAGCTTATAGAATGGCAACCCGTCGAACAATTCAGAAAAAAGAATTATAGCAGACGGTTTCTACTTGTGCCTGCTTTCGAACTTACTTCTGTATCTTTAATCTCCAAATGAATATAAGAACCAGCTAATTAAGTTCAATTTAATACACAAACGCGTGCTACCTGCAAATGTACATTTCAAAATAATACATTACCAAATCGAATGACACGGTATTTTAAAGTGGCTTTTCAAATTTGTGCTGAAGGTACAGGAATAACAAATGAAAAAAAGTGCTTTGTTATTTCTAGAAAAATATATGTCCGCGTGTCATAATTGAATGAATCAGAGTTTATCATGTCATGAACAAGCGAGTTTGTTTTGAATTGATTGCTATTTGGCGAAATAATAATTAAATCACGGTTATTTTAGAACTTCATAAAATGACACACGTATGTGAAATGTATAAACAAACGTCTTGAACAAAACTTTTGACGATAGTAAGGGTAATCTGTGCTCTTACCATATTAACAATATTAACGATATTAGCGATATTAACGATAATAACGTTACTCTGTAGTTCCATTAACGATATTAACGATATTAACGTTAATATCGTTTGTTATCAAAATCCCCTGGAACGTCACATATTATGTATTATTTTTATTATCTTTTATCACAAGACGAAGGTTATGCGGAAGTCCATAACGGGAGCATTAGAATCAATAAAAGATCTCTGACGAGACAGATAAAAAAAAACGATATAGAAATGTAAACTTGTTGGAGACTTATCAACAAAGTAAATGTTTTTCGGAAACTTTTTATTTCGATTTAGGGAAGTAACAAAAGATACTCAACTCAACGCTTTCGTCACCTCGCATGTATATAGCCTTTGTTCTAGCCTGCAACAGACTTGGAAACGCATAGGTCAGCTGCGTTCAGTCTAGATCCTGATTATCGGGTTTTAGCAAGCCATTTTCAACCAATCTAGATATGTCTATTTTCAAAATTTTTCCCTCACTGCCAACCATGGTGCCGCCTCAGCATAGACATAAATTATTCATGCATTTCTTTTCTCCAAGGTTGGCAGGTCTGTTTATGGGAAAAGGATAAAATCACTTTCTAGCTTCAAATAATCAGTTAATCGATTAAGCGATTCAAATTGCTTTTTCACTTGTTACCCTTTTCCCAATAAACCATCACATATAAAGCTAAAAAGGCTAAAATGAGAAAAGGTAGGCCAATCCTCCTAGTTCGATTCTACCTAAGTCACCTTAGTCCATTCAAATTTTGCCTGTATGTATTCTCCCCAGGCAAAGTGTAGATACTATATGATTGAATATCGTTGAATATGAATTGACTAAAAGTTTGGGCTTCGTTACGTTGTTAGCCCCCCCAAATCCCATCCACAATAATTCGATAACAATAATATTATCAGATGAGGAAGAAAAGGAATGAGCATAAATGAGCCTACACGCTATTTTTTAGGGAAGATTTCATAAGAACACGAGATTTGCCTCAAAAATAGGAATAAAATAAGTAGAACTTGAAGCAAAATATTAAAGCTGCACTAAACTAACGATAAAAACTTCTTTTCGTCCGTTGGGTGAAATGACACATTTCTATGTCCCCCATTTTTGTTATCAATTTAACGCCCATATGATCACGCCAATGAAAACAAGAGGTTTAGCGCACTTTTCCTTCATAGGCAAGAAACCCTTGGTTCGAGGTTGAGGTATAGCGCCTCAATATAATAACACCTTTATCGAATGTTTGGACACTGTGTTTTGGGCTAACCCTAACCTAATAACAAAGAAAATCTAACAAGTCGTAAGCGTAAACTACGGGGGGGGTCAAAATAATCTAACGGGTTATTATTTTCTACCACATATCACAGGGACCGATAATACGGGGGGTGACTTTTATTATACGGGGGCCCAATTATAGCCCCAATTTTGTCTGTTTATATATAGAGTTTTTTACAGTTTTAAAATTTTCCTGGCCCCAATTATTCACCCCAATTGATTTCTTTTTTACGTGGATTAATTTTTTGAGAAGCTCTGACTCTTAGTCCATGCAAAAATAAATCCCCTTAATAGCCTTATTTAGTTTTTGTTTTAGTTTCCATTTAATTTCCATATAATTGTGGGACAGAGTCCGACACCCACAGAAAAAAAATCTTCATAAATCTTAAAAATTTTCATAAGCTTTCTTTGAAAGACGTAAAAATGTTATATAATTCTCTAGCTGTCATCATTATTCGACTCATCGTTTAAATGGGTCCTCATTTATTATTATTATTATTATTTGTTTATTTGTTTATTTGGTATAGAAGGCCGTATATATACAATAGGCAGTGAAATAGCACTGATGTGGACCTACTTTAAAATAAACTAACTAAAAAGTAAAAGCTATTCAGATTAGTAAATGAAAATATAAAATATCATTAATAATAACATATAAATTATAAAGTTGTAAATACAATATAATTATTCATATATATTCATAAGTATAAAATCTAACATTTAAAATGTATATAAAACGATGACAAAATGATTAAGATTAGGTCGTGTGAGCCCACTCTGCTGACTAGACGTGAAAGGGGTGAGTAGTTAGCCTATTAAGCGATAGCTGTAGACTGGGAATAAGGATACCCAAGTAACAAAAGTGAGGCACTCGATGCAAACTAATCACAATTTAATAATTTGAGTAAGGTACTAAATTAAATAGTGTAAACTAGTAATATATGTATGTCTCTGGGTCACTTTCATTTCACAACCACCGACTTTCACAAAGATACTGTAGCTACAAATGAATTTTAGGGAAAATTACACAAGTTATATTATGATTTCTGTTTTGTTTGATATCATAAAACTTACTTTGTTAGTCTCCGAAGCATACAAAATGGACCCGAAATAATCCACAACTTTTCTTAAGAACTCACCTTTGTTATACTTGACCTCAGCCTATGTTATTTTTATACCAAAGCCATTCGGGAAAGGCGCAATTCTTGCGTAATTTAGATTGTTTGTTATACAACGGATTTAAAAAAGATTATGAAATGCAACGTTGTGCGAAAGTTTTTCCACCCGAAATCCAGAAAAAGTCTCCGAACATTTGGCCCCGAAAGTATTTCCACTGAAACCTTTTCCACCGGAAATTTTCATTCTTCTAATTTAAGAAGTTACCAGCAAATCGCAACAAGAATCAATGGTGCCTCTATCCTACGCATTTGAAAAAAGTGTGTTTCATAAAAAGCATTGCCTCTGATTAATTCCAATGTCTGTTTTTTTTACAAACTTAACTGTATGCGTTCGGGATACAAACGGGTAAGACACAATAAAAAACTCAAGAGTTGGCCAAATAAAGGGAAAGAGGGGATGCACCCTAAACTTAGCTGATGGTCTACAATGCCCGAACAAGCCCAATCAACGACAACTGGGCTTGACTCAAACCTGTCCTGATCTACTTATGATGGTCAACGACGACCGAACAAGGGTAGTCAACAACGACCACCACTTGACTCAAATCTGGCCTGATCTTAATAATGGTCAACAACGACCGAACAAGCGTGGTTAACAACAACCATCGCTTGACTGAAACCTGCTACAAACCTATGCGGATGCATCCCCCCAATCCAAAAGTCTTTCTTCAACAACAATGTACAAACTATAACTAGTCAATAAACCAAAACAAAAGATGACCTAAAACACTGCCGGCACAGCCACGGGCGGGTGGGCGGGCACAAAACACGTCTGACCTAGACGAAAGTGTAACGGAGAAGGCCACATGGTAGGCGACCTCGTGATGAACTAGAGCCGGCAGCCGAACAAAATGGTACCCATAAACCACTGCTGGCTCAATAATAATAATGGCGGCCCGACCGCCAGTTAACTTGTGCTAAGCAAGCTTAGCTTCCATTAACTGTATGCGTTCGGGATACAAACGGGTAAGACACAATAAAAAACTCAAGAGTTGGCCAAATAAAGGGAAAGAGGGGATGCACCCTAAACTTAGCTGATGGTCTACAATGACCGAACAAGCCCAATCAACGACAACTGGGCTTGACTCAAACCTGTCCTGATCTACTTATGATGGTCAACGACGACCGAACAAGGGTAGTCAACAACGACCACCACTTGACTCAAATCTGGCCTGATCTTAATAATGGTCAACAACGACCGAACAAGCGTGGTTAACAACAACCATCGCTTGACTGAAACCTGCTACAAACCTATGCGGATGCATCCCCCCAAATTTCCCCAAACTATCTATGGTCAAATGAACGTGAAACAGAAACACCCAATGTAGCATCCCAAACCCTGGTTGCGGGTGGACTAGAAGCTAACGCTAAACATAAGGCCTGAACCGAAGAATCATTGAGGTGTAGATATCTTTGATATGCATTGCTCGACCATCTACCGAGAATTTGGATTTGGCTGTCGGGTACACCAGCTGACGCAGCGGCCGACGCTCCGCCAATACGAAACGAATGTGTATTGATAGCGCTGTGACCAGGAAAACATCGTCTTAGCAACACAACAACGTCAGCACGAATAAGAAAGCTACCAGAACTCCAAACAAAAAGCGGCCCTGTTCCAGAAGGATGCAAGGTGAGGTACTGGCGCATGAGCCTAACCGGACAAACAGCAGAGCCAATGGCGGCCACTCGGATAGTGCAACCAGTTCGAAAGGGATCGGTCTTAGAAGCTTTAAGCAAAATACGCATAATGGAACCATCCGCACTAAAAGTAATATCATTGACCAACAACGTGTTGGATGCAACATAAGAATGTCGGCCTGGAGACGTGTACTCCGAACATCGCAACAATCCGAAGAATGCCAATGATGATGCGGTACGCAACATGAGTCTTTGAAAAGGCGAGTATCGTTGAAGCTGAATACGACGGTGGATACACCATAATTGATCAATCGTGATTGGTAATCGACGGGGACGATGGAAGCGTGCACCCTGGACGCGACGAATACCTCTCAACAAATAATAAAGCCGTGGAAAAGAAGAGATGTGAATGTTGGAACCAGACAAAATGCTATGAAATTGAATACCAGCCAAATAAACTTTGATCGTATGATAACTTAGTCTTTGAGCTACCGACACGACATAACGCTGCAGAACTTCCTCCGATAACGGCCATGTGTGGATGTGCGACCGCCGACAAAATACCTGGAATGAGCGCATACCCACCTGGTACGTAGACAGAGTAGATGGAGCCAACGAAGCTTGCATGTACCTCGCGATGTTCAAGTCAAGATTGTCCAAATGCCTTCCGGTGGCACAGTTTGCTGAGCGCAAGAATTGGGACGAAGACGTCGGAATCGAGTCACCTGTAAACGAGATAAAGCATCAGCGGCACTGTTGTGATAACCCGGAATGTGCTGCATTAAAATATTTAAATTCAACCTGGCCGAAAAAAGAAACAAATGCCGAACCAAACGCATAATGAGCCGGTCAACACAAGTGCCACTCCTCCAAACGTGTGTAATGGCTGAGTTGTCAGTAAAGAACAAAATCTGCTGATCACGCCAATGTTCCCCCCAGGTACGCACAGCCGCCACAATAGCGAATAACTCAAGGATATTAATATGGAACAATTTATACCTGGCAGGCCATTCAACCGAAAACCACTGGGTGCCATAAACCGCCCCAAAGCCTGAACCTGAGGCGTCAGTAAATAACGAAATTGCGGCTGATGAAATCGGATCAGACTGAATAAAACAGACGCCATTCCAAGAGGGAAGAAATTCCAGCCACCACTGAATATCTGCGCGACTCTCAGAATTCAATGATATATGATGACTCAGGTCCGACACTGAAGTAGACAAATCGATAAGTCTCCGTAAAAACATACGTCCCGGTTTAACGACTTTCGACGCAAATGACAATGATCCGATGAGAGATAGAAGCTCCCGCTTAGTGCACTTTTTCTTACTCTTCCAAGCAACTAACAAATTCATCATTTCTACAAATTTATCTGGCGGCAAACGAACAATTTGAGTTGACGCGTCAATCTCTATGCCTAAATATGATAAACACTGAGAGGGACCAACTGTTTTATCGACGGCTAACGGAACCCCCAACTCAGAGAAAATCGATTGAACTGACACCAGATTAGTTTGGCATTCTTCGACCGACGAAGCGCACAGAAAGAAGTCATCTAAATAATGCAAAATGAAAGGAATGCCTCCCACCGTAACTAAAACCCATAGCAACAAATCCGCAAGTGTCCTGGATTTTAAGCTCCAAAGGTTAGAATGTCTGCATGAGTATATATATATGAGTAATTTCAGTTAAAAAAAATCATGTTACAAAAATGGAAGTGTATTTACCTATTGTAGAGCATGAAAAAACAAAAAGCAGGGTTGCCAGCGGACCTTGAAAACCTTGAAAAGTCATTCATCAATGACCTTGAAAATTTGTGATTTCTTTTCAGTAAATTGTTTTCAGTTATATACTCGTTTTAACTGCAGTAAGTATATATACAAGATATTGTCATTTTAACCATAATCTCTAATAATTTTATGCTTGGATAAACTCGCAATCAAATATTTTTTTCTGTGTAGCATTGCATTGTCCCAATAAGATTAACAATTTCCAATTTCCAGGGCTGTACTCTGTTTCACTGTCACTTTGGTAATAATAGTTTTGATAAGCATTTTTTATCACTAAAGTTTGAATAAAGATAAAATTAGTGAAAGAGTATACACTCTAAAGCAAGACCCTTTATTTTTATACTGCTTTCGTTTCTCTTTCCACAAGTGAACTTTTGATGCCAAACACAAATCCTCAGAAACAACATTTCAAAAACATTTGTTCTCTCTTCAACATCATGGTCTACTTTTCTGGTTGGATTATGTTATTTGGTTTATTTTAGACGATATGAATACACTGGACTCAATTTGCCAGTTCTGTCATTTGCAGGCTAAGTGGCATTTAGAAGAGTACTATAAATTAAAATATTATGGAATGTATTATGAACATATTAAGCAGACAATGTCACATAATCCCTCGAATTTGTCTTCAATTCAGACATATTTTCCTGCCAATGGCAATGCCTTGTTATTTTCTAACAATAGTATCCACAGAGGATGTACCAATAACAAACCTAAAAAGAAAAGAAGACGGAAGTTTACTGGTAGCTCACAGGAAAAGCACTTTAAGCAAAACCATGATGAGTCATTTGAACTTGATGTTGGTTTTCAAGAATTTCTTCGCAATTCTGCTCTGTTCAGAAAGAAGAGAGGTAAATAATTAGGTCATCTTGTATATCTAATTCATGTCCTAACCATTTCTCTTATCTGCTTAATGACCATCATAGTAGTTTACTTGACTAACTTTTATAATCATTATTGTGCATAGCCAAGATAATTGTTGTGTACAACCAATTTTGGTGTAGATTTCGATTATTTATTTTTATGTTTATTGAAACAGACTTGCAGAAACATGAAATGGTATCAAAATCAAATTGTTTGGATAATTCTAATGAAGTTGAATGTATTGAATTTGTTGATGGTAAATATTTTCTATGAAAAAGCTATTACTTGGTATATCTATTATAATTTGATTGCAACAGTTAAGACCTTTTATTTTTAGTGATGGAAAAAGGACCTGAAGGTTCCATTCTCCCTCCTACAGCTATAAACAGAAGACACCTATATGAAAATAAGTATGGTCAAGACGGAACTACTATCTTAAGTTTGGAAACTGCCATACAGTGGAAATTCAATAAATTTATTGACGCTTGTTCACCGGCACCGTGGCCTGCTCTCCCGTTACGATTCTGATAACATTTCGGGGTTGTTTTTCGGTTTTTGTTTTTGATTTTTTGCAGTACTGACAGTTAAAAAAATATAGACCAAAAGAAAATGATGTGAGACAAAAAGAATTGTGAATGAAAATGAAATTTTATCGGAAATTATTTTCATAAATATTTCATGAACCCGAACATGTTGACATAACTTTAGCGAAGGTAAATTTTGTTCAAATTATTTGCATGACCGGCAGTGTATCATTAGTCCGATTATATACTACAATGAGGCTTTCTTTCCAAAACTTCATTAATTCGTTATTTCCCTGAGACGTAGGTCAGAAAACAAGATATTTCACTCGGTTTTTGCTTATCCCAGAGAAATAATTCCTGCTAAACTTCGAATCCTAATACTTTCTGAGAAAATTCTCACCGAATTTAGTGGGCTGGAGCACACCGAAATTTTATTTTAACAGATACGAAAAGACTGACGTGGGTGGAAAAAAAATCGAAAAAAATAATATCTGTGCGTGTGCGTGTGTGTGTGTGTGTTAGGAGACGTGTATCCATCTTGTAGAACGCTACGACGAACCTAATGACGAGAGATATAGTCGATAGAAGATTTGATGACGTCACAGACCCGTCCCAAAAAATTGTGCCTAAACTTTTCAACGCCCCATTCCATAAAAATAACATCTATATAACATCATATCTATACTAGCATCCGGGTAAAAGTTTTTACCAAGTCTCACTTCGAAAATGATGTACGCAAAACACCCGTCTCGAAGAAAATACGTGACGAAAAATTTAATCATGATTGTATGTACTGCATGATTAAATGTGACGGAAATTTAAATCACGCAACTGCGACTGGAAAGTGTACCCATGTTGCAGAGCTCGAAAAACTGATCAAAAAATGTATACATTAAAACCCAAAAATTTCGGCAGAAAAATATTCGGCGGAAAAACTTCGGCGGACATATTTTCGGACACTTTTTGCCAATTTCGGCGGAAAAAATTTCGGACTGATTATGTATGGAAGGAGGAAAAAGTTTCGGACAACTGAATTTTCAAAAACAGGACGGTAATATCGCAATAAAATATCAAATCAAACAGAAACAGAAATTTCATTAAGGTGGTCCATAGGTTACCTAAGGCTGAATTTTCGAAAAAAAATCAAAAAAATTGATTTTTACATCTCTAGAGGGCAAATTTATTCTAGTTTTCAAAAATATATGATACACGTTTTTTTTTTTATAAGAAAAATTTTTATAAGAAAATGAGACTCAAATACTTCAAAACCTTAAGAAAATCTTAAGAAAATGCCGAGCCTCAGTTTTCCAGAAAACAAATTTTTTTGAAACATCAGCTTTTTAGGTCGTATTGAGTTTCGGTAGAGAAAAAACGGTTAACTTTGGTATTCTGACGTCATTCTAACGGATGTAATCTCAAGTAACATAAGTTTCATAAAACAGCAAAACTGAAAATTTGCTATTTGGAGGAAAAAGTGATTTTTTTCTCCAAAATTGATGTTTCTACTGCTTTTTTTTTTTTTTTTTTTTTAAATCACTCACCCCACCCAAGGCCGAAGCCACTACAAGGAGTGGGGCTACATAGTCCGGATGTTCATCCCAGCGTTAATCTCCCCGACTAGCCTTCATTTTCCCCGAAATTACATCAGGGAATCGAGCTAGTTGCAGTACCTCCAGGAGTCGTGACTTTTTCAACACCCGACCTCAGCGGGGTTTGAACCCTCAATATTGGGTTCCTAAGCTCAATGCTTTAACAAGTCTTAATAAAAGGAAATTCAGAGCGGAAAAGTTAAGAAAATATTAAGAAAATCTCAGCCTCATTTGGTCAAAAACCTTAAGAAAATCGAGGCTCGGGCCAAAAAGTGACTTTCTTATAAAAAAAAACGTGTATGTGGCACTTTTTTTTTATCAAAAATGGGTAATTTTTTTAATTTTAGTGTCACTAGTAGAAATATTTTTTTCAAAAAATTCGGTTTTGGGCTCATATCTGGACTAATTTTCATTCAATTTTAAGTGAAATATCTACTTTCCTAGCTTAAATTCCGGTTTTTACTGTCTTCAGATATAAGCTATACACTGTAAGAAAACACACATGGCTTGGCGTTTTGAAGTGGTGGTTATACATTTGTTTGCAAAATTTGACTGATATTTTTTTAAGATGGGAAATAAAGATAATAAAAAGAGAAATAAGAGAAGAAAGTTTAGCAACAATCAGTACACTGTCCCTCTCACTCCTGTTGTAGAAGAAGAACCAAGTGCTCTTCCTGCTGAACCGACAGAGGCTGACGATGATGGATAGCTTTAAGGGTATGTCAATTTCATAAACTTCTGTTCCTTCATCAAGCTGTTTCTTAACTTCATTTGCATACCACAACTCAAATTTCTCCTTCAAAAAATGCTTTGCCACTGCGTTGACAGTTAGATCCAACGGCTGGAAGTAATTAGTCATGTTATTTGGCACGTATACTATGACGCATTCATTACTCTCGATGTATTCCTTTATGTTGTCAGTGGTTTGCCCAGCAAAAACATCGTATATCAACATAGATTTTTGGTCTTCAGGTAGACCAAGTTCTTCCTTCTTCTTCAGCAAATAAGGAAAGATGACTTTATCCAACAATTGTTTAGTTTTTTCCTCATTACTCCAGTGATTTTGGAGTGAATGTCACGTCAAATTCAACTGGAAATTCTATATCTTTGGGTAGACAGCGGGTTGTTTTGCCTTCATAGATTAGTTGCATTGGTAGAAAGTCAACGTTCCTGTGATTTGTTTCTTTTTTCCCTTTCCTTGTAATGGCACAGATTTTGCACCCTTTTCATTTAAAGTGCTGTTACCAGTAACAACGTAAGGCAAAGGGGTTTGGTCAAAGTTGATTATTATATCGTCTAGGAATATTATGCCAGGATTGCAATTGACAAATTTTGCGCTGAAAATCAAGCTTTGTTTCTGCTAACAGTGCTGGAGCTACGGGAACTCTGGCCGTGGTGGCAATACGGCGAGTCATTTTTCTTCCAATTGTCTCCATTCGATACAAAACCTTTCTTGCCCAATCATTTGATAAGGACAGATGACCTCCATTTTCAGCAAGGAGTGACCTGTCGTTAGCCTGGACGATTCCTTTTTCAACAGCGTTAATAACAGACGATGTTACAGGTGCTCCCCTTAATCTTAGTGCAGTGACAGTGTCTACTGTCTTTTTCATTAGAGTTTCTGGGAGCAAGGTCGGCCTACCCCTCGTTTTCATGACAATCCCATCTGAAAGATCGTCACCTCTTTGTTTGTTCTCTATGTAAGCCTTTTTAAATTCAGTAATTGTTTGCTTAGTTAAACGTGGATAGTTTGATAACAACAATCGGAACGTACTAGCGTTTCCATTTTTGGAAGCATGTTCACCAATTTCTTATCTTTGTTGAGGTGTCCAAGTGCAATATTTTTTCCTCTTTTTTCCTTTTTCTTGCACCTTCTTCAGTTCTTTTGAAATCTCTTCAGTTTCTCGAGCTGTAATTTCGGAAGAAACTGGCTGAATATTAGCTGCTTCTACTACTGGAACTTTCTGAAAATATTTAAGTAACGACATCCTTTCACCACGAGACACAGTTCTTCAAAGGATGATCCAAATGCAAAACGAAGTTAAGTTTAAGAAGGAAAGAAAAAAACTCATCTGCTCTCCACCTTTAAACTAATGTTCTGCTGCTTGGCTATTTTATCGTTATTTGAAAAATATGCATGGAGGAGCCCATTGAAATGTACATGCGCCACCCGTAGAAACAAAATGAATTTAATAAACAAGCTCTCCTTCTTTCTTACTCTAGGTAAACCGTTTTACGTTCTTGTTTTTTCTACGGAAGAGTGCAGTATTAAAAACCATCGAATTATGTGCATGCATGCTATATTTCTTTCTAGCATTTGCAGTAGAATAAAGAGTAGAAAACAAAAAAAATGAAAACTACATTAAGCTGTAAAATTGCAAGTAGGGGCTGGCATTACTATGGGAAAAATTCGTGGAAACGACCAAAGAAAGAAGAAGTTGTATTTGCTGAAAAGGAAAGCTGTAAGACAGCTTTTAGAAATTGACCCATACTCCATTGCTTGGAAAAAGAAATGTAAAAGTAAAATAACAGCAGATGTAGTTGGACATGTGCCCAAAGAGATCTCTAGAGCAGTATATTATTTCATTTCAAGGGGTGGAAAAATGATTGGTAGAGTGCTAGATGAAAAGTACTATCCGCCGTCTCCTATTCCAAAAGGAGGGCTTGAAATTTTATTAATGGTCCAGTTCAAAATATCCGATGGAAAAAGAAGATACATGGAACGCTTGAAAGATATTATATCTACAAATTACACATCTGACTTTCCAGAAGGCTCTGAAATCGAGAATATTGACCAGGAGTATATTGAATCTACGAGAGAGGTGGAGCAGGCAGAAGACGACAGTGATATCGATTATGTAATTGATGATGAAAATTTTGATGATGTAATTTGTATTGATTAACTAATAAATTTAAGTCGTTTTCAACTATTGTTGTTATTTTTTTCATTTAATATCGAGAAAATTAAACAATAGTGTGACCACGAAAAATTTCGGCCGGAAATAATTTCGGACAACTCGAAATTTCGGTCGGATTAATATTCGGACAAAAAAAATCCGAAATTTTGTCCCGCCGAAATTTTTGGGTTTTAATGTATGATCGTTTCGCTACGACCAACCGTTACAGATTGCCGATCAAAGATTACAATGACGTCATAACTGCATCACCCAAAAGAAATTTTGCCCAAATTTTATGTCACCCTATCGCCTGTACCGCGAACCCCAAAAAACGCATGACCTTACTAAAGCCATTGCTCCACGATGCAATTTGGAAAATCGCACCGTGAAGCCATCAATTTCTTTTATGCAGTGCAGCAAAATCAAGTGAAAATTTTGTTGCACAACTCTGCAACAAAATAGATTTGATTCTATTTTGTTGCAGAGTTGTGCAACATGATACTTTAGTGCAATGGAGTTTTTTAATAAATTGCAATGTGAAGCCACCCTTTGCAGCATTTTTTTTTCTTAGGTCGTTTTATCTCGACCAATCAGAATCGTTTATGACACCTGTCATTTTGTTTTTGTCTACAAGAGAGAAGCAAAAAAAATATCAAAACATACAATACACACAGTTTGTTTATGTAATGTGATGAGATGGCTGAAGGAAAAGCGTCATCTCCGGTACAAAGATAGGCAACTTGCAACATTCTACAAGGCAATTCTTTAGGTTTTGGGATATTCAAGTGGCTTTTATTGAGAGCGACTTTTAAAGGGCACCTTGCCCATATTCCGCCATCGGAATTTCGGCCATTTATTCCCACATCAACATAGAGAAATTCGTATTCTGTACCAATCATAAAAGTACAATACTATTCAGTAGTGTGACCCTTTGTTAGACCGTTGCTCCATGACGATATGTTTCCTATCAATAGCGCCTAGTCCATTTGGGAAATTGCATCTTTCTTCAAATTCCTTTGAAACGTTCATCCACTTTTCTTGATTTTGTAGGTGTTTTTAAAAATTCGGGACCTAATAGCTCGAAAATCGCACTACAAACGACAACAACATGTCCGATACAGTTTTTCTGCCTAGTCGAAATTGAAATTGTAATGATCTGAACGATTCGCCACTGGCTAAATGACCGTAAAGCAAGACAAACTATTTCTTCTGGTGGGATAGAGGCCCGCATGAGCGTGTCTTCTTTTATGACGTGGTGACAGTGTTTCAACCAAAAATTCAAGTTGGCTCAAATCCATGCGAACAAATTCCTTAAATGACTGTTCAGCAAATGGCATTGCACACGCTTGCACACGCATGGCAAATTTGCATCGTGGACCCCTATCTTAAGAATATATGACCACGATTACGAAGATTTTGCCCGTAAAATTCAACAAAATTTATCACTGTCTAAAATGAAAGTGTGACACAAATTCGCTATTGTATCTATATTTTTTTATTTTTTTATTTATCTGGTATTGTTTTACATGGCTGGTCTCACTCAGTTGCTATTGCATCTGCTTTCCTGGAGGGGCCACGGCTTAGGTTGGAGGTTCCGAAGTATTTGACACTCTCATGAGTGACACAAACCCAATCAAGGACCTGTGCTCTTCTGGATGACCTTCCTGCAACACCCGATGTATCATCTACCCAATTTCCCTCACATGGCATGGGTTGACCCGGCGCTATGGTGCATTCACTCGCGCATGGTGAATCGCCACCAAGGGGAATTGAACCCCGACCTCTCGCATGAAATACGAGAGTGATAGCCACTATACTACGGCGCCATTACTAAAATCACTAAAATGGCGGAAGAAGAGTACGAGAATTCAATTGACATGAGCAAGGATTTGTCCAACAATATCATTAATCAAACCAAAAAACTCCCACAAAACAATCCTTGAATTAAGATTAACATAAAGAAACGCCGGAGTTTAAGAAGGCAACAAAAACTACAAAATGCACGATGATGTCAGAACAAGAGAAAAGAGCAAACGACCTTGCCCAGATGAAAGGTGCATCAAATTGGTTGACTACTTTGCCGCTTCAATCTGAAAAGTTCTTCTGTCAAAAAGAGAATTCTCCGATGCAATTGCACTGAAATACAGGTGGGATTTGAAGCACTTACCATCTGTTTGCGCTTGTGGGAAATCTTTCACTATAGATCATGCGCTTTCATGTCCGAAGGGTGGTTTTGTGTACCTAAGGCACAATGAGCTGAGAGATACCATGCAGCCATTATAGGAGAGGTCAAGAAAGATGTGGTAATTGAACCAGCACCGGAACTCCTGAGTGGAGAACAACTTGCTCGTGGTACCATTAAGACTGATGGTGCAAGAGCAGACATCAGTGCTTCAGGCTTTTGGACGCGTGGCCAACGAGCATTCTTCGACGTTAAGGTATTCAATGCCTTCGCTCAGAGGTACACAAACCAAAGTCTGAAAAACGCCTTTACCATCAACGAGCGAGAAAAGAAGAGATCCTATAACGACAGGATACTTCAAGTTGAACGAGGATCATTCACTCCGTTGATCTTTACGACAACCTCCGACAACCTCCGACAACCCCCGGGTATGGGGATAGAGGCTCAACACTTTCTACGTGCACTCGCAACACACTTATCAGACAAAATGACGATCTCTTCTCCAAAGTAATGAATTGGTTGCGCACAAAAATCTCGTTTGTCTTGACACGATCTGCCAAACAATTTCTGCAAAGGTAGAGGACTGAAATGTTTCTATCAAAATATACGCGGTTTGCAAGGAAAATTCGATGAAGTAAGAAACATTTTACTTCATTGTAAGAAAATCGACATTCTTTCTCTCTACCGATAACTCATCAACTGACTTTGACATTCCGGGTTATGACTTCATTATAAACCAAAAAAAATAGGACCTGCTGGAGGGGTTGGAATTTACATTCGTGACCACATCACCTTCCTTGAAAGAAAAGATTTTGATGATCCTGATATTGAAGCGATGTGGATTGAAATCATGCCAAAATTCTCAAAATCTTTCATTTTTTGTGCTATGTATATACCCCCCGAATCTTCAGATTCTTTATCAAAGAACTTTCCATCAAAACTGCAAGAAAAGATTGAATCAGTTAATGACGAAAGAAAAGATGTTATCCTAATAGGAGATTTAAACACAAATTACCTCGAAAATAACGATCGCTATAAAATCAAAGAAACGTTACAATTAATAAAAAAAGCAACACGAATTACAGCCGACACAACTACTCTGATAGACGTTATTTTAACTAACAACCCTCTCAATGTTAGTAAAACTGCCAACATCACAGCCGCTTTAAGTGATCATAATCTCATTGGGTGTAATCGTAAAATCAATCCGCTGAAATATCAACCTAAAGTCATTACTTGTCGCGACTTCTCACACTATGATACCGACGCTGTCAATATTGAATTACTAAATGCCGACTGGAGCACAGTATGCAACTCTACATCAGCAAATACAGCATACAATAATCTGAAGGAAATACTTTCTCAAACACTCAATCGCTTTGCTCCAATGATTCAGAAGCAAGTAAAGGGAAAGCCATCGCCATGGATGAATGAAGAGGTAAAGCGGCATATGAACAATCGAGATATACTTTTACGAAAAGCTCAAAAATCGAAGAACGAGTCAGAAATTTTGTAAAAAAACGAAATTGCACGATCAAAGCGTATCTATTTTCAATCCGAACTGAAAGAAAACCACAATTAACCAGATGCACTGTGGAGAATAATCAAAAAATATTTCCAGTAAAACTCTCTTCAATTTCAACCTCAAGATCCTTCAAACAAGGAGATGAAATACTCACTGTGAAACAGTCGCTTGCAGAGGGATTCCGAAATTTCTATAAATCTGTTGCATCTAACTTGAAACGAAAAGCGTTTCCTCTCATCAATCTTATTTGGAGATACCAAACACCCTACAAATCTAATTTTAACCAATTTACATTTGGTGGGGTATCTAACACTGACGTTTTAAAGTATTTACGGAAATTCAAACGTAAATCTGCCACTGGATTGGACAACATACCAACCTGTTTTTTAAAGGACGTTGCCTTCGATATCAGAAATCCACTTACCTACACGATCTACCTCTCTTTGGAAACTGGGGTATTCCCAGAGGAATTGAAAGTAGCTCGTGTAATACCAGCACTCCCTGACTACTTGTAAAATGCTAATGTTTGCAGACGACACAGTAGTCTATTTTTCTGACAAGGATATCAACTGTATCGAAAACAATCTTAGGGATCGTTCACAAAATGGCTATATGATAACGAACTTATAATAACCCCGAAAAAAGAGAAAACTGAAATAATGATTTTTGGCACCAAACAACGTATCAACAAACTCGAGAAGAAAACCATAGACATCCAATCAAATGGCTCTGTCATTACAAAGACTCAGTCGTACAAGTACCTTGGTTTAAAACTGACCAGCACCCTTAATATGACCGAACACCTGAATTCATCCATAAAGAAGGCATCTTCAAGAATTCACCTGCTGCGAAAAATGAGAAGCTACATGGATTCGAAAACTTCCAAATTAATATACCAATTTATGGTAGTACCAACCCTTTCGTACTGTGCAGCAACTTTATATGGTTCAACTCCACCTTACTTGAAAGACACAATCAAATCTATGGAAAATCGAGTCCAGTTCATCATTGGAACTAATGAAAGCATTGATTCTTGTGAGTCAATCAGCAAAAAACGTCTTTGTGTATTTGTGCATAAATGTATTCATGGAAAAAAAATAAACGAAATTTTTGGGGACTATTTCTCGTTCAAAAATATAAATGTCGACACGAGAAACAATGGTACGAAATTGACAAAGCCAAAGATCAAGTTGGAAGTGGCCAGAAACATCACATTACCAAGCTGCAACTATTTTCAATAATTTACCAGAAAGTATTAGAATCGAAAAGGATTTTTTCACTTTCAAACGACAACTAGATCGTTATTTTTAATCAATTTTTGCTCAATTTAACCAAATTCGACTTCTGAGCCTCTACCGTTTTTTCTTATTGCTAGTTAAAGTTTTATTAAATCAGAACGTCTAATCTTTCATTCCTTACTGCGATCTGTTTAGTAAGACTTTTACTTTTACTGTTCTCCATTTCTCGTTAAGGGGTATTTTTTTTTCAATTTCCGAGTCAATTGCATATCTTTAAACGATTTTATGGAATTTTAATATAGTTTCTTGCTTGAATTTCAAACAGTGTAAATTTGCATATATGAAATACTATTTGTACTTGCATGATAAAAAAAAAACAGACAAACAGACAGGCAAACAAACAAATAGAGAATCGGCTATTAGTATAAAGACTAGTATAAAGACTAGCCACCTTCATCCTGCGTTGGGTTCACAAAAATAAAATTAAGCATTTGGCAAAGTGTACCCATGTTGTAGAGTTCGAAAAACTGATCAAAAAATGTATGGGATCGTTTTCCTACGACCAACCGTTACGGAGATATTGTTGATGAAAATTTTAATGACGTCATAGACCCGTCCCTCAAAAAAAATAGAACCAAATTTTTCGTCACTCTATCGCCTGTACGGCTGACTCCAAAAAACGTCAGTTATCCTTATTGGTTACGGAGATAATTTTCCCTAAACGTTGCATTCGATTAGTGTCTCAATACAATGGTTTCACACTGACGTCGCACAAAATAAAATCACTCTCACAACTCAACCTACCATTTTGCGTGACAGACAAACAAACAAACAAACAGAAAATCGGGTATTAATATATAGACTAGCCGCCAAAGCGGCGTCGTTCGCCGCCCATGTTCAGCCTGCGTTTTGTCACCTCCCAAAGAGTTCACGAAAATTGGAATTAAGGAATTGACAATAGAAACTGTTACCATCTTGTAGATCTCGAAATTCTGAGCAAGAAAATGTATAAGATCATATGTCTATGACGCACCGTTTCGGAGATATCGTCGATCAAAAGTTTTGATGACGTCATAGAGCCCCGTCCCCAAACATTTTGCCCAAATTTTTTCGTCACCCCATAGCCAATATCTTGGACCCCAAAAAACGTCAGTTATCCCTATTGGTTACCGAGAAAATTTTCTCCTAACGTCGCATTCGATTGGGCCTCAATGCAATGGTTTCACACTGACGTCGCACAAAATAAAAAAATAATCACTCTTACAACTCAATCTACCATTTCATTTGTTTTTAATTTTTTCTTCTTCATTAAATTTTACAGAATAATAAAATTTTTGTTATAAAATATATACATAAATAGTGATTACGCCTGGTGATTTCAGCGATGGTTTCGTCAACCATTTTGATCTTCTTTGTAAGACTTATTGAGCCTCGCAACATCAGCAGCATCGAATGGATGAGTGAAAAGTTTATCACTGTTTTGATCCACCCTTTGATAACGCTTGGTTCAACGTTGCGCTTTGTAGCTATCTTCTCGGATATCCTCGCGTAGAAAACTTTCGCCTCGACTGCCATCCACCAGCTACTGAAAAAACCAAAGGAGAAAAGCTGCCTTGATCCACACGTTGGATTCTTTCATTATAATGACGTTTCTTCTCATTTTCATTAAGCTGGTAACATCGTTTCAGTGGAAGATTCTGGTGTTTCTTGGCGTTCGGATCGAAGACTCTGACATCCAGATAAGTTCTTTGCCCTTTGACCCAGAAATCCCTTGCAGCAATATCGAGATGCACTTCGTCGTTTCTCTTTGCGGTGGCGTATTGCATTACTTCACCAGTCAACTTTATCAGTTCGGGCTCGACTTCCACATCGTTGCAGACTTCAGATAGTAGTGTAGCTGTAATATCTCTGAGGTCTACCATTTTGCGTGACAGCGAAAAAGGAGAAAAAGAGAACTGCCGCTTTTAACATGCATTTTGCCCTATAGGGAAATATATAAATACAACACATAAAAGAAAGGTTACTTTAATCGGATTAAACTTTGCGAGATTAATTTTCGCGATTTCGTATATAAATGGACCGAGTCCAACAATATGAAACTGAACGGTCTGAAATTTGAACATATCAAATATGGCAAAAAAGAAAATCACAAAGAGCATTCAATCTATCTATCTGATACTACCAACCAAATCGAAACCAAAAATCAGGTTAAAGACCTTTGACGCTAACATGACCTATGACAAGCGCAAATGCAAATCAACAAAGGTCAAAAGCGTCAGTGCCTGGATCTACAGAACGTTTTGGACAAAGGACACAAATACTATGTTGACTCTTTGGAAATCCTTACCTATTCCACACTAAGATTACTGTTCGCAATTATGGTCACCATCAAAACAGAGTTTAACACAGAAACTAGAGCAGCTGCAAAAATCATTACTGCAAGGACTATCAACATTGCAACACTTGACCTACTTGGAAAAATTGATCAAATTGAAACTCTGCAGTCTTGAACGAAGAAGAGACAGATACAGAATTATTTACACTTGCTGTATTATAGAAGGAGTTGTCCCGAATTTTGATCATGACAACGGAAATGGTGGCATACATCATTGTTATGGAAGCCGGAGATTGGGCAGAAAATGTCACTTGAAATCTGTCAACGTCAAACAAAAAAATATTCGGCAGGACTGTCTTTCTGAAGAGGGACCTAGGCTATTTAATGTTTTGCCGAAATCTATACGCAACATGACGAATTGCACAAAGGAAACTTTTAAAAACATTTGGACCATTTTCTTTCCACAATACCCAAATTATTTCCACCTTAAGAGAGCAGACTCAAACAGTGTCAAAGAAATGGCCAATCATCGGATTCTACGAATTGGATAAGTACCTCGTACAGAAGCCGTCGAAAAGTATCGAAAAGTAAGTCCTCAAAATATTTAGTACATGCCTCATGCTCCTCATGGTGGCCCTCCATGATTACTTGATTCCAGAGTAGTGTGCTGCGTGTTGATAATAAAAACGGTACATATGTACATTAATTTAAATTATATATTAAGTAGGGATAATTCAAAATAACATTATTGTGGTACTGACAGTTTCATGTTACCAATCTTCAGCCATACATGTAATTTTCTCTAAATAAATAAAGAAAAAAATACAATTTAATGAAAAATATACAATTTAATGAAAAATACACAGCTCAGTCGTCAGTCCTAATAATGCTCCAGTTTATATTAACCGCGATTCAAACCATCCTCCTAACATCCTGAAGGAAATACCAAAATCGATTTCTAAACGACTTTCAGAAATATCATGCAACGAAAACGTATTTAAGAACAAAATTACTTCGTACCAAGATGCGTTATCTCAGAGTGGATTCAACGTAAAGTTAAAGTTCGAAGAAACGGGAAATAGTGTTGAACAAGAAAACGAAAATAGAAGTAGAAGACGCAGAAGAAATATTTTGTGGTATAATCCACCATATTCTAAAAATGTCAAATCCAACATTGGTTATTGTTTTTTCAAACTAATCAACAAACACTTCCCACGAAATAACCCGTTACATAAGATCTTCAATAAGAACACGGTAAAATTGAGCAATAGTTATTGTACCAACATCAAAAACATAATATCATCACATAATCGTAAAATTCTTTCTCCAAAAACAGAAAATTGCCGTGACAAGACGAAATGCCCAATGGACCTGAAATGTCAAACTCCAAGCGTCATTTACCGTGCTGACGTGAGCAACGACGTGAACGACGATATTTTATATCGGTTTATGCGAAACGTCTTTTAAATGTCGCTATAGTAACCACTTGAAGTCTTTTAGACATAAAAAATATTACAAAGAAACCGAATTATCAAAATTCATTTGGGACTTAAAAGATCAAAATACAGTGTGTTTCGTAATGTTGGAAATGGAAATTTTGAAGTTGTTTTTTTAAATGAATATACCGAATTTCAAAATAATTTTTACATCAATGGAAAGCCATTTTCAAGCTCTTTCGGCTAGTATATTTGTGTGAAAAATGAAAAAGTGGGTTTTGAAAAATCTGGGAAAATGTTATCGAAAAATGTAATTAAATTTTTAATGGTCGATTAACACGTAGTTTAATTACATCGTGCTTATTGTTTCAAAACATTGAATCCATTCAAATTTTTTATTAATTTTATGTTTGCGCTGAGACTTCCAAATTGGTCTTTTAAAACATAAAAGTTTAACGTTTTTCGTGAACACACAGCTTAAATTTGTTTATTGTTTTCCAAATTGCTGTCATTGTTTGAAAAAATTTTTTCTTTTCATTCACATCTAAATCGACCATTAAAAATTTAATTACATTTTTCCAAGACATTTTCCTTATTTTTTCAAAAACCACATTTTCATTTTTAACGAAAACATGCTATCCGAAAGAACTTCAAAATGGCTTTCCAATGGTGTAAAAATTGTTTTGAAATTCGTTATATTCATTTAAAAAAACAGCTTTAAAATTTCCATTTCCAACATTACGAAATACACTGTAAAACACCACATATCAATTGGTCAATTATCAAACGAGTTAATGGTAAACCAACAGCGAAAAGTTGTTCATTATGTGTAAATGAGAAACTGTGTATCTTGGAAAACTTCAACAACAAAAATTTGTTAAATAAACGGACAGAGTTTGTGTCTAAATGTAGGCATTTAAATAAGTATATGTTGTCTAGTGTCAAATCTGACACTATGGACTGACGACTGAGCTGTGTATTTTTCATTAAATTGTATATGTTTCATTAAATTGTATTTTTTTCTTTATTTATTTAGAGAAAATTACATGTATGGCTGAAGATTGGTAACATGAAACTGTCAGTACCATAATAATGTTATTTTGAATTATCCCAACTCAATATATGAATCGCTCCAACTAACTTGTTTGTCGAGCACTTCGTATGGTAAAGTTCGCCACACACATTTATTGCCCCCGCAGCGAGCGTAAGCGAGCGAGGAGGCATAGTAGTTTCACGAGAGAGGCGAATTTCAGTTTCTGATTTTGTTCTTCATCATCATCTTCTTCATCCTCCAACTTTCGTGTTGACGTTACACGGTGGAATACAATTATTAGCTAACTTTGCTTTTTTCCCGTTTCAAAGCATGGTACTGTAAGTGGGAGACAAAATGTTTTTCTCTTTCCTAATTTATTATTATATTATACTATGTTATTTAGGAAGATCGTATGCTAAAATTGCTTAGACATTTTTCGTGTTACTTTTGTGTAGTTTTAGTGAAGTGAACCACAAGGATTTTGAAGCACAGCTTGATATCCGAAATTTTGCCAACCATACATTTTATTTTTGTATATATTTTAACTCTAAATTCTTCTTTCAATAATTTTGTTTAATGCACTGATTTTTGGCGGATCTTCCCTTCAAAAGATTTTAATTGGATTTCTGTGTATACAAGAAAGCCATATTACAAACTGTCGTTCTTCGTCTTTTTCTTCTTTGACTGTCTTCCAAACCACCTAGTGTGATCATGATCAATAAAACCTATATATTTTTTTCTTGTTTTTTTTATGTAAACTTTGGCTATTTTTTTGTTTTAAATCAAAGTTTGAAACGCAATGGATTTTTCGCTTTAATTTTTTTTTTTGAAAGTTTTTTTTTTTGGCTCTTACAGAATGTTTTTAACAAATCTTATTTTAATTATAAAAATTATAAAATATGTATCCATGGTTTCAATTCACACATTTCTCTTGTTTGTAGCAAATACTTTCTAATATTACTTGTTAAGCCTTATTTACACTTTTTGAAAGGTATATTAGCATCAGTGTAACTTAGACCTAAGAGATAACAAAAAGTAACAAAGTTTTGTGCATATTTTCATCTGTTTAAGTGTAGATCTATTTGGTTTGCATATTGCAAGTTGGTTTTGAAATGCCAAAAACTGATTTTGTCGAAATATTTAGGCATATAACTTTGCCTCATATCAGGTCCCAAATCAACCCAAACATTTTTTTTTCGGCCAAAACTTGTTTTCGTTTCCGCTGTTAATGTATAGCTTGCTGTCTGTATAAATTGGAATGCTTGAGCGCGGGGGCATTTTTAGCTAAAGCTACATGCTAGTATTAATTTAAATTACATAGATTTCATTTTGCATTTTGTTTTGCACTGACTGTTTTTATCTGTGCGTGTTTTTTCGCACTACCTGTATCCTGTGCATCATTTTGTTTTGTACTAATTGTATCCTTTTTTTGTTTGTTTCGCAATATATACTTGTATTCCCACTGTGCACTTTAATTTTGGACTACTTGTATGTACATTCCTATCACAAAGCATTGTTTGTTTTGAAAGAAATAATGTCTTTCCATTTTACTTTTTTTGTTTATATTTTGTTTTGTAGGATATTTATATATGAGAAACCAGTTTCTGTTAGCCAGTGTTTGTAGAGAAGATATTTTACATTTTACTACTTTAGTTTGTTTTGTAAATGTACCACTATCTTTCATCTTCTCGCCGCTAAACTTTGTTTCACGCGCTCCAGATCTTCAAAGAACTGTGATGAAATTGCCTAAGGAACGAAAGCTTTCGACAGACAACCGTTTTTGATTTCGGATGAAAACTTTCGAAGGTTGCATTTTATATATATATATATGTTTGTAAATCTGTAGTACAATGAAGTAATCAGTCATATCTCGCATTCATTCATCGCTCCTCCGCTCTTTGGAATTCTTTACCACAGTCTGTTTTTCATTATAATCTTCAACACTTTGAATGCAATGTTCACCGTCATCTTTCTTCCTTGTACCTCAAAACACATTAGTGGTTTTAAACCTTGTATTTAGCGATTAATTAAAAAAAAACTAGCTTAGCTTAAACCCTTCTTTTTACAATTTCCGCTCTGACTTCCTATTCTAAATGCGTCGAACTTTGTATACCTTATCGGTTAAACATCCGTCGGTAAAAAGTGACGAATTTCTGTCTTGGTGACGAATATTATTTACCGACGAAACTTTTGGCCGGCGAATTTTTTTACCGACAAATTTTTTTTGCTGACACATAATTTTTACTGACGAATATTTTTTACGGACGAATTGGTATTTTCATATGGACAGTATTTTTGCCTTTTGTAGTTTGAAGACGCCTTAGGGCTTCATACACTGATCATATTTCTTGATTGTGTTAATATGTATCGAAAAATACAAGTCAGTCAAACAAAATTGATTTGCAAATACATGAGAACATAACCAGTTCCAATCATGATAAATTGATGTAATAGATCAGTATTTTATATACTTTCAAGTACCAATATAGCCAACTAAGGAAAAACAGGAAAAATTAACGTTTGATAATATGTTTTATATGAGGCAGGCAAAAATATTTCGTCGGTAAAAAGTGACAAATTTTTGGCTAGGTGACGAATTTTTCTACCCACGGATTTTTTACTGATAAGGTACTTATCTTGTCCATTTGTCCATTTCTTATAAACACGTCTTTTTATTTTACCTTATTTTATTTCAAATTTTATTTTATGGAGGACAGATATTGATAGCAGTTGTTAACTGAAGCTTTTATCATGAAAAAACATTCTCATAACATAACAATGTCTCTGGATAATATAAAAACAAATGGACTGAGGTTCTGAAAAAATATTTTCATAAGCCTGGACACTGTTGAAATGTTTAATGAATCAAAAGAGTATTGGAACTGGGAAGCCGAAAGACTGAAAAATTTAATTACTCCGAGATATGATGTGAGCATCAAGAAGGAATGACCTTTAGGGCATATCAATTAGTTATAAGTTTGGATATCTATGAAGTTAATCACATGTTACATTTTTCGTCCCGCATCAGATCGCGATGTCAGAAATATGTTCGAGCAGTGAAAATTGCATGCATAGTAAAAGCATGTTTGTTTATATCTGTAACATTTTTCATCTCTGGCTAACATATTTTTCTTATGAGCTGCAATCGTGCCATCAGGCTCTTGTACAAGTTTAAAATAAGATTGTGTACGAAAATTATAATTAATTTAATTGTTCTTTGTTTCCGAAATGTTACTTGCTTTGCAATACGCGTCAAAACACTTAACTTTTCTCCTGCTTCTGAACAGATTATTCTAACGTGATTATCAAATTCCAGTTGATTGTCAATTGTAATTCCCAGGAGTGTTACATTTTTCTCTTTCCAAATTAAGTCATCTTCGAGTGTTTCTTCTATTTTTTTGCCACATATAAAGGATGACATTTTTCAATGTTCAATTTCATGTGATTATAACCAAAACAGTCAATAAGGAGAGCTTAATCATGTTCGAATTTGGGACATAAATCCAAAGTTTGTGGTGCAAGTTTAAAGTTGGGATCACTGGTATAGGGAGTCGTATCATTTGCAAAATTGCACACATTACAACTATTCATTATTAAAAGTAAATCATTAGGTATATATTAAACAAGATTGGTCCCAAGACCGAGCCTTGAGGGACGCCTTGTAAAAGCTCTGATCAAGTACTAAAAGCTGTGTTCACTTTAATCCTTGCCAACGGTCATTTAAGGTAACTAAAGATTATATTTAGGGCACCAGAATTTAAACCATAAGCATTAAGCTTTGCTATCAAAAGATCATAATTTATGGTGTCAAAGGATTTAGATAAATCTGTTGTAACCGCTCTTGATATATTCCTTCTGTCTAAGGTTTTCTTGAATTTTTCAATCATATTCACTAATGCAGTTTTTGCGCTGTAACCTTTCCTGCACCCACAAAGGTGTGGCGATAAAAAAGCTCTACAACATGGGTACACTGTCCGTTGCTAATTCCTTAATCCTATTTTTCGTGAACTCAACACAACGAGGTTGAATATGGGCGGTTAGCGACGCCGCCTTGGCGTCTTGTCTATATATTAATAGCCAATTCTCTCTCTGTCTGTTTGTTTGTCTGTTTGCTTTTTTGTCACGCAAAATGGTAGAGGTGAACTGTGAAAGAAATCGGGGAGTTAGCAATGTTAGATTACACATAAAATTGTTTCTTTTTTGTGCCCGACGTCAGCTCGAAACCAATGCATCCCCAATCAAACGTGACGTTTAGCGAAAATTATCTCGGTAACCAATACAGATAACTGATGTTTTTTGAGTTTCGCGATATAGGCAACGGGGAGACAAAAACTCTAGGACACTTTTTTTTTAGTACGGGTCTGTGACGTCATCAAAATCTTTGACCGGTGATATCTGTATAATTGTTGGCCATAGCGGAACGATCCCATACATTTTTTAATCAGTTTTTTCGACATGGGTACACTTCCGATTGCCAATTCCTTAATTTTACTTTTTGTGAACTCTTTGACACAACGTAAGCTGAACATGGTGGCGAGCTAATCAAAAGATTATTAGTAACTATATATTAATAGCCGATTCTCTGTTTGTTTGTTTGTCTGTCTGTTTATCACGCAAAATGGTAGATCTGAACTTCAAGAGAGGTCAGGGAAGTCAGCAATGTAAGATCATACATTTTTTTGATAAGTTTTTCCAGCTCTGACACATGGTAAACTTTCCGTTGCCAATTCCTAAATTTTATTTTTCGTGAACTCTTAGAGGGTGATACAACGCAGGCTGAGCATGGGCGGCGAGCGACGCTATATATATTAATACTCTATAGTATCCCGTGTAAAAAATTTTTACGGGTTTTAATTCTGAAAATGACGTCAAAAATGGTGTCGAAAAATTAAATCACAGAATAAAAAACAGAAGTGCATCAGTGTTGTAAGTACTGTAAACTCTCTCTAATTCCCTAAAAACGCTAACCTTAATAAAAAGAAATCACAGGTGCAGGTACTATAAAATTCGTTTGAATTAGAGAGAGATAGAATTTGGAGATCTTAACTGTATTACTGAACTCTAGAAAATATACCAAAGCATGTGTGATCGTTCAGTGACAACCAACCGTTACCGAGGTATCGTCGATCAAACATTTGAGGGACGTCAAAGCTCTGTTCGTCACTCCTTCGTCAATGTCTCGTTGACCATAAAAAATCTCAATTATTTTCTTAGAGGTCTAGAGATATTTCTAAATAACTTCGCATCTTTAATTGAAGAGGCAATGCAATACTTTAAGGGCAGAAAGTTTCGCGGGCAGAAAGTTTCGCGAGGATGGAAAATAACAATTTTAGAATAAATTTTACTGATAAAACTTTCGCGAATCCTCCAAATACTTTACTTTCGGGGGAAAAAACTTTCGCGAATGACAATGAATTATTTGGAATTATTTTGAAAATTCTTAACTTTCTTGCAAAAAAATATCGAAATATAAATAGAAATAAGAATCAAATAGATAAAAAACAAAAATGAAATTGTTCTCTCTCTCTCTCTCTCTCCCTCTCTCTGTTTGTATCTCAGGACATACCTAAAAATTAACTAAAACCACTCCGTTCTTGGATTCCTTGTTATTTGAGAATTTTTTGTTGTTGAAAAAACTTTCGCGATTTTTAGAAAAATTTGACTTTTCGCGAAAAAAACTTCGCGAATTTCGATTTTACTTTCTTACCTGGCAGAAACTTTCGCGAAAAAAGGCAAAAATCGCGAAAATCGCGAAAGTTTCTGCCCGCGAAACTTTCTGCCCTTAAAGTAGTTCCCCTGATTTAAAGATCCACTTAAACAGACGCCATCTAGATCAAACATTTTTCCAGGTTTGCAATCAATACTGGAGCGCAGAACAACAAAAGTCGTCTTACTTGGAAGATCGGAAACACATTAAAAATGAAAATACGCGCTGTGCATCCACTTTTTTCACTCTGTAAAATAAATTGTATTGATTGAAGATTGCAATGCAATGCTTTTCGATTTATTCAATCATCATCAGTGCTACAAGTATAAATTTATATTTATAAATTTATTTTATAATTTATATTATATAAATTTAATTTATACTTGTAGCACTGATGATGATGATTGAATAAATCGAAAAGCTTCTGCTTAAAAATATATTTGTCTAATATTCTTACAATCATTTGTAAACAAACCACGTGACATCGTGTAATGGAAACAAGGCTGTCGTGCAACAAAAAGTCATGCGACAAGTAGCACAACATTTGTTGCACGACGGTCGCACGATAATTTTTTGTTATTGGAAACCAAGCTTAAAGAAGCTGTTGAAGAGAAAAACTATATTTAGCAGTTCACTCAAATTGAAAATGAACACAGACGTTTTGACAAACAGTTGGGAAAAATACAAGTGTTAGTCTACGACGTATATGGCCATAAAGGTCATAATGTCAATCTATTAAGATATCGACAACAGGCTTGTGCTTGTGCTTGTGCCAATTAAGAGAATGAAAATTTTAGTTCTGATGAACCTGACAAATCAATATTTTAGATCTGTTCCATTAAAGACATCTTTCCAGATATATCACTTTGGGCACTGAATTGCACAACTTTTTCAGTTTTGCTTTGCCTATGTTTTTAGTAAATGAAAATGCTGCGAAACAGAGTCACTTGATAGGATCGTAAAAGTCAACAGTTTGATAAACTTTGCGTTTGTCAACGAAACTCTTCATGTGTTCTTCACCGTTAATCTCAGACACCATCAAATCATTCTCAAGTTTTATTTGTGATGAACCTGATGCTGTAATGACGTCAACTGTTAGGGGGGAGGGGGGTTATGCCAAAGTTGACGCTAGTTGACGGGGGGAGGGGGGAGGTGATACTACTGTTGACGTCAACCTTCACAATTTTCAGAACCTTGATTTTTCCAATTAAGTAAAAAGTTTTTTATGAAAATGTGAATGAATGTTTACTTTGATGTGGTCCGTAGTGGCGTGGGAAAGTCCTTCCATATTGCTTTTGTTGGCTTCGTTCCGTTCCACCGTTTTTCGCTCATGTGGGGGGGGGGGTCTTTTCTCAAACGATGACGTCAACTGAGGGGGAGGGGGCAACGCAAAGTTGACGCAGGTTGACATAGGGGGGAGGGGGGGTCAAAAAGTTTGAAAAATTGGTTGACGTCATTTGTGAACAATCCCTAATGACAGTGATTCTGGAATCTGCTGCTAGAAAAAAAGACTATCAAAAATACAACTTTTGCTTTTATATATAGTGCTACAGTACTTGTTATCCAAAATAAAAACATATCATACTAATTATAATTATAATTTGCTTCCTTCCTGAAATTTGCCGTTTTTCCCTTAAAAAATTATATTTAATCCCCTGTTTTACCCCCTGGTGCCTCCAAATAACCTAGATAATACGCAATTATGTTCAGTTATTTCTGCTATCATATCGAGTCAATCATATTTTCCATTTGTAAGAGTTTTCTAGTGAGTTATCGGAAGTAAACCAGAAAAAAGATGTTTTTTTCGTCAAAAAATAGCAATTTTACACCCTGAAAACCTACTTTTCAGCATTTTTATCTATAATTTTATCTCAATTATGCCTAATTCTGGTATTATCTAAATGAGTTAGTATATTATTTACTTTAAGGATAGTCCATACCCTCCTAAGCATGATTTCAGTTTTTCCCTGATAATTTGAAATGTGTTGATTTTTTAAATTTAAAATTTAGAACGCATTGAATTAAAAAGTTCCAACTCCCCTCCATTACACTTTTTTTTCAAACAAATTGCACTTTTGAAATCCATGATCATTTGTCGAAAAACTTTGCTACAGTTTTTTTTAAAACTCATTACTTCCAAAAATATAAAGCTTTTTGTTCATGACCCTATAAAAACGTTGATTCTTTAACTTCATCTCTCCCTCACGGGGCGAATTTTGATTCTTTTCAAAATATGTGGCTTTTTTTGCGCAGAGGCCAACTGAACAAAATGAAAAAACCCGCATGGTTATATCTCGTTCACAAGGGGAGTTGGAACTCTTTAAATGTTGGTCATCAAGCTAAAATTACTTTCAGAGAAAATCACATTTAAAGATTTTTTCTTCTTCCATCGCTTGTGTAAACAAAATTGAATAGCGATCAAATTCTATTGTGAATGTGAGATGTTGGAATGTATGAAAAGTTAAAAAGGTAGAAAACTATCTCATTAAATAATGATAGTGTGTATAATTATAAAGAAAACCACCTGGTTTTATTTTTAACGATAATAAAGCAAAATATTGAATACGAAAAGTAAACAAAGCCGAAAAAGTATGTATGGCGTCATGCATGTGGGTATATTGAGAGAAATCTCTTTTATTTCACCGAAAGATTAATTACTTGTGTAAACAAAGATTTTTTTGCCTTTTGGTTTTTGCTAATAACTCCATAATTATTTGGAATTTTAAAATTCTGATTGCAGAATCTGTTTTTAAATAAAAAATTGAAAGGAAATATTGAAAAAAATTTTTTTTCAAAAAAATTCACCTCGGAGGGTATGGACTATCCTTAAATGAGATATGTTATTGTTTATTTGAGCTTTTAGTAAAGAATATGCAAAAAATAGTTTAAAAAACATGATTTTTCCCTATTTTCTCCTAACCAAACCTCCTGAAAACGATTTTTGAAATTTTTTTTACTACAAACTAATTTTGAACATATCTTTAGCACGACTACCAAGTTTCAAGTCGTTTGAATCACTAACTGTCAAGGAATAACTAATTATATATCACTGTAAATGCTATTTTCCTTAAGGAACCCTTATAAACGCCAAAAGTACTCCTACTTTAACACCCTGATTCCATGTAAAAGCTACCGATTTGACAAGGTTATCACACCTTTCCTAAAAGCGGAGACCCTATAGATAACAAAAAACCAAGTTTCCCTTTTACCTAAAGACTGAGCCGAAAACCCAAAATTTTTGGATTTAGCTCATGGGCTAATACCGTGGCATAAAGTTATTAAACATGCAATGCAATGGTTCCCCGTGATTAAAAAATCTAACGTCAATACGGAAAAAAGCAGTCCCCACCCTTTTGATTAAAGATCTCTAGGTATTCCGGCTAAAGCATTTTTAGTTTACTATCAACAATGGAGTATTGAACAGAAAAACTTTTTATCCAGAAGATCTGAAACACATCAAAATATTCATAATAAATATTTCACGATACGATATATGCAGTAGTAAATACATTGTGCGTACAGGAAAACAACAAAAAGATTAAAATCGCTGTAAATTGTCAAAACATGAATTGTAAACAATTGCGATTTTCTTGTACAAACCCAGAACGTCATGATTAAAGGATATAGGATATAGACTACAGACAACAACGCTCGCCACCCATGTTCAGCATGCGTCCAGTTCACGAAAAATAAAATTTAGGAATTGGCATTGATAAGTTTGCCCATGTTGTAGAACTCGAAAAACTGATCAAAAAATGTACGGGATCGTTTGGCTACGACCGACTGTTGCAAAGATATCGTCGATCAAAGATATTGATGACGTCATAGCCGCAGTAACAAATAAAATTTGGGCCCAAATGTTGCGTCACCCCATCACCCGTATTGCGGATCCTAAAAAACGTCAATTATCCCTATTGGTTCTTTAGATATTTCCCCAAAAACGTCGCATTCGATAGGGGATGCAATGCAATGGTTCCCCGTGATCATAAAACATCTGACATCAAATGCCACGTGCTTATACTAATCGTGAATGTGTCTTGCGTGGTCGGACTGCCGCTATATGACCACGATTAAGAAGATTTTGACCATTAAAAACCAAAAAAACAAACATCAAGTATCCCGGGTAAAAACTTTTTACCGAACTTTACTTCGAAAAGGATGGGTCAAAATCGCCTTTCCCGTAAACGAACCCTGCTACGAAAATTTCAATTTTGTAGAACTCGAAAAACTGATCAAAAAATGTACGGGATCGTTTGGCTACGACCGACTGTTGCAAAGATATCGTCGATCAAAGATATCGATGACGTCATAGCCGCAGTACCAAATAAAATTTAGGCCCAAACGATGCGTCACCCCATCACCCGTATCGCTGACCCCCAAAAACGTCAGTTATCCCTATTGGTTCTTGAGATATTTCCCCAAAAACGTCGCGTTCGATTGGGGATGCAATGCAATGATCTCCCCCGTGATCATAAAAAAACTGACGTCAAATGATGCCACGTGCTTTTGGAATGATCGTGAAAAAAGTGTCTTTCGCATCTACGTGGTTTTACGCGCACATAAGAGGACGATGACCGTAAATTAAAAGTAAATATATCACTCTCTAAAATAAAAGTGTGACACACAGCGCGGATTATTATAATAAGACTAGTATCTCGCGTAAAAGTTTTTACGGCTTTAATTTCGAAACAGATGTGGAAGAATCCCGTGTTCCCGTGTGAGAGAATCCCGTGAAAAACATTTCAATTACGGAATCGGGACTGGAAAGTGTACTGATGTTGCAGCTTGAAAAACTGAGCAAAAAAATGTATGGGATCGTTTGGCTACAACCAACCGTTGCAGAGATAACCTCGATCAAATGTTGCGACACCCTTATCACCCGTGTCACCAACCCTAATAAACGTCGGTTATCCCTATTCGTTCTCGAGATATTTCCCCAAAAACGTCGCGTTCGATTGGGGATGCAATGCAATGATCCCCCGTGATCATAAAAAAACTGGCGTCAAATGATGCCACGTGCTTTTGGAATGATCGTGAAAAAAGTGTCTCTCGCATCTACGTGGTTTTACGCGCTCGTAAGAGGACGATGACCGTAAATTAAAACTAAATATGTCACTCTCTAAAATAAAAGTGGGATGCACCATGGAGGTATAAAACAGAAGGAGAACGAACTCAAAATCTGCTATTGTACTATCCGTGATGCGCTGCATTGTTTAAGTCCTCAGTGTGTAATAACATATAATTGCTATCATCTTGCATAATTTTTATAATTTTGGCGTTCTTGCGTGAAAATTTCGTTCATATCAACTCTCCAATGTGATTAAAGATCGTTAGGGTAAAGTTTTTAGCATGCATAATCTGTAGGAATTGGGAGAATTATGCAAAAACGTCACAAATATGCAACGAAAACATTGCAACTTTAGGTCTATATATCTCGTGATCCCCTCAAGCAGTTTCGCCGAGCTTCAGTTTTTGAAGAGAGAATAATCCTAAGTTTTTGCACGTACCGGCACTATCGAGGCGCATTTAAGTCAGAAGATATGTAGATTGGAACTTATACATGAATTACGCAATATCTTCAACTCTGTATAAAAACATAAATTTTCATTTGTTTCTCAAGGAAGCTTTGGGTTTAGTAATCTGCTTGTCTTTATGCAGCAAGTTGATCCGTTGTTATAATGGATGATATTGGGTTTTTAAATTGTCGTTAATTTTTAAAAAAGTATTCGTTTCACCGACAACCAGCCGAAAGCGCATCACGGATGACATCAAAGTGATACCGCAATGAATAGAATAGTCATTATCTGAATAATAGAAAAATAAGAGTTCGTTCTCCTTCTGTTTTATACCTCCATGGATGCACAAAGCGAATTAGTATAATAAGATATATTATACTCGATTCTCTTTTTGTCTGTTTGTCTGTATGTCACACAAAATGGTAGATGTCAGCTTATTTTCAAAGCTTATTAAACAGTCTGGAAGATTGACTGTTGAGAAAATGGTCCAAATAATAATAATGAAAATGATAATAACCGTTTATAGTTCTAGTTCCATTGTTTACAAAATGTTTCTTCTATCAGAAATCTAAACAACTCAGGTTTGCGTACGTTGCTATAAACCATAAAAAATCATGTCTAAATTTTATTTATTTATTTTTATAACGTTTATATTTAGTTACAAAAGACTGCTCATTGGCTCATTATAATAATAATAATAATCTATATATTAATACCCGATTCTCCGTCTGTCTGTCTGTCTGTTTGTTTGTTTGTTTGTTCGTTTGTTTGTAAGTCACGCAAAATGGTAGATTGAGTTGTGAGCGAAATTATTTCTTTTTTTGTGTGCGACGTGAGTTCGAAGCAAATACATTGCAACCCCAAACGAACGTGACTTTTTTTGGCTGATGAACTAATGGGAATAACGTTTTGTTTTTATCATTATTGTTAGTTTTATATTCCACATTGACTTGGCTTTGAAAACAGTACATCAATCAAATACAAAGTCACTAACTGATTAAATATTTTGGACAAAAAGCAGCAGTGGCAGAACGTGGCAGCATATGTTCGGTTTGCCACTAACTCTTGCCTGACTGTCTGAGACGGGTGAACTTTTTTTTGGAGCAATCAAAATGTTTAAAAACCGATAGGTAAAAAAAGAGTATCATATCAAAACAAAATGTTTTTTTTTTTTGCTTTTCTTTTAATAAATTAATTTCTTCTTTTAATTGTTAAGCGTTCTGATCGAACGTTTTTTTATTCTATTTATTCATTTAGCACGTGCCTTTTTTCTCTCCTCCGTGTGAACTTTTTAAGAAGAGAAACCATTTTCCCCCTGTTTGATAGCACCCATGTTAGAGCGCGTAACGTTTTTAAAACAAAAGCTAATAAAAAGTTTTTTTCTCTCTACGTTTTGAGTGCATTGTTGTACTGATCAACGATTGTTTTAAAAAATAAATAACACATGAAATTTGGGTTTTTTTGGAACCATTGTTTAAACTGATATTTGATATTTGATTTCGAATCTGCCTCTAGGATAACTGACGTTTTTTCGGGTCCGCGATACAGGCGATGGGGTGACAAAAAATTTGGGTCTAATTTTTTTGGGAGGGGTCTGTGACGTCATCAAAATCTTTGAAGAATGATATCTCTGTAACGGTTGATCGTAGCGGAACGATCCCATACATTTTTTTAATCAGTTTTTCGAGCTCTACAACATGGTAACACTTTCGGTTGCCAATTCCTTAATTTTATTTTTCGTGAAGTCAACGCATGCTGAACATGGGCGGCGAGCGACGCCGCCTTGGCGGCTAGTCTATATATTAATAGCCGATTCTCTGTCTGTCTGTCTGTCTGTCTGTCTGTCTGTTTGTTTGTTTGTTTGTAAGTCACGCAAAATGGTAGATTGAGTTGTGAGCGAAATTATTTTTTTTGTGTGCGACGTGAGTTCGAAACAAATACAATGCAACCCCCAATCGAACGTGACTTTTTTCGGCTGATGAACTAATGGGAATAACGTTTTGTTTTTATTATTATTGTTAGTTTTATATTCCACGTTGACTTGGCTTTGAAAACAATACATCAACTAAATACAAAGAAACTAACTGATGAAACATTTTGGACAAAAAGCAGCAGTGGCAGAACGTGGCAGCATGTGCGGTTTGCCAGTGTATCTTAGCGCATTCCTGACTGTCTGAGACGGGTGAGCTTTTCTTTGAGCAATCAAAATGTTTAAAAACCGATAGGTAAAAAAAGAGTATCATGAAACAAAATATTTTTTTTGGTTTTCTTTTAATAATTTAATTTCTTTTACTAATTATTATGCGTTCAGATCGAACGTTTTTTTTTTCTTTTTCTAATTGTTATGCGCTTCAGATCGAACGTTTTTTTTATTCACTTTATTCATTTAGCACGTGCCTTTTTTCTCTCCTCCCGTGTGATCTTTTTAAGAAGAGAAACCATTTTCTCCTTACGTTTGATATCACCCATGTTAGAGCGGGTAACTTTTTTAAAACAATAGCTAATAAAAAGTTGAAGTTTTCTCTCTATACGTTTTGAGTGTATTGTTACACTGATAAAAGATTGGTTTTACCAGAGGTTGTGATCGGGGAGTCAGCAATGTAAGATCACACATAAATTATTTCTCTTCTTGTGCGCGACGACAGTGTGAAACCATTGTATTGAGACCCTAATCGAATGCGACGTTTAGGGAAAATTATCTCGATAACCAATAGGGATAACTGACGTTTTTTGGGGTCCGCGATACAGGCGATAGGGTGATGAGAAATTTAGGTCTAATTTTTTTGGGGGACGGGTCTGTGACGTCATCAAAATTTTTGATCAACGATATCTCCGTAACGGTTGGTCGTAGCAAAAACGTTCCCATACATTTTTTGATCAGTTTTTCAAGCCCTATAACATGGGCACACTTATTATTGCCAATTACTTAATTTTATTTTTCGTGAAATCTGAAGATGACACAACGCATGCTGAACATGGACGGTGAGCGACGCAAACTTGGCGGCTAGTCTATATATTAATAGCCGATTCTCCGTCTGTTTGTTTGTTTGTTTGTTTGTTCGTTTGTTTGTTTGTTTGTAAGTCACGCAAAATGGTAGATTAAGTTGTGAGCGAAATTATTTCTTTTTTTGTGTGCGACGTGAGTTTGAAGCAAATACATTGCAACCCCAATCGAACGTGACTTTTTTTGGCTGATGAACTAATAGGAATAAAGTTTTATTTTTATCATTATTGTTAGTTTTATATTCCACGTTGACTTGGCTTTGAAAACAGTACATCAACTAAATACAAAGAAACTAACTGATTAAACATTTTGGACAAAAAGCAGCAGTGGCAGAACGTGGCAGCATATGTTCGGTTTGCCACTGACTCTTGCCTGACTGTCTGAAACGGGTGAACATTTTTTTTGAGCAATCAAAATGTTTAAAAACGATAGGTAAAAAAGAGTATCATATCAAAACAAAATGTCTTTTTTTTATTTGCTTTTCTTTTAAAAAATTAATTTCTTCTTTTAATTGTTAAGCGTTCTGATCGAACGTTTTTTTTTTATTCTATTTATTCATTTAGCACGTGCCTATTTTCTCTCCTCCGTGTGAACTTTTTAAGAAGAGAAACCATTTCCCCCTTACGTTTGATAGCACCCATGTTAGAGCGCGTAACTTTTTTAAAACAATAGCTAATAAAAAGTTGACGCTTTCTCTCTATACGTTTTGAGTGTATTGTTACACTGATAAAAGATTGGTTTTACCAGAGGTTGTGACTTCGAATCTGCTTCTGGTTGAACACAAGTTGTACGAGCCGTTTATAAGGAAATTTGACATTTATTGATACAGTGATACAGAGCGGGTGGACATAGGCCGCGAGCGGCGCCGCCTTAGCGGCTAGTATCTATATATTAATAGCCGATTCTCTGTCTGTTTGTTTGTAAGTCACGCAAAATGGTAGATTGAGTTGTGAGCGAAATTATTTTTATTTTTGTGTGCGACGTGAGTTTGAAGCAAATACATTGCAACCCCAATCGAACGTGACTTTTTTTGGCTGATGATCTAATAGGAACTTATAAGAGCCAGATGGCGCAAAACGGTAGCAGCAAAAGTACTTGCCACAAGAATGCTTTCAAAATTTTACTTAAAGTTCTTAAAAGTTCTGTAAACGTTATTTCTTGAAATATCTTACTGGTGGAAAACAGGCATAAACGATAAGGTTTAAAATTATTAACTCGTGTATATAGGGTCTAATTGTAACACACCAGCAATTTAATTTATTAGAGGACAAAAAAATAATACATGCATGGGCTGTTTATAACGTACGTTTTTTTATAAGAGCTTATCAGAGATATGATATCTTTTTTTACATATCTCTGAGCTTATGTAGAAAAAAAACTCGTTTCTTCGAAAAACAAATGTATGTTTTGAATTATAATTTCTTGAAACCGAAAATGAATTCGAACAGATAACTGCCTTTTTTAACTGGATTTTTGAAAACCTTGATGATAAAAGACAGAACAGATAACTAACAAACGTAGAATGTAACAAGAAAGTCTGATCTGTGCTTTACTACTGACACGAAAAACATATCTATTTTCAAGTGCCAAAGTACATTGATTCAGTACCATAATTAACTAAAAGTCCTAGCTTCATGTAGACCTATTTGATTAATATCCATTCCTTCATCAATTAAGTGATAAAATATCAAAGAAAACGTATTTTAATTAAATGCATGTGATTTAAAACCTTCGAAAATTCAAAAGGCTGCGTTTGTTCATTAGAATGTATATTGAGTTCTTAACGGGGACTCGCAGACTCTAAATCGCAGACTGATTGCCATTTCGGCCGGAGTAGGAGGAGGAGTAGGAGTAGGAGGAGGAGTCGGAGTCCACGGGTGTTTTAATACGGTATTCGCTATCGCTGCTACCGTAGTAACGTTTTGTTTTTATTATTATTGTCAATTTTATATTCCACGTTGACTTGGCTTTGAAAACAATACATCAACTAAGGAACTAACTGATTAAACATTTTAGACAAAAAGCAGCAGTGGCAGAACGTGGCAGCATGTTCGGTTTGCCAGTGTATCCTAACGTTTGCCTGACTGTCTGAGATGGGTGAACTTTTTTTCGAGAAATCAAAATGTTTAAAAACCGATAGGTAAAAAAAGAGTATCATGAAACAAAATGTTTTTTTGCTTTTGTCTTAATAGTTGTCTTAATTTCTTTTAATCGATTTCTTTTAATCTATTTTAATCTGATCGAATGTTTTTTATTCATTTCATTCATTTAGCACGTGCATTTTTTTCTCCTTCCATGTGTTCTTTTCAAGAGAAACCATTTTTTCACCTACTTCTGACAGCACCCATGTTAGAGCGCGTAAAACAAAAGCTAATAATAAGTTGAAAAGTTTTCTCTCTCTGCGTTTTGAGTGTATTGTTAAACTGATATTTGATTGGTTTAAAATCGTAAAGAAAAACCACGTGAAGTTTACGTTCGGAATGCATTGTGTAAAGCAAGAAAGTCCGCTGACGTTTTAAATGCGACCGCGACAATAAACGGCTGAGTTAAGAACATGCAAGATTTGAAACACCAGGAACGTATTTCTCTTCACGTACAAACGAGCTTTATGTAGCGATAAAGCCTGCAGCAAAGGAAGTCTTATCGCTGGTTTCAAGTGTAATAATTTGGAGCAGGTGGTAATACAACACAGGCTGAAAATGGGCGGCGGCTAGTAACAATAATAATGATATATTTCACAGTATCTCCAAAATTTTACAATTGGCTCTCCACCTGGAATTTGAGAAAATTATGTATATGCAGCGTCTAAAAAATATTGTATATTAAAAAAATACTGGCAGAAACTAGAGAGAAAGTCGTAGTATAGGACCCCAGCAGGCACCCAACGTTTATTTAACGTTAGTCTACGGTTGATTCTAGGTTTAACGTTACCAACGTAAAATCAACGTTATTCCAACGTTACATACTTACGTTAGTATAACGTTAGAAAGTTACATCAGGACAACGTTAAATTTCGTTAATTTACGTTATACTAACGTTAGTGTTACGTTATTTTTTACGTTGTGGTAACGTTAGTGGTTTCGTAGAATGGAAGTCTTTTTTTAACGTTAAATACTTACGTTTGTAAGGGCTATCATAGGTAAGTCCTTGAGGATGATATGAATTTTGATTCGCACTTGATATACATTTTCGCCTTTTCAATTAAGAAGTATATCTCTTGAAAAAACTCGCTTTTACCGTGCTAACCTAGTATTTCTATTTTACACATGGTAATATGTCTATTATATCTATTATATACTTCGCGCTAGTCTAGCCGTAAAACGAGAAATCAGTTGGATTATTTAATTTTAGTTTTGCTGGCAAGATCTGTACTACATGACTTATAGATGATAGCTAGAGTATTAGGGCCTGCTACTTGATTATTTTGAATAGAAATCTTTTACTCAAGGTTTCTGATTAATTTTGTTGTATCCCCAGAGTGTTTTGCTTTGTGAACATATGAAAGCACAAAATGTCTGTTCTATGGACATAAGTCAGCTGGAAAATAGATATCTGTTCTAGCATGAATTTCCATTGATTTTCATTTATTACAATTTGCCGTAACCACAAGCATTCGTTTAACACCTTCACTTATATTTGTTTCTTTTTCTTCTATTAGGCTTGCGTAAATATTGACATAAAAATATACTTTTCTTGTCAATTAAAGGTAAATATCAACCTCTATGACTATTCGCTGTTTTCGTCATTTGTCTTACTTTGTTGGGATGGACACCGGGATTTGTTTATAATGACTTCAGAAGTCATTACAATGTTATAACATTTTGATGTTGTTAACGAAATTTAACGTTGTCCTGATGTAACTTTTTAACGTTATGCTAACGTAAGTATTTAACGTTACACTAATTAAAAAAAGACTTCCATTCTAACCAACCACTAACGTTACCACAACGTAAAAAATAACGTAACACTAACGTTAGTATAACGTTTGGTGCCTGCTAGGACGTGGCTAGGTGTAGACTTTGATGGTAGATTATTGAAGATCTATCCAGCGCTGTATTGGAATTGTATTTTTCTTTTCCGTGGTGGAAAACGGGACCAGGTTGATCTTTACGCTGTGATCTTGGTAATCCTTCTTCTGTCATGTAAATACGTTGGCCAGCTCAGACATTGTGTTGCTTTGAAAACAAGCTTGACTGATGCCAAGTCTATTCTTTCTTTGATCGGGAGCCATTTTAAAACAAGATTATTGTTCATTTTATAGTATCGACCATATGCAAGACAATCTTTGTAGGGCCTATGTAACAAGACATGAAAAAAGCAGTACTAGGTTATTCAAGAAAATCAACCAAATCTCTCAATCACGCCTGTTTTTTCAGTTTATTCATCACTAATAATTATTTAGTACCCAGTTTCCGTAAAGCTTTAAAAATTAGTGGCTTTCGCAATAACCCAAAGGCTTATTGTGCCATTTTACATAATCACATGATGCTTTAAGATAACATTAAAATGCATAAGCCACACAACCCACATAGTTTTGAATAACATAATTTTGAAGACCTTTCTGCTAGATGACTCTCAAAAAGTTTTATATCAACAGCAGTTGTTTCTAGTTTTCGAGTTATGAGTTCAATCTTATTACTCATTTTCTTTGTTCATGTCTTGGTTGGTAAGGTAAGCAAATTTGAAAACCTTGAAGTAACATTAAATTTTTGAAAAAACATTTGACTTATATACACGACAGGTAAAGGTAGCGACAAGTTCGTGGCGATGTAAGTTGCCAGAAAATGAACGTGTCGACAATCTGATTGTAAAATCAATCTTGTCTCGTCATCTGATATTGGTTTTAAAATAGTAAGTTCCGATTAACGTCTCCACACGTGAAACACTGTTAAAAATAATTATTTCATAATTGTTCTAGGAGTTACCTGATCGTATAAAAGATATATTGAAGTACAATGTCAAAGATTTACCTTCCTTTGTAAAAGCCTTCAGCTTACAACAGGAATTTGAAGCTGATGAACAATATTCTCGCAGCAGAAATTTTGGTGAGTCAATTATGAGAAATTTTTATGAGAATTTTTGAACTCAGACTTTTATTAGATTTGTTTGAATGGTTAATGGCACAAATTATTGTCTTGTCAATTCTTATTTGAGGGACGTGTATATCTGTAGATGTATATCATTTCGTAAGGAACCACATACTCTGCCACAGCAATATACAATAGATACGAAATGTGGAGAATATGAGATAACAAAATGATCATAAACTAAATTTAGATAAAAAGGTTGTGACACTTGACGATGAACATTGTAAGCCACGACCCGTCGTAATTGAAGTTAGGCAACCGAATGATCCAAATTCCTTCTACTATCCATATTTCGTAACATTGCATAGGTGTGCGGGAAGTTGTGGAGCAAATCCGTTTGGGACAAAATGCGTAGCATCAGGTAGGTAGCTGTGGAATCAAACACATCATACAAGGATATTAAAATGAGCAGACAGATGCTCGGGGACTACACTTTTGATAAATTGTAGAAATTTAATGGATACTGAAAAATGCAATTCACTACATTTCTAAAAATTTACATTTCCAGTATGTTGGAAATACTTTTCTTTTCTCTCTTAGTTACCGAACTCGTTAAAGTTCGAGTCGCAAGAATTTCTTGGCTTGAAGAACAAGGTAGCAATCTAGATCTTTCATCAGGGGTTGCGTATATTTCCAATCAAAATGAAAGTCAATGCAGATGCGAATGTAGGAATGACAAAACACATTGTAACCATTTTCAAAACTGGGACAAAAATATTTGTCAATGTGTTTGTAACAAACGATGCCCTGAAAATTACGTATACCATCCTCATGACTGTTGCGTCTGTCCAACCATGCGACAGTGTTCTAGGAAGCAGCATTGGGATTGGAGAAAATGTGCATGTATTTGCAAGAAAACGAAAGCATGCAAAATATCTCATAAAATTCGAGATCCAACTACATGCAAGTGTCGGTGTCCCTTTGTTTATTGTCGTTATGGAGCAGTATTGGACGAAAAGACATGCTTGTGCCAAAGCCGCAATAACCTCATCGGACGGTAGTTCAGTAATATAAAACAAGTTAAATGGTTAAATGTAGTATAATATGTACTAATGTTGTTGTTATTGTCTCTGAATTTTTCGAATGCACATTACTGTTCATTTATTATGTTATTCATCAATTTACATGTGTGTTGACAAAGTCATTGGAAGTTTTCATTTAATGCGTCACAAATATTGCCTGAACTCATATTGAAAAAGTGTCTTTTTATTGCAGGAAAAAAAGCATAGCACGCTTTATGATCAGCATTTTTCGTCTTGATAACCATTTATGGCATGGCCTAAAACACAAGGACTCGATTTAAACTCCAGGCTTCTTAGTTCCTAATTTTTTCCTTTCGCTATTCCGCTGAAATACTAGAACTTCCGGTTCATTTAGACACGCTTCAGGGCAATGATCAAATCCATTGCACATGGATTTGCAGACATGGTATCTTATCTCACAACATCTCATTCCATCTCTTATTTCATTGCTATTTTGCTGCGGACTATCAAACGTGCCATGAACGTTGGAAAAACTCACTGATTCAAAACTGCAATGGACACTGCAACGGCTTCTTTTTTTCTTTGTTTTTGATTGGCTTCTTTAACAACAACACGTTTTTTTCATGACTAACATCCAAAATAAAAAATAAAAGCCTTTTTTTGTTAAAATTTTCACGCTGATTAAAAAGAATTTAATCGCTAATTAAAAGATTTTTGGTGTAAAAGATGAAGTTCATTCTGCTATTTCTGATGGTGTTCTTTGTTGCATGCAAAAACGAGTTATTGCCGCTGTGAATCAACGTCAAAAGATCAAAACAAACAGCCGACAGCTACTCGTCGTATCCAGTTCAACAAAAAAAGATTCTGTGCGCCGATTAACATCTACCCAAATCATTCAGCCACATTCCAGTTCGTTATTTCTGGTGATAATGATATCGAAAAGCCCACTTGCTTTTTCCATCTGAGAAAACAATGTCAGGAATGGCTCGTATCATTTGGAATGCAAGGTTTGTTTAAACACCGCACGTGTACAATGATATTCATCGAACTGTCAAAAACGTTACTGAAAAACACTTTATGTGGACATATGATAACTGTCTGCTAACAGAACTACCATTCTATTACGCGAACAATTGTTGCCTGCTATCCGATGCTGCTAACGCAAACGATGCCCCTGAACCAACGAATGTTCCAGACCAGCTCGATATCCTAAACACAAAATGAAATCACTACAGTATTGGTCACTTGAATACCCAATTTATCAAAAGCAAAACTGCTCAACTCGAGGCTCAACTCTGAGGCACCAGTTCGACATTCTAGCAATCTCTGAGACCTGGTTGATTTAAAAGCCCGGACTCGTAAAACAGCTCACATTCTCTGGATACGCTCCGTTCAAATATAACAACAGAAAGTTTTCATTGTCTTCCAAACGCCCGAAGGAGGTTTGCTCAACTTTTCATCGTATCTTGAAACCGTGCCCTCAGAAGATCAATGTTCATTCTGACACCTTCAAAAAGCACTTTAACTTGACTTCTGGAGGACTGCTCAACTCAAAACCGAAATCCGAATACGCATTGTACCAACTTATCGAACAACTACCTGAACCCGAAAGTCCGTTCACAATCGCTGAAACAATTTTGTAAGTATGACTATTGCACATAGAGACTTATGTAGTATAAACGACATTGTGTTTAGACTTCATTCATTATTTCTTTGTAGATAATGATCATTCTAGTAATCGTCTAGTACAATAATATTAAACTAATTGCACATCAAACGAAATAGCTACTAATGCTTATTTTTTTTTTTTTTTTTTGACATTTATTCGGGTTCCATTATACAAATGGTTCTTATCCCTATAATAACATAATAATTAATAATAATAATACGTTTATTTACGATCGTTCTCCTGTTTACATGTCATTTTACTTAAGAATTATGAAAATACACTGATATTGAATCACTGAATTACTAGCAATCCCCCTGAAACCACTCTTAATGAGGCTAACTTACAGGCACCCTCCTTATCTGGGACCTTATAGGTATGAGAGAATTTTGTTTTATCTCTGGCTGCACTATTGTTTCATGTCGCATTGTTGATTTCGTATTGTGGTATCTCAACACTTTAAGGACACCTTGTAACAGGCGCCTTCCTTTCGGGGACATTTGAGGTAGGAGAGATACCCTTACTCCCTTCCAACTTGCCTATTCAGAAATGTCCATTCCCTGAATGTGATTATACCACAACTTATGTCACAGACGTCCTGGCAATGCAAATGCACTTTGCAGGTGTACATACTGCCAGCCCTTGATTTTCGACGAAGGTGGGAGCCAAGATTGAGAAAGTACGTCGCCCCATCATATATTTAGCTGGTTCAACAGAAGAATGGTCATACTTTATCACTCGTTGGGGTGATTATAAAGACGCAACGAAAATCTCTGGAAAAGATCTTATAATTCAAAAAACAAAACATGCATCGATTTGGGAAGCTTGATATCTCGTGGTGATAATTTACAAGGTGTGAAAGCCGTAATAGTACGTCTATTGAACATAATAACATAAAAATTGAAGATCCAAACGGTAGTAAGTTATATCAGAATATGAAAGGTGCCTCCAAAGTGAAGTGTTGTAACGACTTAAAAACTACATTGATCTAAATATTCTTAAAGCATTTTGTTATCATATTTAAACGTGAATTCTATTAGGAACAAATTGGATAATCTATCAACTTTTCTTGGTATAACCCTTGATTTAGCAGAAACTAAACTTGATGTTTCTTTTCCTTCGTCTCAATTTGATTTAGAGGGATATAAATCTTCATATAGGTTAGATAAAAATTCCCGTAGTGGAGGTTTAATATCGACATTCCATCTCACCATCTTAAAGATTTTATCATACCAGAGAGCTTTCAAGTTGTTCCTATATAACTAGATCTTAGAAAACATAAATGATGAATTGTATCAATTTATAGACCACCGCATCTAAAACTACAGGAATTTCTAGAATGTCTATCAAATGTACTAGATTTCTATTCCGAATATAATGGTGTTAATGTGATAGGTGATTTTAACTCTGATCCAAATTGTTGTCTGAGTTTTTGGGAAATCACGTGCTATATAACCACATTCTTTCTAAAACGTGTTGGAAACTTATGAAAGGCACTTGCACTGATTTAATCCTTTCAAATCAAAAACACTCCCTACTTAATACCAGTACTTATGAGACTGGGCTTAGTGATTATCGGCTGTTGATATACACGATCCTTAAAACTACGTATGAGAAATTGCCTGCAAAGACAATCTCCAATAGATCATACAAATGTTTCAGTCAAGATCTTTTTAATAACGATTTACATCATCCTTTATCGAGTACTCGTATAAACGATTATGAGGATTTTGAACAAATTTTCACGTCTTTTCTTGATAGATTTGCGCCTGTGATCAGGGGTAGCCACCAACCACATCAGAATGGTAAATCAGACCCTACGTAAGGTATTCATGACTCAGTCACGTGTTAAGTCCATTGCTTATTTCTAGAAGCCTATATGAAGCAGAGAAATCGTGTTGTCAAGCTAAATCGAGATTTAAAAAGGGATCTTTTTTGTGAGGGGGGTTTCGTGTCATAATGCCGTAGCAGGATGTCGTCGTCGCAGAGTACGGCGAAGCTTCGAGTGTTGCAGTCGCACGTTACGCCGACTCTCGAGTGTCTCAGTCGCATAAGATGTCGTTGCATAAGTCACCGTCGTAGCCTCCCTTTGATTGTCTGGTCCTTATTTTACATGGCCTTTTCACGGTAGTTCGTCGTCACATTTGTAGTTCGTCGTCGCACTTGTAGTTCGTCGTCGCACTTGTTGTTCGTCGCATAGTTTTCAAAAGTTTCATCAACTCTTCGCTTTGCAACACTTCAAACTCTTTTACTACTCTTTCTTCGACCTCTGAGAACAGCCGCTCCAAAGCTTCAGAGTCAAGATGTTTATTCCCGTCAGTCTTTTCGCGTGTGTATACTCTGTAGCAGGATTTATGATAGAAAAGTTCCATCGCTACAATAGCTTGCCAGTCACCACTTACATCCGCCAGGAGTCTTTCGTTGTCGTGTTTCCTTTTTGCAAAAGATTGAAGAACCTTCATTTTCGGTGACAAGTTTTGTCAATTTTTCATAACCTTTTTTTGGCTTGGTTATTCATTTTGGCTTGTGGCAGATGCAGCACTCGGTATCTGCTAACACTTTCCCTAAAAAAGAAACTTGAATCGTATGTTTGCTAATACCTTACAGGATTTAATTATTGCAGATCAAGAGTATAAATAAACCGTATTTTGCGGAATTTGTTTTTTTCGGATTGGACATAAAGTTCAGTTAATATAAAATGTATATTTTGCGCAATATTTTATTGCAATGAGTTGAAGGGAAAAATCCACAACAAATAATTGCGCATTCTTTTAAAGGAAGAGCTGATAATGAATAAATAAAATTCTATCCGAGTTGGTGTGTTAAAATAGGGGGTTAATGTTTATGATTGTGCAGCGATGGTGTAGTGATGGTGCAGCGATGGTGTAGTGGTTAGTACCTTTGAGTGCGACCGCTGCGACCCGTGTTCGAGTCCAGTCATGCCGTATCTCAATACACCACTCCGATGCGCTTTAAAAGCAGCGTGTCAGCCCATTAGGAGCCATCGACTGACTGCACACTGGTCCTCGGGCAAGTTAGAGCAATGCTATACGTATCTCTGGCGGTAAGTCAACTAATAGTTGCAAGTCGGCGGGCGGAAGAACCAACCATTACGGATGGAAGCCCAAGGACTTAAAACTCTCGTTACTTACTTACTTACTTACTTACTTACTGATTGAAGTCAACTATGGCATACCTAAACGATCTCTTTTTCTTGATGAAGATCGACGCAAATGTTGGTCTGCAGGATTCAAATCAACTGCTAAAGGACTATTAGAACTTCCATCGCCTAGCGTTTCTAACAATCTCTTGTGCGTGTATGAGCAGTAGCAATTTCGGTGGAAAAAGCTTCAGTAGGGCCCGCTAACAATCTTTTTACTTTTTCATCTCCTCTGACATTGCTAAAAAGAAAGGGAATTTTACATGACGTATTTAAATTTTCGCCGATTAAGATAGATCATTCTTCCACGGATTTGAAAGAGAGCCTAATTTCGGTGATGTCGTCAAATCGATCATCTCAATCTGCTTATGGTAAATATAAATAAAAATAAAATTAAAAAAAAAAACATACATCGTACCTTGCATTTATCAATGTTTTCATCTTTAACAGTATCATATCTAATATCATATCACCTGCAAAATTAAAAGCACCAATCTCTATCACTTCACCTGATCGGATCAAGCAAACTCTTCAAGGTTACAGAATAGAGAATAAGCAACTGAAAGAGGAATTGTCCAAAATGCAAGAAGAAATTTCAAAAAAGTCTTTACCATTAGATAAAAACTTAGGTGAAGATTTGGTCAAAATCATGTCTAACTGTTCAAATCGAAACATACCTCCTTTTATGAAGTTATTTTGGGAAGAGCAACAAAAATATTTATCCTGTTCATCTTCTGGTGTCCGATACCATCCAATGATAATACGCTATTGCTTGGGTTTAGCAGCTAAGTCTCCTTCCTTTTATGATGAAATAAGGCTTGATGAAAAAAATGGTAGTGGTTTTCTTGTTTTGCCTAGTCGAAGACGATTAAGGGACTATAAGAACTACATTCGTCCACAGCAGGGTTTCAATAAATGTGTCATCCAAGAGTTGGCCAGTATTGTTTCTAAATTTCAAGCAATTGAAAGGTATGGTATTTTGTTGATGGATGAAATGAAGATACAAGAGAGTTTAGTTTGGGATAAACATACTGGTGACTTAATTGGCTTTGTTGATCTGGGTGATGTGGATGTCAATTATGCTACATTAAAGAAAGCTGAAGAAATTGCTTCTCATGTATTGGTCTTTCTTTTGAGAAGCATTGTAAACCCATTAAAATTTTCTTTGGCAAATTTTGCAACAACAAATGTCACTTCCGTGCAAATTTTTCCATTATTTTGGAAAGCAGTTGGGATCCTTGAGGATAAATGTGGCATAAAAGTAGTCGGTGTAACCTCAGATGGTGCTTCTGCCAACAGATCTTTCTATCGCATGCATTTGAATATGACCAGAGTTGTCCATAAAAATGAAAATGTGGATGTAACGTATCGCACACTTAATGTAATGGCTGATGAAGAACGTTTTATATATTTCATTTCTGATCCACCTCACTTGATTAAAACAGCACGTAATTGTCTTGCTAATTCCATGGCTGGACGTTGTACAAGAAATATGTGGAACGATGGAAGTTATTTAACATGGAATCATATTTCAAAGTTATTTCTTGAAGATTTGGATTGTGGCTTACATTTGGTACCTAAAATTACAAATGACCACATAAATTTAACTCCATTTTCTGTAATGAATGTTAGACTAGCAGCACAAGTACTCAGTGAATCTGTTTTCCAAGCTCTGCAATTGTATGGTCCTCCAGAAGCACAAGCTACTGCTGCCCAGCAGGCACCCAACGTTTATCTAACGTTAGTCTAACGTTGGTTCTAGGTTTAACGTTACCAACGTAAAACCAACGTTATTCCAACGTTAACTACTTACGTTAGTACAACGTTAGAAAGTTACATCAGGACAACGTTAAATTTCGTTAATTTACGTTGTATTAACGTTAGTGTTACGTTAGTTTTTACGTTGTGGTGACGTTAGTGGTTGGGGATTGTTCACAAATGACGTCAACCATTTTTTCAAGATTTTTGACCCCCCTCCCCCCTCTGTCAACCTGCGTCAACTTTGCGTTGCCCCCTCCCCCTCAGTTGACGTCATCGTTTGAGAAGATCCCCCCCCCCCCCCCCCCCCCCCCCTCCAAAACAAAGCAACCTCCATCCACCCCACTTGTCCTTTTGTATGTTACTTTCTTACGCATTTTTAATAAGACGTGAAAATATTTGATATGATCTTCGTGTAATTTTTCTCTGATCAAACTCCATCTGTGCTTAATGTTTTACGTTCGTGCATCACGGACCACATCAAGATCACATTCAGTGTTAACATTTTCATAAGAAACTTTTACTTAATTAGAAAAATCAAAATTCTGCAAAATTGTGTGGGTTGACGTCAACTAGTATCACATCCCTCCCCCCCTCCCCCGTCAACCAGCGTCAACTTTAGTATAACCCCCCCTCCCCCCCTAACAGTTGACGTCATTTGTGAACAGTCCCTTGGTTAGAATGGAAGTATAACGTTAAATACTTACGTTAGTATAACGTTAGATACTTACGTTAGTATAACGTTAGATACTAACGTTAGTATAACGTTAGATACTTACGTTAGTATAACGTTAAATTTCGTTAATTTACGTTATACTAACGTTAGTGTTACGTTATTTTTTACGTTGTGGTAACGTTAGTGGTTGGTTAGAATGGAAGTCTTTTTTTAATTAGTATAACGTTAAATACTTACGTTAGTAAGGGCTATCATAGGTAAGTCCTTGAGGATGATATGAATTTTGATTCGCACTTGATACACATTTTCGCCTTTTCAATTAAGAAGTATATCTCTTGAAAAGAACTCGCTTTTACCGTGCTAACCTAGTATTTCCTCTCTATTTTACGCATGGTAATATGTCTATTATAATATCTATTATATACTTCGCGCTAGTCTAGCCGTAAAACGAGAAATCAGTTGGATTATTTAATCTTGGTTTTGCTGGCAAGATCTGTACTACATGACTTATAGATGATAGCTAGAGTATTAGGGCCTGCTACTTGATTATTTTGAATAGAAATCTTTTACTCAAGGTTTCTGATTAATTTTGTTGTATCCCCAGAGTGTTTTGCTTTGTTAACATATGAAAGCACAAAATGTCTGTTCTATGGACATTAGTCAGCTGGAAAATAGATATCTGTTCTAGCATAAATTTCCATTGATTTTCATTCATTGCAATTTGCCGTAACCACAAGCATTCGTTTAACACCTTCACTTATATTTGTTTCTTTTTCTTCTATTAGGCTTGCGTAAATATTGACATAAAAATATACTTTTCTTGTCAATTAAAGGTAAATATCAACTTCTATGACTATTCGCTGTTTTCGTCATTTGTCTTACTTTGTTGGGATGGACACCGGGATTTGTTTATAATGACTTCAGAAGTCATTACAATGTTATAACATTTTGATGTTGTTAACGAAATTTAACGTTGTCCTGATGTAACTTTCTAACGTTATGCTAACGTAAGTATTTAAAGTTATACTAACGTAAGTATTTAACGTTATACTAACGTAAGTATCTAACGTTTTACTAACGTCAGTATCTAACGTTATACTAATTAAAAAAAGACTTCCATTCTAACCAACCACTAACGTTACCACAACGTAAAAAATAACGTAACACTAACGTTAGTATAACGTTGGGTGCCTGCTGGGTGTTTAATTGTCGCATGTTTGACCAAATGTTTGACTGTCTAAATGTTAGAAACAAGGAAGAAGCTGTCATTAAGTTGAAACCCTTTTTGAAACCCTACAGGTCAGTAAATGATGAGCGGTTTACTTGGTTAATTGATACATTTCTTGCCTACTTCAAACGATGGAAAGATTCCATTGAAGCAAGACCTGGTGCCTTTTCTGATAGTCATCGAGCTAATATGTTTATATCATGGCAAACATACGAAAGTATAGAGATTACTGTCCATTCATCCATTGAATTAATCAAGTATTTATTGAATGAAGGTGTGCCATATGTCTTGACCTGACGTTTTTGTCAAGATCCTCTGGAAAACTATTTTGGACGTCAACGAGCAATTGGACACCGCAAAGATAATCCATCACTTCGTGATTTTGGGTACAATGACAACACGATAAGAACACAAAAAGTTTTTCGACCTATTGCTGCAGGAAATTGTTTAGATCCCCTTACTCAGATTGACGTAGAGACTGTGCCTTGCCGTACTAGGAGTAAGCAAGATTGAAATAAAAAAACACAAAAGCAAACCAAAAAAATACTAAAAAAACGGTTATTTTTATAGCCACGCATAATAAAAAACATTAACATTGGTCTTAATTATTCATCCAATCTCATAACAGAAAAAGAAGATGCTCACCTGCTTTGTCATGTGACGATGATGTAGCCAGTTCTGGTGCAACAGTTAGGATTTGGGATAGCCAATGAGGTAAGCCATAATGTTTTTTATAAATTTGTAGCTATAAAAATAGCTGTTTTAACAGGTTTATAGTCACTGTTCTGGACTGCCAATGATCATTGTCCTTCTGTCATCGATTTCTTTATTTCCGTGCGAAGAGATCTTTCTTTTTTCCTTTTTGTTGCGAGTTTGTGGAGCTCATTCTGATCTTTAACATATGAAAAGACTCGAACACGAACATATAGCATAATAATATGTTCAAGTAAGTTCATAGATACCTCCTTACTGACCTTTGCTGTTGTCTGGGAACAAAGTTTGTTATAATAACAGAGAACTGTTGAGCACTTTAAGAGTTCTGAAACAATTACCTTACTATTAATGTTTTTCTTAAATTTTGTGGTTGCAGCACGAAATCGCAACTCTACATGACTGAATATTAGAAAAACATCAGTTGTTACAGACCATAATCCTCCTCTGTCCTTGGCACAAATTAACTTATCACTCACACTACCTTTGTCCTCCATGGAGGCTTTCCCAGCTAACAAAATGGAAGAACTTTCAGCACTTAACAAATTACGTGAATTGTTTGATCTTCTGATACGTCTATATAATGTGCTGAACACATAACCACTCAAATATTTTATAATATTGTTCTCCTTTTCCGTAAATTTTAAAGGTTCTTTTATATCTATACTATCATCTGTTGCCTTGAAACCAGTTAGATGTGCCAAAACATGATTTGCAACTTTGAATCCAAGAATGACAGAACTTCTGTTAGAAAGATTTTTGAAAATGAAATCATCTGAAACACATTTATAAAATTCTGGATAGAACTTTTCAGCATTACCCTTAAAGTTACCAACAGTTTTCTTTATAAATTGATAGTAGTGGGATGCATCCTCGTTGGATACAACAAAATCAGCAAACTCTTGTGTTGTTTTTTCAGAGTAGCATTCATCCTGAGCAAGCTCTGATGCACTCATCTGAAGGTACTTTTTAAAGGACAAAGGATGGAGTATTTCTTCAGGTGCAGATGTAGAAGCAGTGGTCAAAGAAGGATTTTTTTCAACAACGTCAACATGTTTCGAATTTTTATGTCTTGAGAGTCCCCTTAGTGTTTTGTAAACTTTGTCGCAAAGATCACATGAAAAACTGCTACAAGGCATTTGAACTAATTCTTCAACCATATCAGAAACTTCACGACTAAAAGTATTGTCTTGATCGAGCATATCCTCGTCAATGACGGCCAAAATCGCATCGAAATCATCGCCATCAAAGTAATCTTCATTATGCGCAGCCATTTTATGTGTTTTCTGTACAGGCCCACTCGGGCCGCGCGAAACAAAACATCATCAATTCAAAAAACAGTTGGAAAACTTGTATACGGCCCGTAGTCTCCAGACTATCTTTCTTCCTGTGACTATGGTTAGATGGAACATCGGTGTTCGAAATAGCGTCAGGGGGTTCACAAAAGAAAAGATTGCTACTATATAAGTTTTTGTCTCTTAAAACAATGCTACACAAAATCACGAAATCATTAGAAAAGAAAAAAAGTTTTTTTTTAAAAAAAAATGAGAAGAAGACTTTAATTTCGAATCAGCAACGCATGGAAATGGAGGAATAACCCCCGGTTTTAAAAACAAACTCGTTGGTTTTCAAAAGCGAAGCACGGTAAATGTATTACAAAATGGTGGATGAAAAACTTTCGACGACACGCGATCAAGATGTGGAATATTTGGCTACTATGGCTTATTTTGCTAAATTTGGAGTTGCCAACAACCAGATTTGTGTTTTTTAATAGTAGGAGAAGGTTTTCCAAAGGTTGAAAATTGGTACCCTAAAATGTTTCAAAAACGTACTTTTAGACCCAGCAGCGACCTGACTAAAAGTGCCAAATTCATTTTTCATCATCATAATGAAAAATGGAAAATGGAAAATGGAAATTTTTAGCAAATTCAATTTTTCTTTTATCATAAATATCAATTGGTTTTAAGAAATATGTCACTGAGCGGAAACCGGTCCTGGGAATACTCTAGTCAACATGTTATCCTGTGATCTAGGCTAAGTTTTAGGGTCGAATGGTTACCGGGAGTTAGATTGATGACCTCAAAAGAAGCAAAAGTCGTTAATGTGTATTATAGTCAAATATATACTATGATGAAGTATAGGCAGGTTGAATTGACGTTGTAAATATTGAAAAGTATTAAAACGTTTCCATGCATCCAAAACATGTACAGTTGAACTGTCCGCAATTCGAACGAATATATATCTCCGTTGGGATTGAAAGGAAAAAGTAAGAAAAATAAGTAGCTTTCCGATGTCTTTTGGGACTTGCATTGACACACTGGCACTACGTTTATGCAAACATTATAAAGGCCTCAGTGTCGATAAACAACGAGATTGTTGAGTGAAATTAGGGACTTTAAGATTTCGAAAACGGGAACGGGAACTTCATAATATCGTTTGACTGCGCATGCGCGAGGTGATTCCCATGAAATTTTGAAGTTCGCTCTGTTTGTTCCGAACGTGAAATCACACATTTTGAAGTTCTGAGAAAACGTGAACGCTCAAGGAAGAAAGATGGCTGAAACTGCTGAGCAAAAACCACCGAGCATTCCACTGTCGTGGCGCTTACCCTCTACAGGTCCAAATAAGTTTGCAATTAGACCATTAGGAGCTACTACTGATTGAAACTTTATTGAATGTACTCTTTTGTGCCCATTATAAACAATCCTCTGATAGGCAGGGCTGATCACATCACTCAATAAATGTCTCCATCGGTCATAAATTAGGTTGAGAATATGATTGTTTATTATACAAAGTTCAGGTACAGGCCTAACAAACCTAAGTACCATATGAGTATCTGCAGGGATATGCATACCTTTTCAAAAAACACATAGTGCCTCAAGGCCACACACATTCGTGCCGTTGTAGCAAATTATTCTCTCAGGAATTTCTAGGGTTGTTCTGAGAATTGGAATATCATCTTTTTTAAAGCGAAATTCAGCCAGACACTCATTTTCAGCTAGATTATTCAAGCTGAACTTCTCATACCTCCAGTATGGTAGATACAGATTAGAGGATTTTTCTAAATCCAGAAGTAATAAAAATTCTTCATCATCAATAACTTTATCATAATGAGCAAGGTGTAGAAACTCTTTTTTCTCCATTATTACTATTTCAGTCTTTCACGCTTCTAACTTTGTTTACAACTTAATGCGCCATTATGAAGTCGCGCACTTTCTTAATCTCCGTTATTACACATAACCGGAACGAGAACCTAACTACGCAACGGCGTTCCCGCTCCCGTTCCGGTTGTGAAATCTTAAAGTCCCTATTATCTAACGACGACGGCTGGACAAGGAAGGGAAGTTGATAGATATGAAGACATTTTATTTCATTTCAAATAAAATTGGGTTCGATGAAATCCTTATAAGGGCTGAGCAGGCTACTACCACAAACCTTTCACGCTACTTTCAGGTAAGCATTTAATTTATTTATTTATTGATATGGAATTTGTTTCTCGCTACGTTTTTACATTTTATTTCGGTAAATGCAAAAATAAGTGATAAAACAAATTGGAATGGATGAAAGTTTTAACCATTTGTTATTTGTTCAAGGTTGATGTACAATCCTTGTATATTAAAAAAGAGTATGGAAACAGAACAGAATTTCCCAACAATTGAAGATTTATACTTGATTCTTATGACGTCATGTCTCGTTTTCTCGTTATTGGAGACGATGTAGAGGAAAGAAGGACTGCAATCACTAATCTTCCAAACCCTCCAGCACCTAACTTTAACAGTTTAATGAGTTCATTGAGCAGCAGCACACATACATCTAAATCTACCAGATCAATCAGTAGAGCCAAGCCATTATGCACAGTGAAAGTTGTGCGAGCTGATGTTGATTCATTTGGGAAGCCATCTAATTCGCTGCATAACAGATCCGTTCATGTCAACGTATATAATGAAAATGACGCTAATATTCATTACATCTTCGATAACGTATCTCAAGAGCTAAATTGTTCAACCGAAGAATTAAAGTTAGTTAATGACTCCGGATTAATATTCTACCTCGCCGCCCATGTCTACCTGCTCTGTATCACTGTATCAATAAACATTAAATTTTCTTATAAACGGCTCATACAACTTGGAAAAGATTCGCAGTCAAAACCTCTGGTGAGCAGTCAGTGTTACATCAGTGTTAAATTAACTATTTTTCAGGTTTTTCATGATGTGTTACTAATTTATTTTTTAAAACCAATCGTTGATCAGTACAACAATACACTCAAAACGTAGGAAGAAAAAACTTCAAATTTTTATTACCTTTTGTTTTAAAAAAGTTACGCACTCTAACATGGGTGCTATCAAACAGGGGGAAAATTGTTTCTCTTCTTAAAAAGTTCACACAGGAGGAGAGAAAAAAAGGCACGTGCTAAATGAATAAATTGAATAAAAAAAACGTTCGATCTGAAGCACATAATTATTAAAAGAAAAGCAAAAAAATATATTTTGTTTCATGATACTCTTTTTTTACCTATCGGTTTTTAAACATTTTGATTGCTCGAAAAAAAAAGTTCACCCGTCTCAGACAGTCAGGCAAGGATACGTTAGCATACACTGGCAAACTGAACATGTTACCACGTTCTGCCACTGCTGCTTTTTGTCCAAAATGTTTAATCAGTTAGTTTCTTTGTATTAAGTTGATGTATTGTTTTCAAAGCCAAGTCAACGTGGAATATAAAACTGACAATAATAATAAAAACAAAACGTTATTCCTATTAGTTCATCAGCCAAAAAAAGTCACGTTCGATTGGGGTTGCAATGTTTTTGCTTCAAACTCACGTCGCACACAAAAAAAGAAATAATTTCGCTCACAACTCAATCTACCATTTTGCGTGACAAACAAACAAACAAACAGATAGACAGACAGAGAATCGGCTATTAATATTTAGACTAGCCGCCAAGGCGGCGTCGCTCGCCGCCCATGTTCAGCATGCGTTGACTTCACGAAAAATAAAATTAAGGAATTGGCAACCGAAAGTGTTACCATGTTGTAGAGCTCGAAAAACTAATTAAAAAAGTGTATGGGATCGTTCCGCTACGATCAACCGTTACAGAGATATCATTCTTCAAAGATTTTGATGACGTCACCGACCCCTCCCAAAAAAATTAGACCCAAATGTTTTGTCACCCCATCGCCTGTATCGCGGACCCGAAAAAACGTCAGTTATCCTAGAGGCAGATTCGAAATCAAATATCAAATATCAGTTTAAACAATGGTTCCAAAAAAACCCAAATTTCATGTGTTATTTATTTTTTAAAACAATCGTTGATCAGTACAACAAAACGTAGAGAGAAAAAACCTTTTTATTAGCTTTTGTTTTAAAAACGTTACGCGCTCCAACATGGGTACTATCAAACAGGGGGAAAATGGTTTCTCTTCTTAAAACGTTCACACGGAGGAGAGAAAAAAGGCACGTGCTAAATGAATAAATAGAATAAAAAAACGTTCGATCAGAACGCTTAACAATTAAAAGAAGAAATTAATTTATTAAAAGAAAAGCAAAAAAAAAAAACATTTTGTTTTGATATGATACTCTTTTTTTACCTATCGGTTTTTAAACATTTTGATTGCTCAAAAAAAAAGTTCACCCGTCTCAGACAGTCAGGCAAGAGTTAGTGGCAAACCGAACATATGCTGCCACGTTCTGCCACTGCTGCTTTTTGTCCAAAATATTTAATCAGTTAGTGTCTTTGTATTTAGTTGATGTACTGTTTTCAAAGCCAAGTCAATGTGGAAACTAACAATAAAACTAACAATAATGATAAAAACAAAACGTTATTCCTATTAGTTCATCAGCCAAAAAAAGTCACGTTCGATTGGGGTTGCAATGTATTTGCTTCGAACTCACGTCGCACACAAAAAAAGAAATAATTTCGCTCACAACTTAATCTACCATTTTGCGTGACTTCCAAACAAACAAACAAACAAACAAACGGACAGACAGACAGAGAATCGGCTATTACGCTCACAACTCAATCTACCATTTTGCGTGACTTACAAACAAACAAACAAACAGACAGACAGACAGAGAATCGGCTATTAATATTTAGACTAGCCGCCAAGGCGGTGTCACTCGCCGCCCATGTCCACCTTCAGTATGCGTTGGGTTCACGAAAAATAAAATTAAGGATTTACCAATAATAAGTGTGCCCATGTTGCAGAGCTCGAAAAACTGATCAAAAAAATGTATGGGATCCTTTTCCTATGGTCAACCGTTAGAGAGGTATCTTCGTTCAAACATTTTGATGACGTCACAGACCCGTCCCCCAAAAAATTTGGCCTAAATTTGAGTTCACCGAAAATAAAATTAAGGAATTTGCAATGATAAGTGTGCCCATGTTGTAGAGCTCGAAAAACTGATCAAACAAATGTATGGGATCGTTTTCCTACGATCAACCGTTTCGGAGATATCGTCGATCAAAATTTTGATGACGTCATAGACCCGTCCCCCAAAAAAATTAGACCCAAATTTTTCGTCACTCTATCGCCTGTATCGCGGACCCCAAAAAACGTCAGTTATCCCTATTGGTTACCGAGATAATTTTCCCTAAACGTCGCATTCGATTAGGGTCTCAATACAATGGTTTCACACTGAAGTCGCACAAAATAAAATAAAATAATCACTCTCACAACTCAATCTACCATTTTGCGTGACTTACAAACAAACAAACGCACAAACAAACAAACAAACAAACAGAGAATCGGCTATTAATATACAGACTAGCCGCCAAGGCGGCGTCGCTCGCCGCCCATGTCCACCTGCTCTGTATCACTGTATCAGTAAACGTCAAATTTCCTTATAAACGGCTCGTACAACCAGAAGCAGATTCGAAGTCACAACCTCTGGTAAAACCAATCTTTTATCAGTGTAACAATACACTCAAAACATATAGAGAGAAAACTTCAACTTTTTATTAACTTTTGTTTTAAAAAAGTTACGCGCTCTAACATGGGTGCTATCAAACGTAAGGGGGAAATGGTTTCTCTTCTTAAAAAGATCACACGGGAGGAGAGAAGAAAAGGCAGGTGCTAAATGAATCAAGTGAATAAAAAAAACGTTCGATCTGATATAAAATAAAATGGATTAAAAGAAATCGATTAAAGACAACTATTATGACAAAAGCAAAAAAAAAAATTTTGTTTTATGATACTCTTTTTTTACCTATGGGTTTTTAAACATTTTGATTACTCGAAAAAAAAGTTCACCCGTCTCAGACAGTCAGGCAAGGATACGTTAGGATACACTGGCAAACCGAGATGCTACCACGTTCTGCCACGGCTGCTTTTTGTACAAAATGTTTAATCAGTTAGTTTCTTTGTATTTAGTTGATGTATTGTTTTCAAAGCCAAGTCAACGTGGAATATAAAACTAACAATAATGATAAAAACAAAACGTTATTCCTATTAGTTCATCAGCCAAAAAAGGTCACGTTTGATTGGGGTTGCAATGTATTTGCTTCGAACTCACGTCGCACACAAAAAAAGAAATAATTTCGCTCACAACTCAATCTACCATTTTGCGTGACTTACAAACAAACAGACAGACAGACAGACAGACAGAGAATCGGCTATTAATATATAGACTAGCCGCGAAGGCGGCGTCGCTCGCTGCCCATATCCATACCTGATACCACTGTATCAATAAACGTCATATTTCCTTGTAAATGGCTAATACAACTTGGAAAAGATTCGAAGTCACAACCTCTGGTGTGCAGTCAGTGTAACATCAGTGTTACATTAACTATTTTTCAGGTTTTTCATTATGTGCTACTTATTTATTTTTTAAAACCAATCGTTGATCAGTACAACAATTCACTCAAAACATAGGAAGAAAAAACTTTTTATTAGCTTTTGTTTTAAAAAAGTTACACGCTCTAACATGGTTGCTATCAAACAGGGCGAAAATGGTTTCTCTTCTTAAAAAGTTCACACGGGAGGAGAGAGAAAAGGCACGTGCTAAATGAATAAACTGAATAAAAGAAACGTTCGATCAGAAGCGCTTAACAAATAAAAGAAATTAAATTATTAAAAGAAAAGCAAAAAAATATTTTGTTTTATGATACTCTTTTACCTATCGGTTTTTAAACATTTTGATTGCTCGAAAAAAAAGTTCACCCGTCTCAGACAGTCAGGCAAGGATACGTTAGGATACATTGGCAAACCGAACATGCTACCACGTTCTGCCACTGCTGCTTTTTGTCCGAAATGTTTAATCAGTTACTTTCTTTGTATTTAGTTGATGTATTGTTTTCAAAGCCAAGTCAACGTGTAATATAAAACTAACAATAATAATAAAAACAAAACGTTATTCCTATTAGTTCATCAGCCAAAAAAGTCACGTTCGATTGGGGTTGCAATGTATTTGCTTCGAACTCACGTCGCACACAAAAAAAGAAATAATTTCGCTCACAACTTAATCTACCATTTTGCGTGACTTCCAAACAAACAAACAAACAAACAAACGGACAGACAGACAGAGAATCGGCTATTACGCTCACAACTCAATCTACCATTTTGCGTGACTTACAAACAAACAAACAAACAGACAGACAGACAGAGAATCGGCTATTAATATTTAGACTAGCCGCCAAGGCGGTGTCACTCGCCGCCCATGTCCACCTTCAGTATGCGTTGGGTTCACGAAAAATAAAATTAAGGATTTACCAATAATAAGTGTGCCCATGTTGCAGAGCTCGAAAAACTGATCAAAAAAATGTATGGGATCCTTTTGCTATGGTCAACCGTTAGAGAGGTATCTTCGTTCAAACATTTTGATGACGTCACAGACCCGTCCCCCAAAAAATTTGGCCTAAATTTGAGTTCACCGAAAATAAAATTAAGGAATTTGCAATGATAAGTGTGCCCATGTTGTAGAGCTCGAAAAACTGATCAAACAAATGTATGGGATCGTTTTCCTACGATCAACCGTTTCGGAGATATCGTCGATCAAAATTTTGATGACGTCATAGACCCGTCCCCCAAAAAAATTAGACCCAAATTTTTCGTCACTCTATCGCCTGTATCGCGGACCCCAAAAAACGTCAGTTATCCCTATTGGTTACCGAGATAATTTTCCCTAAACGTCGCATTCGATTAGGGTCTCAATACAATGGTTTCACACTGAAGTCGCACAAAATAAAATAAAATAATCACTCTCACAACTCAATCTACCATTTTGCGTGACTTACAAACAAACAAACGCACAAACAAACAAACAAACAAACAGAGAATCGGCTATTAATATACAGACTAGCCGCCAAGGCGGCGTCGCTCGCCGCCCATGTCCACCTGCTCTGTATCACTGTATCAGTAAACGTCAAATTTCCTTATAAACGGCTCGTACAACCAGAAGCAGATTCGAAGTCACAACCTCTGGTAAAACCAATCTTTTATCAGTGTAACAATACACTCAAAACATATAGAGAGAAAACTTCAACTTTTTATTAACTTTTGTTTTAAAAAAGTTACGCGCTCTAACATGGGTGCTATCAAACGTAAGGGGGAAATGGTTTCTCTTCTTAAAAAGATCACACGGGAGGAGAGAAGAAAAGGCAGGTGCTAAATGAATCAAGTGAATAAAAAAAACGTTCGATCTGATATAAAATAAAATGGATTAAAAGAAATCGATTAAAGACAACTATTATGACAAAAGCAAAAAAAAAAATTTTGTTTTATGATACTCTTTTTTTACCTATGGGTTTTTAAACATTTTGATTACTCGAAAAAAAAGTTCACCCGTCTCAGACAGTCAGGCAAGGATACGTTAGGATACACTGGCAAACCGAGATGCTACCACGTTCTGCCACGGCTGCTTTTTGTACAAAATGTTTAATCAGTTAGTTTCTTTGTATTTAGTTGATGTATTGTTTTCAAAGCCAAGTCAACGTGGAATATAAAACTAACAATAATGATAAAAACAAAACGTTATTCCTATTAGTTCATCAGCCAAAAAAGGTCACGTTTGATTGGGGTTGCAATGTATTTGCTTCGAACTCACGTCGCACACAAAAAAAGAAATAATTTCGCTCACAACTCAATCTACCATTTTGCGTGACTTACAAACAAACAGACAGACAGACAGACAGACAGAGAATCGGCTATTAATATATAGACTAGCCGCGAAGGCGGCGTCGCTCGCTGCCCATATCCATACCTGATACCACTGTATCAATAAACGTCATATTTCCTTGTAAATGGCTAATACAACTTGGAAAAGATTCGAAGTCACAACCTCTGGTGTGCAGTCAGTGTAACATCAGTGTTACATTAACTATTTTTCAGGTTTTTCATTATGTGCTACTTATTTATTTTTTAAAACCAATCGTTGATCAGTACAACAATTCACTCAAAACATAGGAAGAAAAAACTTTTTATTAGCTTTTGTTTTAAAAAAGTTACACGCTCTAACATGGTTGCTATCAAACAGGGCGAAAATGGTTTCTCTTCTTAAAAAGTTCACACGGGAGGAGAGAGAAAAGGCACGTGCTAAATGAATAAACTGAATAAAAGAAACGTTCGATCAGAAGCGCTTAACAAATAAAAGAAATTAAATTATTAAAAGAAAAGCAAAAAAATATTTTGTTTTATGATACTCTTTTACCTATCGGTTTTTAAACATTTTGATTGCTCGAAAAAAAAGTTCACCCGTCTCAGACAGTCAGGCAAGGATACGTTAGGATACATTGGCAAACCGAACATGCTACCACGTTCTGCCACTGCTGCTTTTTGTCCGAAATGTTTAATCAGTTACTTTCTTTGTATTTAGTTGATGTATTGTTTTCAAAGCCAAGTCAACGTGTAATATAAAACTAACAATAATAATAAAAACAAAACGTTATTCCTATTAGTTCATCAGCCAAAAAAGTCACGTTCGATTGGGGTTGCAATGTATTTGCTTCGAACTCACGTCGCACACAAAAAAAGAAATAATTTCACTCACAACTCAATCTACCATTTTGCGTGACTTACAAACAAACAAACAGACAGACAGACAGAGAATCGGCTATTAATATATAACTAGCCGCCAAGGCGGCGTCGCTCGCCGCCCATGTTCAGCCTGCGTTGAGTTCACGAAAAATAAAATTAAGGAATTTGCAATCATAAGTGTGCCCATGTTGTAGAGCTCGAAAAACTGATCAAAAAAATGTATGGGATCGTTTTGCTACGACCAACCGTTACGGAGATATCGTCGATCAAAAGTTTTGATGACGTCACACACCCGTCCCCCCAAAAAACATTAGACCCAAATTTTTCATCACCCCATCGCCTGTATCTATTGATTGATTGATTGATTCGTGGACCCCAAAAAACGTCAGTTATCCCTATTGGTTACCGAGATAATTTTCCCTAAACGTCGCGTTCTATTTGGGTCTCAATGGAATTACTTCACACTGACGTCGCGTAAAAAATAAGAAATGATTTCTCTCGCAGCTCACCTACCATTTTGCGTGACTTACAAACAAACAAACAGACAGAGAATCGGCTATTAATATATAGACTAGCCGCCAAGGCGGCGTCGCTCGCCGCCCATGTTCAGTATGCGTTGTGTCACCTCCCAATGAGTTCACGAAAAATAAAATTAAGGAGTCGACAATGGAAAGTGCTACCATCTTGTAGAGCTCGAAATTCTGAGCAAGAAAATGTATAGGATCATATGTCTATGATGCATCGTTTCGGAGATATCGTCGACATATTCGTTCAATGATGTTGTTCTAAGAGTTAGTTGTATTTTAGAGATAACAACATTACCTGAAGAAACAGTCTTTACAGCAAACAATTTCAAAGCTGAAGTAATATAGCTTCGCAATCCTAAGTTAAATGTACTTACTTAAATAGATGGAGTCCGCCTCACAGGCACACGATGGATATTTGTTCTCGAGTCTCGTAGCATTTCCTGCACGTAGCATGATAAAACAAACTCATTTCCACCGTCAATACGTAAATGGTCCCAAATACCGTACTGACTGACAGTCGTTCTAAAATATTAAACACGTCTACATAGGCGGATCTAGAGCTTAGGCAAAATTTGAGGAGGAGCGTTGTGTCATCTAGGAGAAGAATAGAAAAACGTGCCTTTTAACTAATTACAGTTAAACACTGAAAAGAAATTAATAGCATTGTACTCCTCCACTTTTTTTGCCTAACCCTGGATCCGCCTATGGTCTATAGATAACTACTGCTGCTACTGTGACATATTTTGTCTTACCGATAGATTTCGTCATAAATCTTTCCATTGTTCTTTATGGGCATTGTGGTAAATGCTGTAATAAATCCAGAAAACCCATCTCTTGCACATTACAAGCTTTTCATTTTGGTCGATATGGAGTTTGTGACCAAAGTAGTCAGCATTGTAAACTCGTGGGTTTAGAGCCCGTTTCATAGACATCCGCCTTTCATTAAGTGAGACACTGCCAACATTTCTCAAGGCCTTTGCAACTTTATACTCTGACGCATTCAACCCCTTTGCTTTCAAATGACCCGTCAACATCTTTCTTCCGTACATTTTTCCCGTCTAAACAAAACGATAAAGACAAAACGATAAAGAGCTCAATAAATCCGTGGTAAACAGAAATAGTTTTTATAACTGTGATATTTCACTTACCTCTGTCGTAGCCTTATCTACTTCAAGCTTTATTTCTTCTATGTTTTGAGTGTTGTAGCTTACAATGTCATTTTCTTTACAAAATCTTTTCAGACTTCTAAAAGAAAAGCCTTTATCACCATACTTTGACCTTAGGACTGTACTAACTTCATCAAGAGTATGAGGTGTAAGCAAGTCTTTCACTTCTTGGACTGTTACTTTCTTAGCAATACTAGCCATGTTGATAATACAAAAGAATCAACATTCACTTGACTTGTAAGCTAATAATCTTACTTTTTGATGACTTGTTGTTGTGTCGTAATAGGATGAACCACGTGATGTCACGTGATAAGAACAATGTTGTCCATTGAAATTTAACTAATAATTTGTTTTCCGTGTTTCATTCTGTACTCAAAAAATGGGATTTGCTTAAAATTTCCATTTTCCATTTTCCATTTGTCGCTATGATGGTGAAAAATGAATTTGGCACTTTCGTACACGGACAAATACACATACACGGACAGATACACATGTGGTTCCGTGGCGCATTTGGCTAGTGCACTCGGCTGTTAACGGAAAAGTCGCTTTTTCGAGCCCGCCTAGATTATGCAACACTTTCTGTCGAATTTCATAAATGTCATAACATATTTTGATGTTACGATGTCTTTCAGAGTTGAAGGAGACCTTCCGCCGATATACAACTACAGCCTATGCCTTTCCTCTATTTAATCTATCAACGACCATTTAACAAAACCAAAATCTACAACTCTTATTGAAACCTAGATCTCCATGCTTCTTGTATCATTTTTGTTCTAAACAACTTTTTATTATTATTGTTGTTATTATTATGTTATTATAGGGATAAGAACCATTTGTATAATGGAACCCGAATAAATGTCAAAAAAAAAAAAAAAAAAAAAAAATTTTCATTTTTCATTTTATTTTTAACTCTGTAATTGCGCTGACGATAACACTATTTATGCGCCGACACTATTGCTAGCGTTATGACATCACTTAAAAATGATCTTCTATCATACTTGACTGATTTACTTCAAATCAGCTTCTAGCGAACCCAGCGAAATTTCAGATGATGATACTTGGTTGCAATAACACTGCTAATCTATAGACATTTCCCGAGTTTATTTTTTATCAAGCTCCGCCTCGTTTTCGCAATGGTTAATATGGTAACGAAATGTCACGGGACTCATTTCAGTAATGTGCAATAAGTGTAATAATTGTGATAGTGTTAATGATTGAGCACAAGAGATTCGGTTGTCATAGTAACGCAATTGAAAACGAGGCGGAGTGTGATAAAAAATAAACTCGGGAAAGGTCTATTTATTGAAATAAAAAACTGCAAAATTTTATCGACGAAATCTGTAAAGTTACTTGGTATCTCTATTGATAACAAACTCACTTCCAATGGCCACATTTTGAATTTGTACAAAAAGGCCAATCGGGGTATCAAGTGCCTTTACAGAGTAAGAAAACTCATTAGATAAGATCAAGAGAAACTTCTGTTCAATAGCTTCATACTATCGCAATTCAACTATGCCCCGGTAATTCTGCAACAAAACCGCATACTCTAAAATTGTAACAATACATAAACGATCTCTTAGAGCTTTATTCCCAGATTAGACGGATTAGACGAAAAATCCCTAATGGAACTTGTCGGACGGAAGCGATGTTGACCCATAATGTATATACTCGATATCTCGAGTACTCAATATCTCAAACTTTTCGGTATCTCGAACAATATTTTCGATTCCCTGACTGATTTTCTCTCGTTATCTCAAACTTTCCCCAAAACTTTCAGAAATTCCGGCCGTGATTTTTGTATTTTTTAATGTTTTTGTAAAATTCCTTTTTTCTAAATTCACATTTTCGAAAAGTATATGAATTTACTTTTTTTTGAAAGATTAAATTGATTATCTCTACTAAAGGCGAAAACATGAAGCTCGTTAAGCAAAGATTTACAAAAAAATCTGTTGTAGAAAAATATAAAGCATTGAAAGACTTGCAGAAAAAGGTCTAAGGGGGTGTTTATATGGAAGCGAGCTGGCCCGGTTAAACGGGCTAGCTCACTTAGCCGAGAACTCACTGACATTAAGAAATATATGTTTTTATTCGAATGTGTTTATATGAAAACCGAGCCAGCTCGCCTAAGTGAGATCTCGGTTTAATTTGCCGAGATCTCGCTTCAGTGGGATGGAAATTTTCCATATAAACATCCACAACCGGGCTAGCCCGGCTGAGCGGGCTAATTTCATAGCATGCGCATACTATTTGATAAACAAAAAAATACAAAGGTGAGCCAGCCCGCTTCCATATAAAGGCGAGATGAAATTGTCTCGGCTAAGTGAGCAAGCCCGGCTAACCGGGCCAGCTCACCTCCATATAAACACCCCCTAAAAAAGAGTTACCCCCAAAAGCATGATTTCCCAAAGAACACAATATTAACCTGGGTTAATGATAAAAACAAATTATTGACATCGCTGGAAAAAAATGGCACAAAATCTGAGCGAAAAACTTCCTAACCCTTTTACGGTATCTCGAACTTTTCTCCCGATCCTCTGAGAGCTCGAGATATCAAGAGTCGACTGTACGTACTAATGTCGTGGCTTTATCACAGCCGATGGAATTTGTTTGCAGAACAAAATTCCTATTATTTTAACCACATGCCTTGAAATACAAACATACATCAAAGGTTTAGGATATATAGTTATTAATTTTTTAATAAATTGAGTGTCCAAACGCTAAGTAGCATGGGACGACAAGAAAAATTATCGTAAGTTCAACTTCACTTTTTAAAACGCAACAGTACGAGTTAGCTGATGGTCTGACTTATCCGGGGTACGCCTTAAGCGGATGATTCAACCTTAGTTAATAAAAAAAAATTCAAGGGGGATTGAAAATCAATCCGACTTACAATTTAGAGAGAGTCCACTGTATCTAAGTTTTGCGGAGATGGGGAGATTTTAAGAAAAAGAGTTAGCTATGTTAATCGGCTCTCCCAAATTGCAATGTTGAAACGTAAAAAATAATTATTTTTCTTTGTTGTTTTTAATTGTTTTGTTTTTCATTACATGCAGCATGCAAACTTTGTGTGAAATAAGTCTTTTCTAGATATTTAGATATTTACTGATTCAACTATTTCACCCTTTACCCTGGTTGTTTTTTCATCCTCACCCTGCCACTGCATGTGTGATAACTTGAAAACTCGTATACAGTAGAACCTCTAATAGCGGCCACTGTGGGGGACCCAGCTTAGTGGCTGTTGCATTAGAGGTGACCAATGTATGGAGGTTTTATATGAATGTACCTTTTTATCAAAAAGGCTGGTCGGGAGAAGTAAGAAGGGCATAAAGAATGATTCATGATCAGAATAAACACAAGTACATACATGTATCTTATCAGTACAATCTACAATCATGTTACAACTTTTTACTGAAATAATCTGTTATTCATTATTCAGCCTAAGTGCTTCAAGTCCTTGTGTGACAAGATTCAAAGCATTTACTAAGTCAACATCACCTAATGTTTCACAAATTGTTCAAATCATCTACAATAGATAAGGCTGCTTGACTTGACTTTATTTTTGTAAATAATAATTGTAAGTAAAATATTTTTCCTTTCATTTGCTTGCTTAAAGATTTTTTTGACCGTAAATAGAGGTAATATTAGACATTGGGGCAATAGAAAGTGCATGGAAGTGTTTTTATAAGAGTTTGACAATAAATTCGACAGGGACTTTCTTTTCTGGCCGCTTATCAGGAGGTGACCGATGTATGGAGGTGACCGTTAATAGAAGTTCCACTGTACTGTATTTCCTCTAATAAACGCCGCGGCTTTATTACAAATCCCATCTTTTGGAGGACAGCGTTCATTAGAGGGCGGCGTTTATTACAAAATGAAGAATGTGATAAAAACAGACTTTTTTTCTAATCATCAAATTGGGATCCATACAATAATATATAATATAATCTCCCTTATTAAATAACTTAAACGATAAAATTGTGTAAGAGGAGAAAAAAAGGAAGGAAAAGTGAGCCAGTAAAGAGAAATTGTAATTGGAACACTGAGAGAAAACTTTAAAAGAATTTAAATAGCAATGTTTTTTTTTCCTAAAAAAACGCTATAAATGGTTGTGTGAAAATGCTTTATACAAAAGATACCAAAAATGTGAAAAAATATCAATATCACAATATTCTGTTGCCTGTTTCAATAAAGCAGCACCAGTCCAACAAGACTAACCCTGGAATGTACATGTCAGGCAAGGAAGTTTTAGTGGAACATTCATCGATAGAACTGTTCAAGAGTTTTTAAAGATATCAGAATTTAGTTTGAATGATCCTTCGCAATCAATTAGACATCAATTAAAGGCCATGCAAAGGTGGAAGAATTTGTTGGTAGAAAACAGAAAAAACTATTAAAACTATTTCTTGTTTAGCCTGCTTTTCAAGATGCGGCGTTTATCAGAGGGCGCGTTTATTGCAAATGTTTGGCTATATGTGCGATGTTTAATAGAGGGAGACCGTCGGACTTCAAATTAGACCGCATCAACTGTATCTCAATTACTTTGAAGATTTTAAAAGAGAACTTTTATCACTATGTGAAAACATCCAAGAAGCTAGTTTAGTGGGAGCTCAAAAAGTGAACATTTCGTTATTTTTGCACAATCGCAATATTTAGAATCAAATCAAAAGGAATATTATATTGAGTTTTGTTTTTCAGTGTTGTTAAAGAAGTCAGCTCATTTTCTAATGAAGAAATAAATAACATCCTTCAAATCAACTGAAAACGGTTTTTAAGTGAACGGATTTCAACCGAATTGATATCTCGTTGTTATCATCAAAGAGAAATTTTAAAATCTACACTTTTGGATTTTACGCTTTCACAATTAGGGGTAGTTTTTTTCATATCCATGCGATGCAAACTTTAAAGATTGGGGGTGACTTTTAAGCGTATCTTGCTTCCCATGTAAACTTTCAATCTTACAAAATAATCATGAAAAAAAAACAATACCCAATTCTAAAAATACGACTTCAGCATAATTTGGCGCACTTTTAGGTTTTAAGAAAAGAAACATTATCTGAATGACTCGGTGCAATCTGCTGGACAAAATTCGAAGAAACTTTGGAGAATGGCATATAGGCAGTACTGATTATTTGATGAGGTAGATTTTCCGGCCTTTTTCACAGCAACCATATATTCTATTACAACACAAAACCATTATCGTTGCTTGTTGTTGGTGTGTTTCAGGAAAATATTTCAGATTACTCAAATTCCCTTTGAAAGTTACAACAAATAAACAGAACTTTGGAAACCTTCACAATCGTGTTCTAACGTCAGTTTTACAACTGCTACTAATTCTTAAGATAAATACACATACTTTGGTGTCTGAAGTAGGCATGCAAACGTCTTTTAAAGGAAATATTTCAGGCTATACTGTTCTGAAAGTATTTGATGGCAACAAAAAAATTACAAATAATATTTTCAGGAATTTTCTCATTAGCCACCGCGCTCATTTTAAAAATCATACGGATCTTGAGTTTAAATTCATGAACACATTATAGCATTATATTGAATACATAATTTAATTTGCATAATTTTGTATACATATCACGTGGTCACTGCTTTTTATCTAAAGTTAATGACTCGTGAATAGAAAGTGCGCCATAGCATTTTGTTTTAATGGTTTTTATGAGTTTATTCATACCTATGCACCATGTGATGAATGGTTAACAGGACCAAACGTCGATGATTTTCATCTCAAATTTATCAATTACTAAAATTTAGTTTTTCCAAAGATTCCATTAAATAGATCTTTTCCATTTTTCTGTTAAGAATATTAATGTTTTTGCGCGGATTTAAAAATTATTACATCTTTTACAAATTGGATATCGTATGGCCAAATTATCAGTTGTCCCTGGGCAAAAAGCCCTCTCGTACATGAATTTCTAACCATTGCTCAAGCTCATCAATATTTGCAAGGATCTACGCGTATCGACAGTGGATTCAAAACAAGCCAAACCATAGATTTCTTTAAATGAATCTTTGTAATGGAAGGGCTGCATATTTTTTTTTCAAAATTCTTTTTAAATTGACTACCAATGGTCAACACATGATCAACCTCTTACTTTTAAACGTCATACAAAACTACCATGATTACGTGAAGTTTTTCCAACTCAAAACCGCCTTTTTGTACTTGCAAGTGTGTAACTCGCCAACCGATACATTTACTTAATCGTTTGGTGTTGGTGGAAGTTCTCATTGTGTTTACGGAAATTCTGAATGAATGAAAGTGATCTTTATGAATTATTTAATTAGCATCCCTTCAGAATTCCTTTTAAAGAATACAGAAACTAGAGAACGATCAAATCACTTCAGTCTGCATGATAATTTTTTCATGTTGTATTTTATCATACACCTTTGAGTATTTCATAAAAAGATAGAAACAAAAACTTCCTTTCCTTCCAGTCATTAAATTTGTTCGGCAATCAAATTGTATAAACATTTATTTGATTTTATTTCTTCACTTTAGCAACGTATAAATCTTCCAAGTTAGCTATAATCATGTTAATGGCCGGAGCAAGCGAAAGGAGAGAAGTGCCTTATGATCTAGACACGTGTTTTGATTAAAAAAATAAATTGCTACTTCAACATATCTCAAAAGAATAAAGTATATCATTTTGGAAGCTGAAACTTAATAAAGAGGGAGACGGTCTATACTAAACATTATCCTGCAACGCTTTCTTCAATTATGTTGAGTTAGCACTTGTCCATACTATTGCAATATTTATATAACTATGTGTATATGAATAACATAGCAATTTTAAGGATAGCTGAACGAAGTTTTTAGGTTACTCATTTCATATTGCATTTATTTTTATAAATTGGGAACTGTAGCTAACTTCTAAATACTCGATGGTTTTTATAACCTTAATTCTATATTTCCCATCTTGTAGTGTATTTTCTGTTACATAAGGTTCAACAGTTAACATCATTTTCTCTTTTTAATTCATTCGCGATCACTTTAAAAGAGCTTTTTTTGCGTTAATTATACCTAGATGTGTTTTATTATGGACAGAATAAGTATATATCACCGAGTAAGGTTCGGTTAAAATATTTTCTTTCAAGTAAAAATATTTAAAACATGAAAACCAAAGCGTTTCAATAAAATGGCGTTTTGGTTTATTTAAAAAGAAAGGGAAAGAAACAACTGTTTTTTTTTGCTACGTAATCTTAAGATTATATTCGCTCCAAATGTCGTTTTTGAACGAAAATTAAAAGGTTCATTTTATAGCATTCAAAGTAACACATGTTCCGACTAACGAGTTTTATTACGATTAAAGAATAAAAATATTCGGTGAAATTGGCCGAAAGAAAAATTCGGAAGATAACGAAAACTGACATTTGGTCCTTGAGTACTCATTGAAATCCACCGGTTCGAATACATTTATATATTGTTAAGAAATGAAGTTAGATGAAGGAAAAAATGATAATGTCCGAAATCTGTTTCCTGCCATTTGTTATAGATTAATGTTGAAATTCATTACGCAATAGAAATTGTCAAATACGAATGACAATGTATTTAATAGTTCTGACAACACATATTCAAAATATTTCCCCATTTAGACATTCCATGATAGATAGCGTCATTTTATATCTTGAAAGGAATGTGGCCAGTTAACCAATTCATATATTTCATGACATAAGTATAGTATAACCGATACAATTTAGATCTACAAGTGGGTTTCAAAGCTATTCTCGATCTCTGGGACATCGCGAACATAAATTAACATAGATTTTAGGTTTTTTATCTTTAGACACTTGATGGTTCGATTTATCGAAACGATTTTCGAGTTAACTGCAATTTGTTGCTTTCCATTGATTTGTTGATCTTAAAATAAGCTTTAACCTCACTGATAAACAACCGTTAACATTTTCTAGGGCTTTCAGAAATGCATCTGGGTTGGCAATGAAACTCAATGAAATTCCATTAATGAATTACATTTTTCATGTTCATTTGTTGAATTAAATTTTAACTTCAATCAAAACAAACTTTTCATTTCATTCCAAATGGAAATGGTTGTGATTGAAATTAATCAAAATAACTCGATATCTAATTTCCATGTTATAAATTTTTAAAAATCCAGCTTACATTACAGTCAGGGTGCCAGATGATTTTTGATATTTTTGATCACATTCATACATTAAGAACAGAACAACAAAGCAGCAGAACAAAAAATTCAACATGAAAGTGAATAGTAAAAAATTGGTTACCCCAAATATAAAACAACAATAACAATTATGGTTACAAAGGAAAAACAAAACGAAGCGAAACAAAACAAAACAAAAAAAAAGTTATGCATGTCAGTGTCAAATTTTAAAGAATTTTAGAAACTGGGAAAGAAATACAAGAAAATAAATAGTAACTTTAAAATCTCAGAAAACTATAACAAAGTTAACATAAAATAACCAGTAACTATACTAAGTATGGGAAAGGCCGAGGTTTATTGACCAAAAGAAGCAAAGTGACTCCCCACAACAACTTTAAACCGGCTTTTTTATATGATAATAGGTATTTTGGGTTGATGTGGTAAAACGTTTAAGCTCACCTGGTACAGGCAGTGTACTCCGTACTAGTTTATTGTAGCTATGATTATAGTATTTCACTACAATGCACTATTTCACAAAATGTTTCAAATTCTGGTTAAAAGCCACTAAGATAACTTCGATGCATCAAAGCATGATCTCCCCATTGTAAATTTGGAATTTAAATGAAATGTCTAAGTTATGCATATCTTGTGCATTTTCAGCCTAGTGAATTCTTCCTATTAGCTATATCTATTGTATTGTTTTAAGGAACATTCTTTGCATGATCAGTGAATCTTTTACATAACTTTCATACGGGTTCACCAAGAGCAGTATCATGTATCATGCGGAAACGTTTACTATGTTCATTTTCATGAGAAATTTCAGATTGAATGCTATTTTTCCTGGTGCCAAAATAACTAAAGGTATAATAGATAAAAGTTTATATAAGATAATAGGTAGCTGTAGATTGATAAAAACTTGATAAATATTAAAAACACTCAGGATGAAGAACAGTCATTGCCATGAAAATGGAATAAAACGAAATAAAAAGCATACTTTATTTATTTATTTAAAACATATTTAACATATTTAACCTTAACTCCTTCAAAGCTGCTATGAAAGGTGGTCCTGGCATGAACAACAATAAACAACATGGATTTCTGCAAATGCCTGTTGAAAAAAAGTTGGAATGTGACGGAAGAGTCATTATTTACTTCTGGACCATTTTAAGAACAGATTCAAAAAGATGAACTGTGAAAGAGCTAAAGCTGGTGACATTTTGCGATCATAAGGCACTCTCCCGTAGATGCTTTATAAAAATTGCTTAAGTTTGGGTAGTATGGGAAAGATGTAACAAATACAGAGCTACTTGCAGCTATTGCTTTCAGTAAATCCAAAAACTACTCGAAATGACACAATATTTTCATGAAGTTAAAAGAAATATACTTAAACGAATACGGAAAAGTTATTGAAAAATATGTTAAAATGGTAAAATCATTTTCTATTAAAACAACAATGCAAAAGATCAATAACAATAAATAAAGGGGAAGTCAAAAATGAAAAGGAATAAGAAAGACATTAAATGAAATTAAAAAAGGAATACGAAATAAAAATTTCATGTATCTACAAAGAAAAAGACAATAAAGAAATCTGTCGCTGTTTATATGAAGATCTTTCAGACCTTTTATGTGGAAGATTATGCTAGAGTTAATAGATTAAGAAACGATAACAGAATAGATACAAAAGTCGATTTAATGAACTCTAGCTATGTAAAAAATAACTGTCTTATCAGCTGCCAATAAAGAGCGAAATCGATTTGATTAGAATTAAATACCCACTTAGTGCCAAGTCTCTTGAAGGCATTAAAAAGACGAACATAATGTTAAAGAAAATGAGTTGACATCGAAATTCTTCAAGAGAAAATTTAATTTCCTGTTTAAATGTAAACAGCGATTCGCATATCCAATGGAGGCCAAACCGTATCAATAATTTAAGAGGCGTTGACAGAAATTGTCAAATCTTTCATGAATTTTGTTTATAGATCCAGAAAATTTGAAAAATTAGTAAAAAATAAGCATTTAAAGAATAAACATTTGAAAAGTTTCTTCTTTGTTAGCAAAACAAACTTTAAGATGCCAATACACGAAATAAGGCCTTTTTGATCAGAGAAAATCTAATTTTTAAAAGTTCCGAGATTCGTTCTTTCTTTATTAATGTTTACTTCAGCAAACCCGCTTCTTCAAAAATAATTGGGAAACAATAAATGTTATAGTACCATTAAGAATCAGCATTCATTATATTTTTGTTCAACAATAATACATTCTGTATAATAAAACAATTCTCAATATATTTAAATAGTTTAATTCTACTTTGAATTAAATGCGCATGTGCAAAAACCATTGGACGAATATAAAACTGAAGTTAAAAATAAATTCCTATCAGTAGCATTCGTACTTACTTGAGGGATGGTTCAACTCCAGTTATTAAAGACAGTACTTGAGGAGAAGCATAAAAATATGTCTAAATCGTTTCTAATTGATACCCTGATGCACGATAAACAGAAATTGGTGATGAGACAAAATCTTCCTAAGCGGATATCAGGAGAATCGTCGCCAATATCAGAAGATTCATTGCGTTATCATCAATCCCAGGCCATGTTTGGCGCATCTGCTTGCCCATCACCACGAACACCGCCGACTCCGACGCACACATTAGAACGCCATCACCCAGAGGGTAAACATCATTTAGCTACATCGACATGTGGGATGCGAGAATCAATGATTTGCACGTGCTGTCAGCCTCATTCAGTGCAACCAATTTGTACGATATGCGAACCAGGCCCACGAGAGGGTGAAGCAGCTCCTTCACAAAAAATATATTCCTTTGTAAGAGATTCACAGCAATGTTCAAGACATATTTATAGGACCGAACGCTCGAGAGTCTACTCACTTGGATCTCCTATGACTGCGCAAAGACTTCATTATAACTCCAGCTTACGTAAGCCATTAGTTTTTTAAAATTAGTTCTGGAGAAGTGCCGCTGCTGTTTTAGAACAAATGTTTTTTTCTCTTCGAGTTTTCATAATTTTGAGGCTACCGTCAGACAACTTTACGCTTTGCAGAATTCGCGCGCCATTAGGTTCTAAAATAGATAACAACCTGTCTTACTGGGTAAATATAATCAGCAGGTCGTCATTACAATGCGTATGTTCTTGTTGATATTCAAGCGCGCTTAATTTCAACCATCAGCATAATAAATAGATACCCAATAAGAGATGAGAAATAATTGGTTTTATTTAATTATGTGTTTAATTGGCGTGGCGGTAATTTTAAGTTTTGTTGTTTTTTAATGTAGTTTGCGAAATGGAACATCGACGGATTCTGCCGCCACCACCCCAACAACATCATCATTCATCGCAGCAATGCGTCAAAGCCAAACGAATTCGGACAGCCTATACAAGCATCCAATTATTGGAATTGGAAAAAGAATTCCAGAATAACAGATATTTGTCGAGATTGAGACGCATTCAAATTGCTGCTGTATTGGATCTCACCGAAAAGCAAGTGAAGATTTGGTTTCAAAATCGGAGAGTTAAATGGAAGAAAGACAAAAAGGGAGAATACAATTATTCTCCACTTGGAAGTCCAGAATCTCCTATCTAAATGCAAAAACACCATCATGCTTGGAAATATATTATGCATGAAGTGTCAAAACTTCTGCTGAAGTTCAATGTCCTTGAGAATTCTGTTATACAGGTCTCGGGTTAAAACATTTCTACAATTTTTTAATATGACATAAAATTAAAAACAATCTAATGAAAGAAATGAGTTCAAATATCATTTTCAATTTTGTTTGAACATAATACTTCATTTTGAGGTTTTTATTTTCTGAAACCATCTGTCATTGAATATCAGATTGGTAAAACTGACATTTGAATCTTCAAAGGATTTTTCTGATGCTGCAAATAATATGAAACAGCCTAATATTTTATTATACTTAAATGTTTTCTTCATAATGAATTGTATGTATCAAATCTTTGTATATAAATAAATACAATTACCATAGTAACAGAATTTTGTTCATTTTTTTGAAGAAATCTTGTTGCATAAAAAAGAAAGTTTTTCTGTTTAATGGACATTGTGGCTGATTAGGTCATTGTATAGCCAGTATGAAGTTATATTGTGGACAAATTGTTAATGTCAATTTTAAATGTCAATTTGATTAGACTAATGCTGACTAATGACTTAGAAATTGATTGAAATAAAATCAGAAGAACCAAACGAATAATTTCAAACCTACTAGACTTCGTATTTTAAGTGTGACTGCCAATACGAAACCTAGCAGCCAAACCAACAAAAAAAAGTAAGAGTACATCATAGGAGGTAATCATTGATATCATAAACAGCAGTTCCCTGCGATACGACGGTGATTATTTGTTGCAAACGGCAGATAACATAATCAATAACGTCTTCACTGTTATCTGCTTCAGATAGCTGTTGTATAATATCGTCTAAAGATTTCAGGGCATAGATCACAAAATTTTGTGAAGAGCTGACTTGTGCAACAGTAGTCTCGTGGGAAGCCATTTTTTGCGATGTTTTACTTTGTAAAAAATGCAGATTCAGGTCAGTTATTATTATTATTGTTATTATTATCATAATATGTTCTCTAATTTAGTAGTTTTGTTTGTCAGTTTGACTAGTAAATTTGACTTTCCCTTTTGCTTATCAGTTTGACCATTAGACATACGCACAAAGTAGATTTGACTTGTTCATTGATAAGTTGAATCATAGTTAATAGAAGAGATGGTTCGGCATGTCGGTGAAATCAAAGGCTAACAGTATCGAAGCTGAAAATGCTTGTCACGTGACGTAAACCTGCACAAGTGTTTTTCCAATATGGAAGCATAAGGGGAAAATAATTCTTTTGATGATGAATTAGATGATGATGTAAGTAGCAAGTAGTTTTTCACGAAAACCGCAAATATCGTGATTTTGTGACTGTTTCTGTTTACATTTCTTGTCCTTCTTTTCGACCCAAAAGAGGCTCTCTTGACTTGTATCCTCAAAATGTGACTAGTGTCTACCATAATTTAAATAACAACAATGAAATTCTTAACAAAATAGTAAACAGAGAGTGAACATGTTTAACAAGGGTGATAATGAAAAATTTCATTCACCAGTGACATATATTTCCATAACTAGTCAAAAGTTAAGGACTCAGCCATCGTGTGATCTAACCATTCTCGGCTCATCAATTAATTACGCAACCTGTTACGAATATCTTGGCATCACTCTAGACCAAACCCTCATTCTATCGTGCCATACTAAGAAACTATTCAAACGTGTTAACCAAAGATTAAATTACTAAAGAGAGTTCGTCCACAACTAACGTCAGAAGCAGCAAAAACTATATACAGATCGATGATCGAGCCAATCTTGTTATACTGCGCACCAATACATGCCGGTATCCCCGTATTTCACACCAAAAGGAAACAGATCGAGAAAAGAGCTTTTAAAATCGTCGGCAAAGCAAACGATAACGATTTATCAAACAAAGTCCAACAAAGAACCGCAATTGAAGTCTCCAAATATCTCCATGGTATTAAACCAAACAATAACATCCTCACCTTCCAGAGATTTGATCACGAGATTCACACGAGGGGAAACGGAAATCGGTTGATCATCCCAAGTTGTCGTAATGAAGCTGGTAGGAAATCCTTTACCGTCCAAGGAGCATTAATTTTTAACAAAATTCCACAAGACTGTAGGAAAGAAATGTCTTTTGTAAACTTTAAAAGGTTTATATCAAATTTTAAGTTTTGATTGAGTTCAATTGCTTATGTCTAATTTGAAAATTACTTAGTGACCTCAATTTCGTGTTCAATCTCAGACTCAATTCTTTTCTGATTTATTCTTGCCAGCCAGTATGTTTTATATAGTTTTTATCTTATGTTGCAGGTCCTTCAATTATAGCAGAATTTTATTTTTCTGACGAAGTCAACCTGTGTAAATATGTTTTTAATAATAACTAGCCGCCCATGTCCACCTGCTCTGTATCTCTATCAATAAACGTCAAATTTCCTTATAAACGCCTCGTACAACTTGTGTTCAGCCAAAGCAGAATCGAAGTCACAACCTCTGGTGTGCAGTCAGTGTTACATCAGTTTTACATCAATTTTTCAGGCTTTCCATGATGTGTTACCTATTCATTTTTATCAGTATAACAATACACTCAAAACTCAAAACGTATTGAGAAAAAACTTCAACTTATTATCAGCTTTTGTTTTAAAAAGGTTACGCGCTCCAACATGGGAGTTATCAAACGTAGGCGGAAAATGGTTTCTCTTCTTAAAAAATCGCAAGGGAGAAGAGAAAAAAGGCACGTACTAAATGAATAAAGTGAATAAAAACATGTTCGATCAGAAGTGCATAACAATTAAAAGAAATTATTAAAACAAAAGCAAAAAAATATTTTGTTTCATGACCCACTTTTTTCGTGCAAGGAAAGCTTCGGTTTTTAAACATTTTGATTGCTCGAAAAAAGGTTCACCGATCTCAGACAGTCAGCCAAGCGTTAGGATTCAACACTGGCAAACCGAACACGCTACCATGTTATGCCACCACTGCTTGTTGTCCAAAATGTTTAATCAGTTGGTTTCTTTGTATCTAGTTGATGTACTGTTTTCAAAGCCAAGTCAACAGTAGTCCTTAGAATATAAAATTAATAATAATTTTAATAAAAAAACGTTATTCCTATTGGTTAACCAGCCAAAAAAAGTCACGTTCGAATGGGGTTGCAATTTGTTTCGTACTGACGTCGCACACAAAACAAGAAATAATTTCACTCACAACTTAATCTACCATTTTGCGTGACTTACAAACAAACAAACGGAGAATCGGCTATTAACATATAGACTAGCCGCCAAGGCGGCGTCGCTCGCCGCCCATGTCCACCTGCTCTGTATCACTGTATCAACAAACGTCAAATTTCCTTATAAACGGCTCGTAGAACTTGTGTTCAACCAGAAGCAGATTCGAAGTCACAACCTCTGGTAAAACCAATCTTTTATCAGTGTAACAATACACTCAAAACGTATAGAGAGAAAACTTCAACTTTTTATTAGCTTTTGTTTTAAAAAAGTAACGCACTCTAACATGGGTGCTATCAAACTTAAGGGGGAAATGGTTTCTCTTCTTAAAAAGATCACACAGGAGGAAAGAAAAAAAGGCACGTGCTAAATGAATAAAGTGGTTAAAAAAAACGTTCGATCTGAAGCGCATAACAATTAAAAAAAGAAATTTAGTTATTAAAAGAAAAGCAAAAAAATATTTTGTTCATGATAGTCTTTTTTTTTACCTATCGGTTTTTAAACATTTTGATCGCTCGAAAAAAAAGTTTACCCGTCTCAAACAGTCAGTCAAGAGTTAGTAGCAAACCAAACATGCTGCCACGTTCTGCCACTGCTGCTTTTTGTCCAAAATGTTTAATCAGTTAGTTTCTTTGTATTTAGTTGATGTATTGTTTTCAAAGCCAAGTCAACCTGGAATATAAAACTAACAATAATAATAAAAACAAAACGTTATTCCAATTAGTTCATCAGCCAAAAAAAGTCACGTTCGATTGGGGTTGCAATGTATTTGCTTCGAACTCACGTCGCACACAAAAAAAGAAATAATTTCGCTCACAACTCAATCTACCATTTTGCGTGACTTACAAACAAACAAACAAACAAACAGACAGAGAATCGGCTATTAATATATAGACTAGCCGCCAAGGCGGCGTCGCTCGCCGCCCATGTCCACCTTCAGCCTGCGTTTGGTTCACGAAAAATAAAATTAGGGATTTGGCAATAATAAGTGTGCCCATGTTGTAGAGCTCGAAAAACTGGTCAAAAAAATGTATGGGATCGTTTTGTTACGACCAACTGTTATGGAAATATTGTTGATCAAAACTTTTGATGACGTCATAGACCCGTCCCCCGAAAAAACTTGGCCTAAATTTGAGATCACCAAAAATAAAATTAAGGATTTAGCAATAATAAGTGTGCCCATGTTGTAGAGCTCGAAAAACTGATCAAAAAAATGTATGGGATCGTTTTGCTACGACCAACCGTTACGGAGATATTGTTGATCAAAATTTTGATGACGTCATAGACCCGTCCCCCCAAAAAATTAGACCCAAATTTTTCGTCACTCTATCGCCTGCATCGCGGACCCCAAAAAACGTCAGTTATCCCTATTGGTTACCGAGATAATTTTCCCTAAACGTCTCATTCGATTAGGGTCTCAATACAATGGTTTCACACTGACGTCGCACAAAATAAAATAAAATAATCACTTCAACTTTTTATTAGCTTTTGTTTTAAAAAAGTTACGCGCTCTAACATGGGTGCTATCAAACGTAAGGGGGAAATCGTTTCTCTTCTTAAAAAGATCACACAGGAGGAGAGAAAAAGGCACATGCTAAATGAATAAAGAGAATAAAAAAACGTTCGATCAGAAGCGCTTAACAATTAAAAAATGAATTAAATTAAAAGAAAAGCAAAAAAAAAATTTTGTTTCATGATACTCTTATTTGACCTATCGGTTTTCAAACATTTTGATTGCTCGAAAAAAAGTTTACCCGTCTCAGACAGTCAGGCAAAGATACGTTAGGATACACTGGCAAACTGAACATGCTACCACGTTCTGCCACTGCTACCTTTTGTCGAAACTGTTTAATTAGTTAGTTTCTTTGTATTTAGTTGATGCATTGTTTTCAAAGCCGACGTAGTCAACGTAGTCCTTGGAATATAAAACTAACGATAATAATAAAAACAAAAAGTTATTCCTATTAGTTCATCAGCCAAAAAAAGTCACGTTCGATTGGGGTTGCAATGTATTTGCTTCGAACTCACGTCGCTCACAAAAAAAGAAATAATTTCGCTCACAACTCAATCTACCATTTTGCGTGACTTACAAACAAACAAACAAACAGACAGACAAAGAATCGGCTATTAATATATAGACTAGACGCCATGGCGGCGTCACTCGCCGTCCATGTTCAGCATGCGTTGTGTTCACGAAAAATAAAATTAAGGAATTGGCAATGATAAGTGTGTCCATGTTTTAGAGCTCGAAAAACTGATCAAAAAAAATGTATGGGATCGTTTCGCTACGACCAATAGGCCGGCGTCTGTGCCACAAAATCTTGTCATGCCCGCTGTACAACTTGCAGACCACAGTTTCTATGCAAAAATCGTCGAGTTAAATGTTACTGATAACAGAACCAAAAAGTTCCCACTGATAACCTGGTCCCTTTGTTTGTAAATTGGGTCTAAAGTTGAATTAAATGAATTAAATGGATTTATCTTTATTGTCCTCTCCTGTTCACTTTGATTTTCATAGTTTCTGGTTCATATGAAAGCAAAAATTAGGTGAACAACAAAGAACCACACACAAGCATGGGTAAAATCCAATAGTCGTCTGTGTTCCATAAATAGTTTACAATACATTTTCAGATTTGTTCTGCATTAAATTTGATATACAATGATATATAAAAAAGTTTTTTTTCCACCATTTTGAATTTTTTCTTCTTCTTATGACGTCACAAAATGTGTTTTTGGGTTATTACGTCATAACGGACAAGCGAATTTGTGGGAACTTTTTTGTTTCAGAACCACTACACACCCCTTAACATTATTCCAGCATAAAAGTGTGGTCTGCAAGTTGTACAGCGGAATATTTTTTCTGGGCATCTTTTTGTTACACAGACGCCGGCCTACAACCGTTACAGAGGCATTGTCGATCAAAGATTTTGATGACGTCACAGACCCCTCCCAAAAAAAATTAGACCCAATTTTTTTGTCACCTCATCGCCTGTATCGCGGACCCCAAAAGACGTCAGTTATCCCTATTGGTTATCGAGATAACTTTCCCTAAACGTCGCATTAGGATTAGGGTCTGAAGAAGATGTGATGTGGTAGAGGAGACTTTGTTCGTTAAATATGGCGGACGCAGAAAGTAAACAAGAAATCGAAAGTGAAAACTTCACGAAAATACTTCATCAAACAGGTGTTTTATAGACACGGGACTGACTTTCGGAGTATTAGTAGTACTTATTCACTCACTTCGTTCGTTTACCTGCTATTTTATGTCGTATTGGAACTGAACTTATTCGAATCGTTTTAGCCGTTAACCAAGATATACCTAGTGCTGGGGAACTTGAGAGGTAGGAGTAAATCGGGCCTCGATTGAACCCTAGAACTAGCGAAATACGTTTCTACTACTACTGAAGCTACGTAACCAAAATGCAAAGTCAATTGAAAAACGGAAGTAACGCAAACGTATCAACATTGTTATGCTTGAACTGTCAACGTATATTCAAGAATGTATCTGGTCTTAAAAATCATCAACGAGCCTGTAAAGAAAAAGTAACAGCAGAAAAAAAGAAACAACTATTTTAATATCAAGTACTGGAGAGACAAACAGAAAGTTATTCGAAAAAGAAGTGATTGATGCTTACGAAAAAATGACAGTATGGAGACGTAATCTTTTTCAGTTGCCTAAAGGTAATTTGGGTAAAACATTTCTAAATGAAATGACTGCAGCAATTAAGCTTTGTAACAATAACTCACCCATGAGAAATATAATTCTCATGATTCTTCCAAGCCTGTTATTGCAAAAAACATCACCAAAAAGCTCCGCTCAGGAAAACAAGAGCACCTTGGAAAGAAGGCTTGACACCTGGAAGAACAGACAGATTTCGCAGCTTGTCGCCGAATGTCTAGTGATTCAAAACCGTATGACGAAAGCTGACAAAACCAATAAGCAAGACCTCGGAAGATCATTTTCAAATTTAATGCTTAAGGGAAATGTAAACGGAGCTATACGTCTTTTAACGTCAAAGCAATGTAATGGTATCCTTCCTCTCAACCAAGAAACTATGGAAGAACTCAATATGAAACATCCTGAACCTAAACCATAAATGATGACCTTTTAATTCCAGGTCCTGTCAACACCATTCATGGTATAATTTATGATTCCATAAATGAAGAGGGTATTATGAAAGCCTCTTTAAAAACAAAAGACGCAGCTGGTATATGCGGGTGGGACGCTGATGACTGGCATAGAGCATTATCCTCAACACTTTATGGATCAACTAGTTTAGACCTTCAGAAAGAGATATCTCAACTGGCGAAAGCTCTAAATACAGAAAAGATTAAAGATCCAGAGAGCCTGGAAGCACTAATGTCCTGCCGTTTAATTCCATTGGATAAGAATCCTGGCCTTAGACCGATAGGAATCGGGGAGGTTTCGAGACGCATAATTGGTAAGGCTGTGATGTCCTGCGTCAAAGATGACATCATATCAACTAATGGCAACCTTCAACTATGTGCTGGGCAAAACTCCGGATGCGAGATAGCTGTACATTCAGCAGTAGATGCATTCAATAAAAACGAATGCCAAGCTGTCCTTCAGATCGATGCATAAAATGCTTTCAACTCGATTAATAGGGCTACGACACTCCATAACATTGATATCTTATGTCCAGAATTTTCGACGTATGTTTACAACTGCTACAATGAATCGGCTCGCTTGTTTATAACAGGTGGCAAAGAGATAAAATCACAGGAAGGCACAACCCAAGGGGATCCTGTAGCGATGGGAATGATGCTACTGGCATTCTTCCCTTACTTATGCTGAGAAACACGAAAAATGAAGATTCTGTCAAAAAACTTGCATATGCTGATGACTTTACAGGGATAGGGAAACTTGCAGGCTTGCGTTTGTGGTGGGATGACATAATGCTACATGGTCCTAATATTGGTTATTTCCCAAAACCAAGTAAAAGCTGGTTGATTGTTAAGGAACCGCATTTCGAGGAAGCGACGAAAGTATTTCAAGGAACAGGGGTAAAAGTAACAATGGAAGGAAACAGACACCTTGGCGCAATTATCGGTTGAGATGAATATAAATGTATCTACATCAAAAATAAAGTTAAAGACTGGATAAAAGAAATCAAAGCGCTATCAGAAATTGCTGCATACAGCGCCTACGTTAAAGGCTTTCAACACAAGTATACCTATATGATGCGCACTGTCCCAAGTATAAAAGAGTTATTGAAACCTTTAGAAGATGCCATTAGACATCAATTCATTAAAAGTCTTCTAAACAGCTATGAATGTAACGATATAGAACGTCTCCTGTTTTCGCTCCCAGTTAAGTTTGGTGGGCTGGGAATTTATGATCCCACGGAGAGATGCGAGATCGAGTATGAAAATTCAAGAAAAATAACAAAATCAATGGTATCGAAAGTTATAAATCAAGATGATTTATACGATAAATCAGTTGAAAATGATCAACAGAAAGTGAAAAACGATCTGAAAAACGACAAAGCAAGAGGCATCCCTGGAAAATGGAGCATCAACTTGGTTGACAGTATTGCCATTAAAACAGCAAGGTTTCTTATTAGACAAACAATCGTTTTGGGACGCAGTATATATTCGATTTGGTATCCAGTTAAAAAGGCTAAGTACACATTGTGTATGCGGAGCCTCGTTCACTGTAGAACGCGCACTATCATGTCCAAAAGGAGGCTTCGTTACTTTGAGACACAACGAAGTAAGGAATTTTACCGCAGAAATTTTATCGGAAGTATGCAGAGACGTAAGAACCGAGCCAGTACTACAAGAACTTACTGGAGAAGAACTGCCAAAGTCAACCATAACAACTGCCGAAGCGAGAGTAGATGTTGCAGCGCGAGGATTTTGGATAAGGGGACAGATGGCTTATTTTGACGTAAAGGTTTTCAACCCAACGGCCAAAGTCTACCTGAACCAAACCTTGAAAGCTGCTCATCGAAGTAACGAACAACAAAAAGAGCACTGCTATGTGAACCGAATAAACCATGTCGATCAAGGATCATTTACACCACTGGTATTCACATGTTTCGGAGGAATGTCAAGGGAATGTCAGCTGTTCTATAACAGACTCGCAGAAATGCTTGCTGAAAAAAAGAGGGAACAGCCGAGTGTCACCAAAAGTTGGTTAAGAACACAACTATGTTTTAATCTACTAAGATCACAGCTCATTTGTATCAGGGGATCAAGAGGGATACGAAAAAGGATTCAAGTGGTAGATTCGCTATCTGATACTGACTTGAAAATTATCGTAGAAAAGTCGATGATGGAGAAATAAATAGAAAAATAACATTGTTATAATTTTATATGTAAATTGTATTACTATTTTATATATATATATATATGTTTCTGATTGTATTTACTTACTTAAACAGAGAATCGGCTATTAAATATAGACTAGCCGGAAGTTTACCCGTCTCAGACAGTCAGGCAAGGATACATTAGGATACACTGGCAAACAACCTGCCAAGTTCCGCCCTGCTACTTTTTGTCCAAACTGTTTAATCAGTTAGTTTCTTTGTATTTAGTTGATGTATTGTTTTTAAAGCCAACGTAGTCAACGTAGTCCTTGGAATATAAAACTAACAATAATAATAAAAACAAAACGTTGCTTCAAACTCACGTCGCACACAAAAAAATAAATAATTTCGCTCACAACTCAATCTACCATTTTGCGTGACTTACAAACAAACAAACAAACGAACAAACAAACAAACAGACGGAGAATAGGCTATTAATATATAGACTAGCCGCCAAGGCGGCGTCGCTCGCCGCCCATGTCCACCTGCTCTGTGTATCACTGTATCAATAAACGGCAAATTACTTTATAAACGGCTCATACAACTTGGAAAAGATTCGAAGTCACAACCTCTGGTGTGCAGTCAGTGTTACATCAGTGTTACATTAACTATTTTTCAGGTTTTTCATTATGTGTGACTTATTTATTTTTTAAAACCAATCGTTGATCAGTACAACAATACACTCAAAACGTAGGAAGAAGAACTTCCACTTTTTATTAGCTTTTGTAAAAAAGATTTTTTAAAAAAGTTACGCGCTCAAACATGGGTGCTATCAAACAGGTCGAAAATGGTTTCCATTCTTAAAATGTTCACACGGGAGGAGAGAAAAAATGCACGTGCTAAATGAATAAAAGAAATCGATTAAAAGAAATTAAGACAACTATTACGACAAATGCAAAAAAAAAACATTTTGTTTTATGATACTCTTTTTTTACCTATCGGTTTTTAAACATTTTGATTGCTCAAAAAAAAAGTTCACCCGTCTCAGACAGTCAGGCAAGAGTTTGTGACAAACCGAACATGCCGCCACGTTCTGCCACTGCTGCTTTTTGTCCAAACTGTTTAATCCGTTAGTTTCTTTGTATTTAGTTGATGTACTGTTTTCAAAGCCAAGTCAACGTGGAATATAAAACTAACAATAATAGTAAAAACAAAACGTTATTCCTGTTAGTTCATCAGCCAAAAAAAGTCACGTTCGATTGGGGTTGCAATGTATTTGCTTCGAACTCACGTCGCACACAAAAAAAAATAATTTCGCCCACAACTCAATCTACCATTTTGCGTGACTTACAAACAAACGAACAAACAAACAAACAAACAAACAGACAGACAGACAGACGGAGAATCGGGTATTAATATATAGATAATAATAATAATTAAATATGGCTATTATCATGATACAGTAAGAATATAGCTCCACATGCTTCTCTTAATGAAATTATGTGACACGATATTGAAGGAATGCAATATGCAAAGCAACCTGCTGGTGCTGATTCAAGCATGTGAAGGAAATTTTCCACCAGATTGCTGAAAACTGTGGCACAGAAACTGATTCCAGGAGAACACTGTACCTTTGCACATCACAGTAATTACTTGTAGTTTGCTTTAAGTCATCAATTACTTTCTTTCTAAATCCTGCCTCTGGTGTTTTTGTATTCTCTGACTTGGTAATCTGAGTATATTTCTATTTCTCAACTCTTCATAGGTTGATGGTGATTTCCTGTCTAATGATAAGCAATATTGAATAATCATTGAGTGGTAGTGAGCACCATTTGCAGAGCGTTGAAAGAGTTTTTGTTGCTGATGCCAATTAACTTCATAAATGGCATGATTTGACATGATATTGGCATCACTCAGTTCATGATCAATAACAATGCTAGATCTTTGTTATTTCTGAACATGTCCTGAAGTTGTTGTTGAAACTGATTGCATTTGAGTCGTTGTTGTTGCAAAGATAGTTTGATGCATGCTGGTGAAGTGAAAGACATCGGAGTTTAGCAGGTTATAGATTCTTCTTGGACCTACTATGAAGGATTTTTGTTCTGAAGGGTGATGCATTCATTACACAACATCAACTTGGCTATCTGGTTTAATGAAATGTCACAACCATGTGTTAAGTTACACTCAAATATGTAGCATGATGAGTGTTTGGGAATGGCATGCTGCAAAAGTTTAGCTATCAACAGTTTAGCATATACAATCGAAGTGTATGAATGGTTTTTACCTGAAAATTATGTTATCTTAAAGTTGGCAAAAAAATCAGTAAGAAAAATTTCTATTCAACATTTAATTGATTAGATTGAAAGTTTCAGAATTTGCAAAGGTGTCAAAACAGCGGTTTTCAATTCTAAACTCTTGTAGCAAACACAAATCATGGTCATCAGGTGTTTTGGAATAAGTGAGACCAACAGACCGTTTTGTTTTTCCTGTAGACACATAAAGCTGGACACATTTTTGTTATTCTGAAATTGGGATTCTGCAAAGCTAAATATTGTTATAACTTATTTAACATCTTTGTGATGAGAAATTTAGATTCTTAAGGCTCACGTAAAGACATTTTACTGGGTCTCACCCTGTAGAATCGGATGCTACCTATCAAAAGAAAAAAAAAATATTTACCCATATTCTAAATTGGGATTTTGCGCTATGTGGATACAAACCCATAATCGTGAAACACGTGTTAGCATATAGATCGAAGAGCACATGGAACAAGATTTTCCCCCATCTCGCTTCGCCTCGCTTACTCTGTGCGAAACCGGGAGTGCAAAGTTGGACAGAAACGCGCAATGTTAGTCGAGGCTATAGTTTTCTGATTTATGGAGAACATTGCACGTATCACAACATTGTGTGGGACAATGGTACTGTAAGTGGGAGACAGAATGTTTTTCTCTTTCCTAATTTAGTATTATATCATACTATGATATTTAGGAAGATCGTATGCTAAAATTGCTTAGACATTTTTCGTGTTACTTTTGTGTTGTTTTAGTGAAGTGAACGACAAGGACTTTGAAGCACAGCTTGATATCCGAAATACATTTTATTTTTGTATATATTTTAACTCTAAATTTTTCTTTCAATAATTTTGTTTAATGCACTGATTTTTGACAGATCTTGCCTTCAAAAGATTTTAATTGGATTTCTGTGTATACAAGAAAGCCATATTACAAATTGTCGTTCTTCGTGTTTTTCTTCTTTGACTGTCTTCCAAACCTAGTGTGATCATGATCAATAAAACCTATATATTTTTTTCTTGTTTTTTTATGTAAACTTTGGCTATTTTTAGTTTTAAATCAAAGTTTGAAACGCAATGGATTTTTCGCTTTAATTTTTTTTTTGAAAAAGTTTTTTTTTTTGGCTCTTACAGAATGTTTTTAATAAATCTTATTTTAATTATAGAAATTATAAAATATGTATCCATGGTTTCAATTCACACATTTCTCTTGTTTGTAGCAAATACTTTCTAATATTACTTGTTAAGCCTTATTTACACTTTTGGAAAGGTATATTAGCATCAGTGTAACTTAGACCTAAGAGATAACAAAAGTAACAAAGTTTTGTGCATATTTTCATCTGTTTAAGTGTAGATCTATTTGGTTTGCATATTGCAAGTTTGTTTTGAAATGCCAAAAACTGATTTTGTCGAAATATTTAAGCATATAACTTTGCCTCATATCAGGTCCCAAATCAACCCAAACATTTTTTTTTCGGCCAAAAACTTGTTTTCGTTTCCGCTGTTAATGTATAGCTTGCTGTCTGTATAAACTAGAATGTTTGAGCGCGGGGGCATTTTTAGCTAAAGCTACATGCTGGTTTGGTACTTTGGAATTAGTGTGTGCAGGCTTAATTTAAATAGTGTAGTTTTATTTACATTCAAGCTAATTTGCCAGTTTGTTGAGCATTGTAAACTAGAGATTTTATTGTTTACATCGGGAATATTTTCATAGCATATATTTGTTTTTGTTGTATTTTGTTGTTTTTTTTTCTCTCATGTCTAAGTGCTTTAGTTTTCATGGATGATTTTATGGGCATGTTGAGAGTTGCAAGATCGTTTGGTTTAGCTTTTTTCCAAGATACAATTTTCCAGGAAATAAACAAACCCATTGAAAAAATAAAATTATATATAGATTTAGTTTTATTTTTTCCTGTTTCATAACTATTGTATTTTAAAGTTCCTGTTTCATCATATTATGTACACTTAATATTTAAAGAAAAAAAGATTACGCAGTTATTCATATTTGTAGTATATTTTTCGTATACTAGGATTCCATGAAAGAGATATGTTGTTTTTAGGTTAGTAAAGGCCCTGTTAGACGATAAATTAATCGCTAAACTATTCCATAAAGTTACTTAAAATAGAATAGTTTACGAAATAATTTATCGTGTATTGTATCGTAAACTATTCAAAAATTATTAAAAGAAGCAAAAAAATAGTTTAATTTAGCTTCGAATAAAATCAAATCACTTTGATTTTATTCCGAATAGTTTAGCAAAGTTCAAAGAATGCCGACATTTAAATCATCGAACACGTGTTGCACAAAGGTTAATGCAACGGGTTTAGGACAAATTCCCTCAAGAAAGTAGCAATTGTACATGAAGAAAAATGCGCGTGTCGACACTAACGGTAAAATTATTGAAGCTTTAAAAAAAGGTGAAGATATAGATCGTTTAATCTCAATACTTGAAAAGTCAAATGCTCCATGGTCACGTTCTCAAAAATAATCTTTCACTTAACATTTTCTGTTTCGTTTTCCGGAATTCAAAAGATTCGCTATACACCATACATGAAGAAGCAACATTTGAACAAACTAAAACTTCTTCAACTGCTTCTTCCATGATGAATGAATGAACCTTACACTTATAACCCATAACATATCGTATTAGTTTATTGATTAGTTTATCAGTGTATTTGAACACATAAACTAAATTATTAGAATAATTTTCTGTTTCTATTTTAGGAATAGTTTAGCGAATAGTTTACCGTCTAACAGGACCTTAAGATTATATTTTTATACTCATTTCATTGCTATGAAATTTTACATGTGCAGGTTCACGATTAATTCTATTCAAATAAATCATACAAAAACATAATTCAATAGGCTTTTGTTAATTAAACAAAATCTCCTAACCATCTCTCTTCTATTAACTATGGTGGAATGTTTGTCAAATCAGATTTAAAATTGACATTGACAATTTGTCCACAATATAATTTCCATAGTATAGCAGCCGCAAATGTTACATCGTCAAAATGTATTCGATGTTTAAACACACTGAAGGTTGATAATGTGCTAACGAGACATCATACACAAGTCATACTTGTAAACACACAATAAACATTCTAGTTATTGGCGATATTGCTTGCCTCATTTAAATATTCATATAGATAGGAGGTGTTCTGATGAGAATTAGAATAATGAAGGTTATTTGTAGACAACTATATCATACATTCAGTGAAGCAAAGGATTCCACCATAATGAGGCTGGTAATATTGACTAGGACGAAATACATTGCTGAAACTCAAATTCAGGAAATGTCTAATTATGTGTTTCTGTGATAAGGTGGGTATGTTTTCGGTTTTGACAAAACGATAATCCACCAGAAGCCACTTGGCTTAAAGACTTCAGGACGTGGTGTCACAACGACACATACACTCTCAACAATACAACATTGCCGAATTGCCCAATTTTGTTCAAGTGTGACAAAATGACTGTCAAATTCGATATCAGCACCTTTCAATTGTGAACCATGTAAATTTTTATGAAAATTGGAGAAGTTTCAAAATTTGGTCCAGATTTGGCCCGAATTCCTTAATTTTGGTCAAAATCGACAAAGTAACTGTCAAATTCGAAATAAGCATCTTCAAAATGTGCTTAGCGCAAATTGTTATGAAATTTGTTTGACTGGAAAGTCCAAATTTGGCCGAAATTGTGAATTTGTCCACGATGTCACGTAAACGTTGCACGAAATCTTTCATAACTTGGAGTGTAGTATGAGGAGAAGAAACCACGGTAATTTCAAATACTTTACTCCATCGTGGGGGTCCTAAAGTCAATAAATCATTGCAGCTCTTGTTTCTTATCTAAATAATTCATAATGAACAAACATCACTTTTTGTGAATGCCACACAAACGTCATTATTACTCAACTTGGAAACGATGTTTTTTCTCAGATTAACATTTGAAAATGTATTGTATACGTAATTTTCATTTTCAAATGTTTGGATTAAAACCGTAGCTATTTAGATCGTATTGCAATACTTGAAGATAAATTTAAACTTCTCAAGAAACATCAAACTCAGTTTTTATTTTCATTCTTTTTTTAAAGAACGAGCTTCTTAGAAACTAAACATCCTAAAACAAAACGTTTCAGCGTGACAAAGGTTCGGCTGAACGGCGTTTTATAGCTAGTTTGTAACCAAGTGCACATCGAAAGATTTTGTTTCAAACGCAAAAAAATAATTAACTTCGATCCGTTAGTCTTTTCTTTATCATGATGGTTGAATCCCATGGCAATCTTTGATATTAAGTTTGGTGTGTGAATGAAATATCATTTATGTAAGTTGATCTCTCATATAATCCAAACACGTTTTAAGGCCTTTAAACTAAATCCTGTTATAGCAGCCACACTCGTTTCCACTCCATGACAACTGCTAAGTAGGATAATGTTCAAAGCCTCTCACACAAACTTTTATGATTTTTAAAACCACTCTTGACATTTTAAAAAGCAGAAACCAGCTGTTTTGAACAAATGCATTTCTAACACATTTGGTTCAATTATGTTTCTAGTGCGTAAGAACGAAGCGAAAACTTACTGACAAATCAGATATCACTTGCAAGTTAAATCGAAACATTTAAAGAAATTGTTATTATGAAACTTTGACGAGTTGATTGGTTCAGTTCGAGATTGTTATCGCATGCTGACGTAAGAAGATAGCTTGCGGAAAATAATTTAATGAAGTAAGTCTATTATATTATTATCATTTCCTTTAATGAAGCGAACAAAAGTCGTTTACATCAAACTATGAGAAAGTTTGAAAGCGGATAAAATGAAGTTTTTTTGTGTTGACATTTTCAAAGCGAAACAAATACACTATGAAACGGTTCAATGGTTATATAAAAGGATTTATTTATTACTCCTCCTCAATAACAATACATTTATAACAATACAATTGATTTTACTAAATTAATTAATTCTGCAAAATATGGCATTTTTGGGTCAGTTATCTGCAAAAATATATTCCGGAAAAATTTCTGCCGCAAGCAATTTCTTCCCTTAAGGTACGTAAATTACTCCAAAACATAAACGTAAAAATAACTTAATTGTTGATTGTTTATTCAGAATAAGTTGTTGTGAAGAATTCGTACGTCAACGCATTCACGGGTGCAAGTGAATATAATAAACTACCAATTAAAGTGCGAAAGGCTACAACGACAAAAGAATTTTTAAAGATATATAATGAAGTTTTTAACTTATAGGAAGATATTATTTTTACCAGTTTTAACAATTTAATTTCATTCTACACATTAGGCTTTCACAATTTTTCTTTTCCTTTACAACTACTTATTTCTCTATTCTCTTTACCTTTTCTTCTCTCTCTCTTCTCTCTCTAACTTTAAAGCTAGTTTTTAACACAGGACCCATGGGAGAACAGAAATTTTGTAAATATGTATGTATGTATATATTGCTAATTTTTGAATGGTCATCCTGTATTTAAAAATTCGTAAATAATAATAATAATAATAATAATAAGAGATCGGAATCTAATTAATGCTGATTTCGAATTCATCCATATTCACTGACAAACTTAACTTCTTATAAGTTGTTGCTATGGAGTCAAATGAAAACAGAATAGATTTGAGATTGTTTTTTCTGATTTTCGCAAGATAAGATATATTTTCGACTGATGAAAATCTGCTTAAAACCTTTTACATCACAGTGCATCCATAATGCTGTTGTAGAAGATAATCTTTCATAACTTCTATTGTATGTTTCTTTTATTACCATTTTAATTACATCTCCAATACAATTACTGAAGAATGACGAAGCAGTTTTGTTAAGTACTCGATGTTTTTTTTAATCAGTTGGTAAAGTTAATGAAATGTTAGTGAATAAAAAACATTAAATATATTTCAATAAAAATATCGTTACTGATACAAAAATCACCATGCCATTCCGTTCACTATACGCAAGATCAGAATCGATGCCAGAAATAAATGGCGAGCATAAATCTCGGAGGAGAGCAGCAAACGATGAAAGGAGACATCGTACGATGACTTTTAAAGAAAGACTTCGGACAACGTTTTTACGTAAGGTACAAAAACCGACGACCATCGATGAAATCACATATGGGAATATTGTGGTATTTGGGGATCATGGTGTTGGAAAGACTTCAGTCATACATCGCTTTTCGAACAACTACTTTACAGAACAATATACACCAACTGAAAGTAATGCAATATTTGACGTGACTGCTTTAGTGGAATATAGTGATAAAAAACGATCTAAGGACACGAAACAGTCATTCAAGAAAAGTAAAAAAGGTAAAAGAGAGAGCCGTATACTAAGCGTTAGTAATTCTGCAATGCAGCCGAATGAGGATGAAGACCAGGACAAAAATGGTTTCAGAACGTTTAAGTTTCAATTAATTGACACAATCGCAGATATAAAAAACAGTGTTCCTGTGACATATCGCGCGACAGTAGCAGATGCTCATGGTTTTCTTCTTGTTTGTTCCTATGAGAAACCTGAAAGCATAGAATACATCAGCAACTTTTTTGGAGATATCGCTGAAATAAGACATAACAAAAAGGTTCCAGTCATTATTGTGGTGAATAAGCATGACTTGTCTCCTACAATGAATGTGAACCATTTTCTTGAATCCGTTGTTGAACTCGCTGAAAGACACGAGGTTTCGTGGTGTGAGGTTTCAGCAGCTAGTTCTGAAGGTTACCAAGTCATGATTGAACTTATGTTAAATAAAATGGATACTTTCAATGAAGAAGAGGAAAGAGAAAATAATCTTTCAGATGACTATGCATTTCTCGAAGAAGACAGTAAATATGTTAGCAGCAATCTTAAAAAGTTTAATGTTATTTTCTAGAACTTGCTTGAGAACAATACACAGAAAACAAACGTTTCAAGAGTTTATGCACATAGGATTTCGAGTTATTTATGCAGTTGTAAAAAATATGTATTTGGACATCATTTGTATAAAGTAATATAATTTGTTATAATTATCTGGCACCATTGTATGCTATTATTTATCAGAAAGTGTTTCTTTAGTTAAATAAATTCTTTACATAATACATTTAAAAAGTAAGTGAAGTTTAGTTGGATGCCATCTAATTCGTGAGATTAATCATTTTCACAAGAGCCAGTGAAAACTAATTTGATATGAAACTTTGCAGATAGCATTTCTTCGTTTGTGTTGGAATGTGAGCTTTTATTCTATTGTTATTTTATGTCATCAAATAGAAGTAATTTCTCTTCTATAAGATACACTATAAGAATCTATAATCTCAGTAGAACATTTCCCAATTTAATTCAAAGGATTTGTGAAAATTTTCACATTAACTCTTAAAGTCATTTCAACGTCATTTCAACATCATTTAAACACTCACTTTTCCTCCATAAACCTTAGTGATTGGTTAACCATCATTTGTCGGCAGCATCGCAACCCAAATAACACCACTGAGATGGACTTACACTGACATTGCACATAAAATTCTTTGTAGAGTGCTTTGTAATCTGGCGAATTTCCAGCGGAAACAATCATGCCTAATATTAATTCAGAGAAAACTTTTTTAATCGACGAGATAGGTCCAATTTTGTTGGAATATTAAAATAAAAAAGAACTGTTGAAATCAATAGAATAGTAATAAAAAAGAAAAGTATCTTAAGGCGATTTCTTGCTTTATACTGACAAAGCAGCTGTTGTTATGTGTACGTTTCTTGTGTAGATACAATTGGGATGGGCCTAAAATATAAAAGCTCAAACCTGGCACAATTTGAAAATCGCATATAAAGAAGCGACAGCTAAGAAAGTATGTCAACTATGGCAAGTTTTGAAGTTCGAGATTTGTCATTTACAAGATAGATTGTCTCAACCAATTGATGGAAATTATTACTTTATTATTACTTTATTATCAGAAAATTTTCTTTAATGACCAAAGATTCTCTTTACCAGAAAATAGTTAGAAGTTAACTGAAAAAGCATTATAAATCTTCGAAAAAGTGACATCCTAACAAATCGTACAAAAAATTAATTTGCATTTCCGGTAAAATATAATTTTGGTTCATCCGCGAAAATATTTGACAATAAAGTATTATCATTAATATTGGTCATTTTTTCATATGTAGCAAAATCTCCATTAAATCTTGTTTATCTACATAAGTAGTTGATATGTAGTAATTTTCTCGTTTTAGGGTCAAGGATATGTCAAACCATTCATTCCTTTTGAATGCACCAGTGTGTACGATTTGTTAGGATGCACCATTACTACACATCAACATATCAACTCCTTATCTAGATTAAATGGATTTAATGGAGATTAAACTAAAATGACCAACCATTAATGATTTAGTGATTTCTTCCTGAATCTCCCTGAATCCACCGTTCCACATGAGCATCATGCTACATGCATAATTCTGGAGATTTTAAGGCATATTCGGAAAAACATTCCATACGTAAGTAACATTTGCAAAGATGAAAATGTTAAATAACAAAACTTCATTTTAACAAAGATTCATTTTCAAACAGCAGTAAGTAATTCAGATTTATATAAACTTTAATCACAGTGAGATAAAAGTAACTACAAAGTTTTAAGGAAATCCGTGCAGATGATATTTTATAATTGAGCAAAGATAGGTGAGGAACAGGTGAAAAAAGGTATTTCAAGAAAGTATGTCTGCTTAACGTAATAGAGGGGAAAAGTCGTTTTAAACAGACTGGCTGGCAAAGATCAATATGAATTTTCAAAGAAAAAACAGAGTGGATTTGTATCCAATGAATACCACGAAACCTTCTGATCAACAATCACGTAATATTCGACAGAATACTTTCGCAAAATTTCTAACCACCATAACTACTGAAAATCAAAAACAAGCACCAGTAAAGCAATCAAACATTGCTTTTCAAAGAAAGGCTACACCTCCAATGTGGGCTTGCAGGACTCTTCAGGCGAATCTACTTAGAACACCACATGAAACCGCAAACGAGCCAAGTAAATTTTTTGCCGTCAAAAGGCATTCTCGAAAATACAATCAAGTGGACAAATCGGTGATTTCAACGACGACTCCATTTTCCAACGAGTCAACACTTAAGCAACCATTAAGAAGGACAATGTCAAGTGAGATTTACATGTCATCAGTCATCAAGCAGCATGTTGAAAAGATACAAGAAGATTTCCTTATGGAAGATCGCTGTTTATTGAAACCTGATGGTAACAGATACCTCTCAAAACAACAAGGAAATATCCAAATACACCCTAAATTATCACAACAGCAACATGTCAAAAGTAAAACAGTAAACACTCCAAGTAGTTATCCAACAGAAGAGACCACACGAATAAATACAGAAAATGATGAACATCATCGGTATACTGATCTGGCTTGTGGAATTCAATCAGAAAACAAGGAAACTGAGTGTAACAACAGAACATTGTTAATTAAAGTGCAAGAAAAAACGACGTATACTATGCCAATCTAACATTGGATGACTCCTCTTGAAAGGGATTTGGATATATCTCATACCAACTTTACAGTTTATGTATTTAAAGATTGAAATGAAGTTCATACTATTTCAATTTTTTTCTCTCAACAAAATTATAAAACTTTATTTTGAGATTATTACAATACATACAGTAGCTTCCGACTAGGTAAAGAGATACAATTTTTTGTACAGATATTAGCGTGTGAGTGTACGTGTGTAATGTATTTCGTATCAGTTATGACGTCAGAAACATCGTTTTCCTATTTTGATAACTCGATGTGGGGAATCTGTAATTCGGAATTCGAAAGGTATGTTTCAGTTTTAAATCATTAATATTTCTGGTTTGTATGGAAGATGAAGAAACACCATCGTTACTTAGTTTCCTTTTTTGTTGCTGTTTGAATGCGCTAATTTGAGAGCGGCGCTTATTAAATTATTTTCACTTGGGGTATATATTTTTTCGATAACAAATGTCTAAAAATGTTTTCAGAAATTTTTTGAAACATAATTTGAACGTATTTTTTGATCTTTAAAAAATAATAACGAATTACAAAATATCGATATCACTATCATCCTCGTCACCTTCTTCATCCTCATCGACGGGTAACACCTGTGGAGCCGTTCAGGTCAAGAATAAACGGATTATTTTCTGTCACATTCATGAATTCTAGCACGACCATCGCTACAGAGTTTGCCTTCTTTGAAACAGGAGATTTTGTCATCCTGACTTCCATTGGTGGCTTAATCGAGTCTTTACGGTATACAATGAATTATGTTCTTTTAGGTAATGTAAAGTCAATTAAAGGAGAATTAACGTCAAAAAACAACTTTCGCTTAAATAACTCATTGCACATGTGGAAAAAGGAAAGATACTTTCCAAAATTTCTGAAAATTCTTCTAATAGCGTCAAAATAAGACTACTGTTTTCTGTTTGTGAACGCGTAATACAGAAAGTTCAAATTATTTGAACTTGAAAATATAAACTACATAAGTCAGTGTTGTTTTTTCAAATGGCGAAAAGTGGTCCTTTCAAATTTTCAAAAAACAGTTTTTGAGGGATTAAATGACCATTTTTAGGAACTTTTGCCAGAAAAATTGAGAAAAGAAGTATATTATCATTCTGCAGATATTTTAATGGCTTTAAGGAGCGCACTGGAAAGGGTTATTCCAGAATCAACGAATCTATCATTATTTCTACAGAGAAGGCAATAAAAAGATTTCGTGAGTCTAAGTAGACACAGGACCCAATGGGAGAACAGAATTTATTTATTTGTATATATTGTAAATATATAAATTTTGAATTGGTTCATCCTGTATAAACATTCGTCAATAATAATAATAATAAGTAAGCTAAAGTTACCAACGGATAGTTGAATTTCTCAAATCAGTTTCGAGGAGCACATTTGGAATGACTATCCCATTGTATTTTGACGTGAAAAGTGAAACAAATTCTTTAATCTGAGAAGACAAACAGCAACAAAACAGTAGAAAGTCACAGATACTTGATGTTTAGAATGAAAATCATGGTATTTTTTTTGCTATTAATTTTTTTTTTGGGGGGGGGGGGGGGGGGGGGGGGGGGGGGGGGGGGGGGGGGGGGGACCTTAATTGCTGGGGGGCTAAGCATCTATAAGGAGGTGTGGGGGCTGGTTCTTTTTATAAGACTTACTTTTTTTATTAAAATGCATAATTAATAGTCAACTGTTTCCTGTAGTCTCTTGTAATGCCCTTTTTAGTTAAAAAGAAGGCTTTTTAAGTTTCTATTAAGATGTGACACTCATTGACTTAAGGCTGAAATACACTATCATTTTTCAATGATCATTTTTCAATGATACATTCCAATGACATTGAAAATTAAAAATTTTTGCGCGAATACACTATCATTGAAAATTACAAACATGGACCCTGAAGAAGAAACAGCAGCTGTTGTCGTTGTATTTTATCAAAAAAGAGAGTTGAACGCAGAAAACCAAAAAAAGAAGTGCATGGGTAAAGGCATGGCTAAATAGACGAAATGAACTTGGCATCTATAATACCCTCATGCATGAATTACGTGTGGGAGAAATCGCAGACTATACGAGATTTTTAAGAATGCCACCGAATATTTTCGTTGAGCTGCTTCATCTCATAGACGGTGATATTATGAAAAAAATACGAGACCCAATCCCTGTTTAATTTAAAGCACATTGTCCCAGTTCATCTTTTAATTTTGCGAAGCTATTTACATACGGTTAAAACTTGGTTGACTCCTCCAAATTTCAATAAATGTTTCAGTTGCTTTTTGCGTTCTCATTTTCGCGTGTTATTGCACGTGCGCAGCTTAGTTAAAATGGTAGCAGTTTTCTTTTAGAAACAAGGAAAACATGGACATGGATAACGTTCTCAGAAAAACGATACGTGATGAAATAGAAAGCGTTTTAAATAATAGAAGAGAATCACAGGAAGGGACAAGTAGCCAAGTAGTCAATCCTGCTAATACTGTAGCTAATAGTACCATTGACGAGAGAAAAATGGTTCCTAAAAAGAAAAAAACAGAGCAGAGACTTGGAAATCTTCTATCCAGAATAAGGGAGAATTACAAAAAGAAGTCCGATTCCAAACCTATGAAAAAGTTACAAGTGAAGTACCAAAGATATTGCCAGGAGGAAAACACTTTTAAAACAGTGAAAGCAAAAGAGGGTGGCGGTGTTCGATTTGTCGAAGTTGAGCATCTCCAACCAGTAACATTTAGCGAAATCATGTGGAAAGCTGTTGATCTGTTTTTTGATGAAAACTTTTGCAATTTTTACTTGGAAGATAGAACAAACTGTATGTTTGAGTTAGTTTCATTGTCAGCTGAAAAGTTAAATAATGAATACCTGTGGGATTATCTTAACAGAAAAGGTCTTTGCTTATCAAGAACAGTTTTTGTACTATGATCAACATTATCTGATACATCTGACGATTTTTTGCCACCATTTCCGAGTCTTTTGAACAATGAAGAAGTTGATTTGTCAAGTTGTTCTTCTAGTAATGGCAGAAAGCGTAAAATATGCCAAACATGCTTCCATTCATATGAAGGTGAAGAGTGCATAATATGTGAACAAAACTCTTACTTTGTGGAAAGTTTATTGGCTGACAGTTCAGTGAGTAATGATGTAATTAATGATGTAGTGGATATAAGCCCTCCAGTACCGTCAGAATTGGATGTGAATCCAGTGGAAGTTAGCCCTCCAAGACCATCACCTGCAGAGCTAAGGCAAATTCGAATAAACAATTTTTCCATGAATAATGAAGTTGCTTTAAAAAAAATCACTATTCACAGATTGAAAATCAAGGAAGATCACATCAAAGAATTCCAAAGAAATGATGTAAATGTTCATTAATTTTGTATAGTGTCAATCACACTTTCACAATGCTCTGCAGTTCATTTTGCAGAAATTCATATGCCTTTATCAGCATCTTGTGTCCAGTTATTTTTGGTTATACTTTGGGATGCCTTCAATATTCCCACAAATGAAATGAAAAAGATTTTTTGTGTAATCTTTGAAATATACTTTTTCTCTCTGTGTTACATATAATGTGATTAAATTATGTTATTATGTATGTTTTCTAGATTTCTATGAGTGATAAGTTATCATTTGAAATTATCGATGCATATGGTGCTCAGGAGATGGGCGTTGGATCTGGTGTGAACCGCGATGTTTATTCTTTGTTTTGGAAAGAAGTAGCTGATAGTTATCTTATTGGTTCTGATCAAAGAGTTCCTATGGTTCGACATGACCTTTATGTTTCTGAGTGGAAGGCAATTGGAAAAATACTTGTTAAAGGCTTTATAGATACTGGCTATTTTCCAACAATTTTAAGTAAATGTTTCATTAAGTATTGTCTCTTTGGTGAAACTGACGATAATGAACTGATTGATGGCTTTCTTAAATATCTTGCTGCAGATGAACAGGTTTTGATAAAGCAAGCAATGGATGCAACCGACCCCTCTGATATAATTTCTTCAGAGGAGTTTCTTGATATTCTGGATGAATATAAATGCCGTTCATTGGTCACTTCAAAAAATTTAAATGAAATACTGATTGAGTTAGCCAAACAAGAGTTATATCAAAAACCTCATATTATGTCTACTTGCTGGGCGCCTGTCTTTACTACTCTGAAGGAAAAAATCCACTCAAGTAAAGTCATTGATCAAATTTATGATAGTTTGAACCCCACTAACAAAAAAGTACTGTCATTGTTAGATTCATCTCCAGCAACTGGTGCTGAACGTGAATGCTTTCATTACTTCAAGAAATACATTAAAGGTTTGAATGATAGTGAACTCCGACATTTGTTGCGTTTTTTGACTGGCTCGGAATTGATTATTGTGGAACGCATATCTGTTATATTTAACAAAGAACAGAGTAATGCTGCCCGAAGGCCTATTGCACATACTTGTGGCCCTTCTGTGGAAATACCATGTACTTACAACAATTTCTGTGAGCTTAGAGAGGAGTTCAGCAACATATTGAAGGCAAACACATGGGAACTGGCTATATTGTAATGACATTATTTTTGCAAACATCCCCTTTGTAATGTTATCTAAGTTTATTGTGTTCCTATCATTTTTAGAAGTTTTATTGAGTATTTTCATTTTGAGTTATGTGTTGGGTTTTTTGACACTACCTCAACTTAATGCGTTGTTTAAAACTCTCATTAGAAATTGTTTTTGCATAGTTTTTTAGAGAGTTTTGAATTTTTGTTTTTTATTCTTTTCCTTTATTCTTCAAACTTTTGTTAAAATGTGTGTTTCATTAATTTAGTTCAACATTTTGCAACAGCATGTATGTTATATTTACTTAGTTTTATTGAATTCTTCATTTGTATTGAGAGGTGGGGTTGGATTTAACACCAGGTTCTTTTATCATAAATGAAATCCTCCTTTATTCCCCCATATTTTTAGAGTTTACAGTTGAAGTATAAAAATACAAAAGCTCAAGAATATTCAGATATCTTTTCAAGTAAAAAGATATACATGTTTAGAGCCTCTTCTGGATTTTTTGCAATTCCAATACCAAATTCCTCTCTAATTGTGTTTGCAAATTCTTCAAACTCTTCCGAATGATCACGTATTTCGTTTTCGAGCACTGATCCAAAAGATTCAAATTCATCAGAATCCACAGGTACCAAAAAATCAGTCGCTCCATACAAATGTGGCAGATAAAACATACAATCGGGTCTTCCAGTCGGTCCAGCGTTTCTGTTTCTTGAAATTAAATGAGTATTCCAGTCATGTTTTATTGAATCAAGATCGTTTCTAATAAGTTCCATGAAGCAGTACCTTATACAATCTAAAACAACAGGATCAGATGTGATAAGGATTTCAGTGTCCATCAAATCCTGGAAAAATTCCCTCCACCATCCTATTCGGTCCCTTTGTAGGACAGACCAAAAAGCTTCGATCCGTTGGTTTTGAGGAGATGTGGTAATGCTGAAAGCATTGTCTATATCATCGCGATTAAGTGAACTGAGGTATATGTGCATTGGTTCGATGAGCGCGTGCTCCGTTCCATCATCTGCCTTAATTCTCATTGGAATCCCATTCAATGTTTTGATAGCAGTCAAATAGTACTGCCCAATGACTTCGGGCAATTTATTCGTTGTGTTTACTTCCAACCAGATAATCCGTCTCGAGAATCCATCGATGCAACCATGAATACTGAAACCAAATGGCTTCAGTTTATCATGGCCATCGATGTGCCAAACGTAATTAGAACCAGGGTTGATATACTTTCTTCGATGCAGTCTCCGACGTTTTCTTTTCGCAACTCCCTCTGGATCTAACCTTTTCACAATCTTTCGGACGTCTTCCCTGCGACATATAAGCCCTTCTTTTATCAATGCCTTGTGCATCCTTCTATATCCAATTCCAGAACCACTTCCATGTAACTCACCCTCCACAGCCAGTTCTATGTCCGCTTCACTACATCTCACGTGGGATAAAGGCCTTTTACGCAACCCTTCTTTTTTAATCCATCTCTTTAAAGTTGATAGACTGATATGGCACTTCTGATAAATATTAAGGAAAACCAACATCTCTTCATATGTGTAACCCTTATGAAAGTATTCAAGTATAGATTCGCGATATGCTGCCGCCATGTCTGGCAATTGACTTCTAAGCTAGAGTTCTACAAGCACTAATATGTTCTTTTTCTGGAATTTGTTTTTGTTTTTTTGTTTCTTTTTTTGAAATTTTTTTTCAGTTTTTTTTATTAGAATTTTTTTTTTAACAAAAAAAAATTTTTTGAAATTTTTTTTTTTCAGAATTTTTTTTTTAACAAAAAAAATTTTTTTTTTTTTGCAGAATTTTTTTTTTTTTAACAAAAAAAGATTTTTTTTTGCAGATTTTTTTTTTTTGTAGAAAATAGACAGATAATACATGACTCTTCAGAGCCATCGTATTCAACTTATCATTTTTCAATGTCATTGAAAATGAGAGTATAAAAAATGAAATTTTTTTCTGAATACACTGTCATTTTTCAATGATCATTGAAAAATGATCATTGAAAAATGATAGTGTATTTCAGCCTTTACTCCAAGTAAACTTATTGTCTCTCAGAAGTCATTGCATTGCTAAATAGTTAGCTACATAGCTCCTACCTGTAGTATTTCACTAGGTTTATTTCTTAGGTTTTTAGTTTATATAGTTATATAGTATAGTTAAGTAAATATCTTTATATTGGTATTTTTCTTGTTGACTTTTAAGTAATTGAGGCAAAAAGGTCAGAATTTCAAAGTTCTATCCAATCTATCATTTCCAGGCTTTTATCAGAAATATAACTAATTCTTGAAACAGAATCTGTTCAACTTAAAATCGAGTCAGTTAATTTACAAAAAACTTACTGAGCGCATGCAGTTACCAGCATTTAGGGTTTGAAGTTATAGTTTATATATTTGTTTTAGGACATTTATAGTTTTATTTCAGACTTTAGGGATATTTATACTTTGAGAGTTGTTGTTTGATCTAATTCTACGTTGTCTGTGTTTTGACATTTGAACCTGTAATACTGGAGGCTAGTATAGATATATACCTGGGGGGACCTAAATCTCTAGGGGGATCTAATTTTTCTGGGGGATCTAGCACCCCTTTACATACCATGGAAAACAAATTTAATGTTAACATCATTGAAAAACAAGAAAAAGTGTAAAGTATACAACAATAAAAACTCGAAACACAGACTATCCACTCTCAATAAAAGCCGTTTACATTCATCAAGTATTAATGCCTTTTTTATGGATAATTTTGATTATAGGATGTGTTAGAGTAACTCCATTTGAAAATTGAGAGAGATTTCAATGATGTTAATAATGATGTAATTATTGAAAATAAACTAAACATTTTCACAATGTCTTATTATATATTTCCCCGTAGGGCGACATATATGTTAAAACCGGCATTTCTTTCTCCTCCTTCTTTTCGTTCACTTTTATAGCCGCAGTTCAGTATTGAACTCTGGCCTAGCTAAGGTAGATAAGATTAGAGGCTAGTCTCCAGTAAAGTAGTACGCCATCTTTTCAGTCAGTGTCAGTGCAGATGGGATTTTGAAAACGTTTGAAAATGTTTTCTAGCTTTAATGATTCAATAGACGAAACGTCAAATCATGGAAATAAATCGTTTTATTTCTTAAAAAGTTGTAAAAATATTTGAATGAACGTGTAAAAAACAAACAAACAAAAAAACCAACATTGGTATGTTTTGTTTTTGTGTTGATAACAATGTGTTATGATGATGATATTGGTAATTAAATGCTTGGAACAACAAACCATTGAAGCTTTGATTCCAGTGCAAAGGTGAAAATTCATTCTCAATAACCAAGCTGAAGATTTATTTAGTATGATCCTGATGTATATATAATGTATAGCCCAACTGAACACTGGAAAGCACAATAATGATGTACAGCATGGAATCCCTTTTCACGTGGAGATCAACCACCAGTTCAACCAGTTACGTTAATTCAAAAACAGCAAGTAAATATGTGATGTCGTATATACAATATAAAGTTCAGAAAACCATTTACGTATAATATTTTAATACACATTTTGGATTGAGACACATATATAATAACTTGAGAGAATCTGGTGGAGCGTACTTGGATAGTTGTTTAATCCAACAACAGAAACATAGTTTATTATGGATGAATTCTATGGTCATGTATACTGTTTTGATGCTTATCATATTTTATTTTTCAAAATGTATATATATATATATACTGACAATTTTTCTTACGAACAACAAACGTAAATCAAAACACAATCCAAAATGATAGACAGTCTGTAAATTTAATCAAGTCAGAATGCAAACTTCTGTTTTCAGCTATGTAGTGGTTTGGTTATGGATGTGTATTTTCACTATGAAAATCTGTTGTTCGTTTCCATTATGGATTTATGAAGGTCATTTTTATCAGATAATAAACAATGAGTGTGAACACATTTTTTTGAACAGAGATGTTTATTCTGATACTTGAATTTGGTTTTATAAATTTTTATTTTAAGCCCATCTCTATTTTGAAAATAACTCTTCGGTCCTAATTTGAAATGCTACCTATATTTGTGTTAGTAAAACGTTTGATTGCTTATGATTATTAGTTATTTGCCTATGATGTTTACTCCAAGGTATTTTACTATAATGTTTATACATAATAATAAACAGAATTGCGAGAAGTTTCATTATTGAGAATTTTATTTACATTTTATTTACAATTCCACTGTAGCTACACGCTTTTTTTTTTATAAGAACCAGTAAAATCTGACCCGAGGCTGGCTGTTCTTATTTTTTGAGCCTTTTTCAGCCTGAATTGTTCTTATTTTGTTCTTAGTTTTAAGAACACAGCTTCAAATTTCAGCCTCATTTTGTTCTTATATTATAGAACTTCGAGTAAAATTTAAATTAATCTTTTTAAAAACAACTGTTTAAAAGCATGATTGCTGTTCGGCAATGACCTGATATGAGTATGCAAGGTAAAAAAAACAAACTTCTAAACCATTTGCCAGTGAGTGAATTCACATCATGAGTTGTTCCTATCATGAATTGTTCTTATTTTATAAGAAAATTCAGGCTTAGGCTGTTCTTAATTTTTGAAACATTAATTTGAGCCTCAGGTTGTTCTTATTTTGTTCTTATTTTTTGGCCAAATCTGAGGCTCATGTTCTTATAAAATTGTTCTTATAAAAAAAAAAGCGTGTATTAAGATAAGGTTTAACAATTTTTTTTTCTTTTATACATTAAACCACCTGTATACAAATATGATAATATAATGTTGTAAGATTTTATCTGAGTTACAAAAAACAAGTGTTATATGTTTTACATTCTTTACGGTATAAAGGATGCAAAGCTTCTGCAACAATAAAGATCATACATTTTGTTATGATGAAATTATTTTATACATTGATGATGTATAATATGTAGTTGTTTAATGGGAAATAGTTGTCACATTTAGGTCATATAACTTTTAGCTAAGTGGCCATGTAGTAACCTCTCACTTTTTAACTCTTTAGCAAAAATTATATAACAAACCTTATCATTTGACCATGAACATATTCATTTATTTAATTCAATTCCACCCTGATTAGTAAGGACAACATTTTTTTGACATTTTTTTCTGATGTTAAATCTCCTTTAAATGAATTCAGGAGAAACAACCTCTAAGTAAACGTTACCATGGAAAGCTACAATAACAAAACCATCACTATCAATCAGCTAGTACGACATCAGTTACATACTACATCAGTTGCTTCCAGAAATATCAAAGGGAATCTTTCAATTTCAAAAATTGTTCTTCTTTAAGCAAAATCTTACGAGAAATAAGAACACATTCCATCTTGTGTAATCATCAGGCACATAAGGAACTTCCAATTTGTTTGAAACAACTTGGGCAGTCAGAATTATTATATTATACCTATTATACCTGCGTTTTTGTTTTGTCACCTTATGGTTTGGTGGTCTATGAATTTTTGATGGTTCTGGCTATAGTTGCTTTAATCGAGGTAATGGCATCTTAACGAATACCAACATATCAGTTGTAATTATACTGTTTGTCATAACTTATAATAGGTTAAAACATATCTTTCACAAAGCATTTAGTTTTCTCAAAGAAATAAACTCAAGTAATATTCAAGTGCCATTTAGGGCAATGACAGTGAGAGCTGTGAGGATGATTTATTCTAAAAAAAAGATGATTTATCTATTCAGAAAAGCAAACTGAATTGACTGGGTTTCAATGAATGTTGCGAGGGGTCCGTGCTTGCAACAATATAAATGGTGCATCATCATTGTTCAGAGCATAGTCTAAAGTCGAAGATACTTATTAGGATGAAGCAGTCATAAACATGTAGTAACAAATATATAAAGTTAAATGTTAATCCAAATACGTAAGTATGAGGTGCTTGATCAAAAAAGAACATTACTAAGTACAAAAGCACAAGTGCTCTGTATCATAAGCAATTGACTTGATAACCAAAGTGAGGTATTTATAGTAAACTGTACAAAAATGGTAGCTGCAAAATCAAAACAAACATAAGTTAAATCAGGGACAATAGCTATTAACATTCAAATAGAGAAATAATGAAAAATGATGAATAGTGTTGAACTGTGCTGAATAGTTGGGCAATTCTGAGTTTATATGAATAACAACGTCAATAAGGATGAGGAGCACAAACAACTACAACTACACGTTTGCCTCTGAGAATGGAAGCGCACAAGCCAAGGCTGTAATTTTTGACCTTGGAACTTCCAGGCTAAAAAAATGTCCACATGAATGCTTTGCATTTCAAACACCTCGCGTATAACGCGATTTGAATTATAATACTGGAGGGAACTTGTTTTGTTTACCCTTTCAAAATTATCTAAAAAAATTATCTTGCTTCTCAGATAATTTTTGCAGACATTGCATCATATATTTCAAGAAATACAACATAAATAGTTTCTTTTCATATATTCAATGTCGTGAGATCCACTATATTCAAATAGACCCGATTTGTTTGATACAAATTATTCAAGAGAATTGTAGTGGAGAAAAGTTTTTGATAAACAATAGGCTTTACTTAAAAACCAACCATAAGTCAAATTGTCTCTCTGATAGCTTCCAACTGGTTTCTATTACACATTCAGTTCATTCAGACTTCCAACAAACAAGCTAGCAGTGCATTCTTTATCTTCACGCGAAGTTTATCGTTTGTATGGTTAATGATATGGGTATTTCCGGACTCCAATTGAATCATTGCATCAACGTCTGGCTAAAAACATTTCATATATCATTATGGATGCAGCTGAAAATCATCTTAGGGGATCTAAATGGTTGCTGTAAGTTTTGCTTTCGGAAATTCCCTTTTACTTCAAATGCACTGAGGAGACCCGTTCAACGTATTGGATTACACAGGAATTGTCTTTAAACGAATCACTCACGATTTTTGACATTTAGCGAGAAAGTCTTAAGTTATGCGTGGACTATGTTGGCGAGTATCAAAATAATACAACAAATCTGAAAAAACTTGAATAAACAATTACACAGGGTTACAAAAAAATTTTGTTGTTGTTGCCCCAGATAAGACTTTTTTTAAACAATTTTGATGCGCTGATTTCAAAAATCACATCCATTTTTATCTGTCACGTCAGGATATTTTTGTAGAGAAACATGGCCTATATCTAAAATACCTTATTTGGGCGTAAAAATTGGGAGAAAGAAGGTGGATTTCAAATATAACAAGATGCCCTTACGGGCAGAAAGATTTCTGCAAAATCAGCTGAAGTATGAAAGATGGAAGACTAACAATAACATTCTTGAAACTTGAATGGTTTTGAATGATTGAACAATACAATACAATACAATACAATACAACATTGACTACTGCTCAGTGTAGACTGCATACTGCAGGTGGGAATTGTAACACACAAAGTAAAATGAGTTTTGTTATTGAAATTTTAAAGTTAAATGTGTTCAAACAGCTAGCCAAAAATGTGCTGCCAGTGAAAATTTTCATGAATAAGTGATTGTAAATTATATGTTGACTCTTTTGAATGCTTGAATGAGAGTGAAAAATGTAAAAAGTACAATTGCATATATAAACAATACACAAATTACATATAAAAGAAAAGTGTGACATAACGATCAACCGAACATGACCTAATTTAATCTAACAAAATAGAAGAAAGTTTATAAAAATTCTTTAAGAAATTCGAAAAAAGGTTGAATGATCTTTACAGCATAACATCATGTACATTTGTGATTACATGCACCCCACCCAAGGCATTCCGAAAGTATAATTGACACTAAGTAAAACTTGATATGATATGTACTTCCAATCTTCTTAATTATATACATACAAACAGAATTCCCAATGCTGCAAATACGTAATCAAAAATCTTGCTCGTTAAAAGCATATGCTCTATACCAAATTTATACCAAAAATTTTGTAGTGTTACTAATTGTATAAAGTATTTTGAATTTTTACACAGAACATTTCAATTTGCGTGATTAGGAAGATCATTCGTAATTAGGGGCATTGGCAGTATAATATAGCTATAGCTATTACCCATCTGCGTCTCTTTTATCTATTTCTTTTATTGTATATATGTATATATTCCCCGTGGAATTTATGTAAAGTTATTTTATTTGTATATAACCATCCAATTTTTAGAGTAGATTTTTACATCTGAGGATCGCATATAAGCGTGAAACTGGCAGTAATGTTTGCCGCCTGATTTTAAAAATATATTTTAATATTTTAATATTATGCTCTACTTGTGGTATTGAGCACTTTCTACCTCTTTGTTCTTGCCAAGACGTATAATATAGCTAGAAAATCATCAATCAAGAGTGGTGCAGAGTAGACAACCACTTAACGATGGAGCTAAGGAGGAAACAGAGCTGAGCTGTACGAATCCAGAGCTGAAAAAGTATACAGCACAAGCAGGAAACAAACAAAAATCTTTTGTATCTAGAAAGGCTTAAACATTGAGACATTTTTCCCTAATACAAACACATAGCTTTTTGACTTTGTACAACCTTTTTAGTTAGAAAAGAATAATCACACTACAGAAGAATTATATTATATTATTATAAGTGTACGTATTCCTCAGAGCTTCATGAAAGCTTAATTGACACTACAAAAACTTTGTTGACACTAGAATACTTTAAACTATATATTCCACCATTAAATTTATTTACATCCGAAAGAAAATATTTACTTTATTTTGGAGGCACAGAAAAATGTAAAGTGTATCACAAACAAAAAAGTAAACAAAAATTTTGATCATGAAAAATACATGATCCAAATATTATATACATTATAACAACTGAAAGTTGAAATTTTTTTTACAGAATGTGAAGTGTTTCGAATTATATATTTTTAGATTTCTGCGTAAGCAAGAAAGCTATTACAACCGGCTTTCGTTTTCTTCTTTTTTTTCTTACTGTCCAAACCTAGCGGTTTTTTGAAAATTCATGCGTGCGTTTACATGAAACCAAAACGTCGTGCAACGCATGTCACCCAGCGAAGAAACCCTTTTAGATTTACAAGTTTCTTTGGTCAATATTAAATGGATTTTTAAGAGCATATACATATTTTAAGATGAAAACAAAATCTTTAGAAGAAACTTCGAATTATTTTGAACTGTGATCATTCTTTTCTAAAGAAGATTTCAACATTTTGTAAACAGAAGAGTGATGAAAAAGGTATACATTTGTTGTTTGTTTTTAGTGAAAACACAAAACATCTTCGTTTGTTTCATGTATGGGCTTATTCTTTTTAAGCTGTGGATACTGAAGCTCAGCTTAGAGTCCTCCTCAGCTCCAACATCAAAAATGTGGGTCTACTGATGTTTTAATGTAATGTTTTAATGTTTGATGATAATTTTTTAATGTTTTAATGTTTGATTTGTTTTTAAGTTATATATATTGTCAATGTCCTTTATTACAAATGGCTTTCCTAAATATAGTAGCGAATTCAAACATCTTCCAATTGCCTGTAAACTCAATACACAGCAAATCATGTAACAACCCAAAATTTTCCTTTCAGTATATAAATATGTGTGTGTGTGTGTGGTGACTTAGAAGTTTAGAGCATGCATAGGTTTATTTTTTAAATGATCAAAATCTTTGTTTGGTTTTTGTGTTTGCAATATTGGGAATTACATTTGTAATTAAAGAGATTGATAGTACATATCAAATGTTTAAAGTTTATGATTTACGTATATACGTAGTCACTGTGTGACATCTGAAAATATCAATATAAACATAAGCTGATTTTGTACTCCCACCAAAAGAAGGGATGTTTTATGTCATTCAGATGCAATTAAGTTTATCGGTGGTGTATACGTATATGCAATGAAGTTTCGCGTAGTGTCAATTACAGTTTTGCAATGCCTTTGGGTGCATATGAATGTAATCAGAAATGTAATGTCATGTTGTAAAACTCATTCAACCTTTCTTAAATTTCCTAAAGATTTTTTTTAAACTGATCATGAATTTCAACTTAGATGAAGAATATAAGTGCATGCCATATTGTTAATCAAACTAAAACAAAAATTACTGATATGAGTTAACTATATTATGTATGTTGATTTTAGTCGATATAAATGTATTTTGCATGACCAAAATTTATATGTTCTTTGAAAAATGTTTTGAGTTTATGATCATACTCATTAAGATATCTGATAGGATCCATGTATCTTTTATATTATTTTCTATCAACAAATGTTGTTCAGTTTATTGGCAGTATATATATACATTATAATAAAGTTTCTCATTGTGTCAATTATGCCTTCAAAATGTCCTGGAAGCATGTAATTAGGAATATTGTAGAAATTATTCAACCATTCAATGATTCAAAATCATTCAAGTTTCAAGAATGCTATTGTAGTATTTCATTTTTCATATTTTAATTTTTCAACTGATTTTGCAGAAATCTTTCTGCCCGTAAGGGCATCTTGTTAAAAATTAGGAAGACTGTTCATAATTAGAGATATTGGTAACCTAAAAACTACTGATCACCAACAAAAAACAATACTGCATTTCAAAGCATTATAAAAAGCAAATAACCTTAAAATAGCTAAAGTGATGCTGAGTAGACAGACATTTGGAGCTGAGGTGGAGCTTAAGCTGAGCTGTACGTATCCAGAGCTTAAAAAGCATTACAGCCCACACATGAAACAAACAATGAACTTTTTTCAGATAAAATCCCAGACATTTTAATCTCAAAAACAAAAACAGCATATAATACCTTTTTCATTCTCTGTTTACAAAACGATACGAAAAGTCACCATTGAATCATTACAAGATAATAATAAATTACTGGTAGAGATTTTATTCTTCATTTTCAGTTTTGGAAACGTGTATCTTCTTTAATTATACTGGCTAAAGATCCTTTGGGATCGTTTTATTTTAGTTGGTTCTTTGTCGTGAATTTCTTCGACTGAAATACGTGACTTTGGTTTCGTGTAAACATTCGCACGAGATTTCAAAAAACCGCTAGGTTTGGACAGTAAGAAGAAGAAGAAGAAGAACAGAGCCGGTTTTAAGGTATTTCTTGCTTTCGCAGAAATCCAAAAACGTTTGATTCTTTGGAAAATAGAATTATAACTTTATTCATATAGTAAAACAATATCATTAAAAATCAAAAGCATTGTTGAAACAGCACAGTAGTGAGGTGTAAACTTTCTCTTGTTTGATTTTCTGACGAGTGACGAGTATCGCTACAGCCCTGTTTTAACGACCAACAAAAATCTGCCATCATTACTTCGTCCCATCGTCCTTGATATCATTCTTCCATTGCTTTAATATCTTGGTGAAATCTTTCTCCTTACTAATCACTCACGTCACCTAAATTTTCTGGAAATAGTCTAAAGGGAATATGTACCTTAGTACTCATGTTACAACCAAGTGCATGGAAACTTTGAATTAAACTGTGAATTATTTGTACGTAATTGATGTGTTACACATTTCCAAGGAAATTTTTGAGGACTTCTGTAAATGCATTCTAGGCTGCTGCTTCTACACTGTTCTTTGAATTAACCAGATGTATCTTTACGTAATTTTGTACTCTGTGGTCCACCGAAAATACCAGCTTTCAGTTTTTCATTGCCCAGACCAAGAAAATACAATGGTTACAGACGTTCTGTAATCTAGACTCAGACAGTAAAGTCAGAAAAAAACCCAGAATGACAAGAATACAAGAATGTGATAAATGAACTTCAGAAACGAAAAATTAGAAAACTTTTAAAAAAAACCCACCAAAGCAAATTAATTGCAAAGATATTAAATCAAACAACACTCAGTAACTATAACTGCACAGAAGACTACCAGGATTTACCCGTTCGATTTCCATTGTTGATAAACATGTAAATACGATAAATGATCACTTTCTGGCACTTGGAATTCTTCCCTTGCAGCGTCGCTGTCTTCTTCACGACCACGTGGTCGCGAAAATATTGATGCAAAAAAAGCAAAGTGCAGAGAGCATAAGAAAAGTTTTGCAAATATAAACGGCTAGAAGTGTCCAATTTAAAAGACTCAAGTAGTATTTAATTGAGATAATAAACAAAACGTATGATATTCGTTTCCTAAAATTTGTGGATTTGGCTAAAATTTAAAAAAACTGAAAAAGGATACCAAAAAAATGGTAGGAGTTAGCAAAAAATGGACTTCAATTTTGAAATCAGCATGAAAAAACTACTTAGAAAAGACTCTATATGTATCTGGGGCAAATTCTTTGTTGGCCTGTGTTATCTACATTTATGAAGACTTCTCCGATGGAATAAATAAAGAAGAAAGGCTACATCTACGGAGGAAGAAAAACTGCATACAAGCGATTTTTGAGCATGCAGATGATAGCATATAAATTTATATATTTGCGTATGTGACAAAGTATAATGCTTAAACCAGAGATTTCTGTCTCCTTTTCCTCCGTTCACTTGTATGTAGCCTCCATTCGAGAAGAAATTTTGGCTAATCAAGGAGACAACAACAGAGGCTTTTCAGGAAAAAAGATATTTTATACGATAGAAAAAGAAGAAGCAGTGGGAGATGGCTCTGGAAATGATGGAACTAAATCAATCTTGTAATAAATGGAGCTTTCGTGAATTTCCGTTTAAACGCCGTATTACAGCCTTGCATCAACTGTACACTCTATTCTTTCACTAATTATATTTCTTATATTACATTTCTTATCACTTAGTGAAATTTACTTATTATTTCCATTTCCCATGGGTGATAATAAAAACTTTTAAAACGAGGAGGTGCTTGTTGCTTTATCCATAACACGATGTTTAAACAAAAATTCGGGTAAGTTCCACTTTGTTCTGAATTGTTGTCCTGAAACATTTTGTATTCTTGGAGAGAAGTGTAAAAAGAACTATTAGAAAAACTATTAGAATAATATTTACAGTACACATCCGTTAATTCGAATGCCGCTTAATTCGAACAAATTCTTCAGTCCCTTGAGTTTGGTCTTATATTTTGTGCCGCTTAATTCGAACACCGTTAATTTGAACAGCTTTTTCGGTCCCTAGGCTAAATAAACACTAGTTAATTCGAACTTTTTGCGCACTATTCATCTACAACTGTAGTGAAATGAAGACATTTTTCTTATGGTGGTAAAATTTCTTTCAACTTTTCAACAAATTGTGCATTTTGCAGATTATTTTTACAAGATGGCTTGTCTTTCCTTTTACCAAATGTCCAACAACGACGTTGTTCTGTGTGATCGCAACAGCGTGTATTTGCCAAATTCATTTTCTGGTTTTACTCAGCTCTCTAGAACTTCTCCAATTTCTGGTTGCCATATTTCCATATAAGCATGGTGACCTATACGAAGACACTATGTCTTCCTGGAAATACAATAAATCAGTAGCTCATCTTTGATCCCCGAATCCATGGCTTTGCAGAGCGTTGAAAAACGTTCCATTCTTAAAATCATCTGAGTAGTCACATTGGATGACGTCATCAGCGGTGGTAAGCTTTAGATATATGTTGCATTTATAATAATACATTACATTGGTAGTACATAGTGCTGATACATATGATGTGAATGTTGTAAAATCATCTGTTGTCGTAGGTTTGGGGAAATCCTTAGTATTAAGAAGTGACAATTGCGCGGAAAAATACTTTAAAGGAAGAAAGTGTTTGCGGAAGAAAGTTTTGGGGTTTTGCGGTTTTGGCTCGAATCAATCAAAGTTTTTTTCCCACAAAATTTTCAAAATTATCCCAATTTTCGTTAATTAGTACAAGAGAAATTCCTCCGACCTAAAGCCTGTTTGTAGAAGTTAATTGACTCCAATTTCAATAAGTGATTTGATCTACTTTATTTCGTGAAAATTTCGAAATTTTGTTCGGCAAAATTGCATATCGTGGAATTTTAATTTTGCTGTTCGAGCTAAAAATTGCAAAATATTTTCCCTAACGAAAAATAAAACGACGTTTACCTAGTGATGTTTTTCTGTCTTAAAATCTCCAACGTATAAATTTTGCTTTGTTTAGTATGAATGACACTGACAGAAAAGGAATAGTAACAGAGGAGAGCTAATCTGGGAGATGTAAAAATTACATTAGAAAGCAAATTCCAATGTCAGTGAGTTTGTTTACTAAGTGTAGTAACTATCAAAGGAGCAACACGAAAACGACGTCAATATACTATTTTAATGGAATCATTGCCTCTCGAGGCTTTCACGTCTAAAAAGAAAAAACTTCCCCGACGAAATTTTCCCCTCTAAGGTACTCTCGTTTGGCAAGCGCAAAAGTTTTTTTCTCGCAAAAAAAATGTTAACCGCAAAACTTTCTTCCTTTAAAGTACTCTCTAGAGTACAGTATGTTCTAAAGTCAAACGAATGTTTATGTTTTTCACAATGTTACTTACTTTACGGGGAGAAAGTTTGGCGGAGAGAAAGTTTCGCGTTTTTTGGTCATTTTCGCGAAAGTAAGTCCCCGCAAAAAGCACTGACATGCGGATTCGCGAAAGTTTATCCCACGCGAAATGACCTAGGAAGCCAATTCGCGAAAGTTTAACTGAAGAAAAGCACAAATTTCATGTTTTTACACGTGTTCTTTTCTTTTGACAACACAAGTATTATATCAGTCTAAATCAATAAATCTCTGTCTTATTTGTCAAAATTTCTAAATATTTGAGAAAAAAATTGCACAAAAACGGAAAATCGCGAAAGTTAATCCCACGCGAAATTCACTTTTCCAGTTGAACGTGAAAGATTATTTTACGCGAAATAGATTTAGTAACTCATTCGCGAAAGTAAATCCCTAAAATTTCGCGGTTCTTTTTCCTCGCGAAAGTTTCTCCCCGCGAAACTTTCTCCCCGTAAAATAATCAATCAAATTCATATTTTGAAAGGAGTTAATAATTAATAAAACAGCCGTTAACGGCAGTAAACTCCGCGCAGAAAGTCATAAATATGAAACAGGAATTAGATGCGAATTTCAAAGCAACTAAACTTTTACTCTGTAACAAATTCAACAAGCATATAAATTAACACAAGAATATGACTCTTTTAAAAAGAACTCAGAATGTGGAAGTGGAATGCAAGACCATACACATACATTATTAACAAACATTATATTTCCGTGAGAATCGGTGGTTAAATATATGCAACGCCCACTACATGTTTGGACAAATTATTAGGAACAAGAGCCAGATGACACAAAATGGTAGCACCAAATGTCCTTGTCAAAGAACAAATATTTTTGAAAGTGAACTAGAAGGCTCATGGCTTGAACGATTTCCACTTTAACCCTACAAGAATTTATCCATTCTTTTTCTGTTGGAAATGCTTGAATCAGAATAGGTCCAACACAATTTGCAAAATATAAATCATTGTTCATGATGTGAAGCTGAAAAGCATATTTGGTAGAAGTGAACCAAAACCATTCAAAAAAAGAAGATATGGATTGATGACTCTCACAATTGTATTAGTCTCGAGAATATTCTATTTTATAGTCTATTACAACCAGATGATTTTAACTAGGTCCAACTTGTTTAAAAGATCCTTGCCTACTTACAACTAAATTAGAAAAAACTGGCTGCCAAATTCGAAATAAGCACTTTCCAATTCACACATTTTTTTTGCGATCTCATTTAAAGATATATCTCATTTCAATATATTAATGTTTTAATATATATCGAAGTCATATATTGCTTACATCAATAAAATTTTCAAGAACATTCAAAATCTCAAAGTTCTAATCATCATCAGAAGTTTGTTTTCTGACACATATCTATCCTGAATCATTGTCTCAGGATTCTTTTATTTTTTGAATAATTTAGTACTAAAAGTGATAACTTGACTGAGCATTTTACAGTTTCTATCTTTTATTAAATAAGTTAACCACGAATCACTTTTCAATTCATTCTAGCGCAACCACATTTCGTAGCCAGAAAAAACTTTGGATTGTATTTGACATAATCGTTCATCAATATACATCTTGCACATGACGTTTATACTTTCAGTTTGCATAAGATTACGCAGACAGTCTGGATCAATTCATTCCTAAATATTTGAAATTTATCCTTTCTATGGCAGTTCCAGTTGTTTACATTTTTTCGATATCTTCAAATGACAGTGTTCTTTTAATGAAAGTTGATACAATAGCCAATGTTCTATCAACATGCATTATGCTCATACTCTTAGTTAGTATAGTGCTCTGTCAATATGTGCAAAAAAACAACAAAACATTCTCTTTATTAAGTTTTCGTCAGTTCTTTCACAAGTCGATAAAGCTTTCTTTAATTGAGAATTGAAATGAGAACGTTTGACCCATTTATTAGAAAATTTCGTGCATGCATTGATTCGATATTTCTCCAGTAATTTTGATTTTATTATGCATTCTTTTTGATGAATGCTGAAAGTTTCTTCCCAGTATAGTTCAATTTCCGCGCGCTATGCGTAGGAAATTGTTTGGTTTACACATTCTATCTATCTAACTATCTATCTCTGTCACAGCTTTTCGTCGTTTTCGGAAAGTCCGTTCGGATTTCAGATTGTTTGTTTATTCAGAATAGTTAATGACTGACCTATGCTAGGACTTTAGGACATCCGTGGCTGAAGTAAGATTACATGAAGAGAATGGTTATTATATGTACTGTCGTTTTACTTTATTTTATTTGTGTACTTTTAGACCGTCATAATCACGCACGCCATCATACCATCACTCAAACATTCAAACGTTTAAAAAAAGTTACTGAATACACACCTTAAATTATTTTTTATGATGAAAATATTCATTGATCTTTAAATCTATTTCTCAGGAAGCTGCTCCAGATCATATCATCAGATGCAATTGCAGCACAGCCACAAAAAATCCTTGTGGAAAGCTTTGCCAATGGTAACATGTGACCTAAGTGACTTTAAAGGATTATGTCTTGCGATCTATCTTACTTTTTTGAAAAATTATTTCGCCTTTTGAAAAATGCTCGTTTTTTTCATCTTCGTTTTTCTTCTTCCATTTTCATGATAAAGTGCTTTCTAAGCTTGACACAGCGCAAAAAGAATTTTTGAAATATCTCATAACCTTCAAATTTGCCAAGCATTTATAAAAACTGTGCAAGTTCATTTGAAACGTACTCTAGTATTTTATTACTGTCAGAACTAGTTGATTCTGATGATGAAAAACCTCGCAGAAATGTCAAAACATTCGAAAAACACTCCACTTTTGCTATTTTGCACTCAACCCGGTGATAAATTAACGTTGTCTGATGAAATTTTGTCTAAACGTGTCAAACAGCAAACCCGAACAAACTCCATCAAACTGGATTTTTTTTCTATTTACTTTTTTTCAGAGAAATGTTTCCTCTCAAACGTATCAAATAGTTTGTCAAACTCGCTAGTTTGATGGAGTTTGATGAACTTTTTGATACGTTTGCTCCGGCCTTAAGGAAGAAGAAATTTATTTGAATAAAATCACCAGAAAAAAAATTACTCGTGTTTCTATAATTTCAGCTTTTCTAATTTTCCTTTGTATCTATGGGTACAAAGTTATTCATTACTCATTTTTAATTGAATTTCAACACTATGTTAATGTGTTTGTCATCATTTTGTCAAATGCATGGTAGGATGTGTGTGATTGGAGGTTTTCAATAAAGTGTGAGTTGCCATAAAGGCTCATTTATCAAATGACTTTCTTAAATATTGTATATATTATGAAGAGTATATCATTTTGATTTTAACACAAGTATATAAATTTTTTAACTTTGTTTAATTCGCTTTAGACATGTTTTTTTAGTTTTGCCTATGTTCATATGTGTAAATCAATGTGTGATGTTGCTGTCCATGTCTGGTTCCATATGCGAACCTAGGCATGCTGATGAAGCCTGATATTGGCAGAAACAGTGACTATGAGTGATTACTGTGTATGTAAAAAACACCATGGCGTTTTCAATGAAGTTGAGTTAGTAGGTAAAAGTGAATGAATATTCTGTTTTGCATGGACATCTGAATAAAAAACAAATGTCTGGTTTTTTCTGATCACCTTAATACCCCGTGAAAAGTCTCACAAATGCCTAATGCCACCAGCCCAACAAGAATTGCAAGGTTTAGGCAACAAACTTTGTCGAGAAGAGCTACGACATTTTTTGGGAAATCCGGTTATCAATCGGGAAACATGAATGTTCCGATATTTTTTGACTAGGTGTCCCAAAATTCTCGATTCGCCTGTGTGCGCGTTCCTCTCGCTCTCCCTTCTCTTCATCAGGCAACTTTCCACTCCTAGGAAACTTTTGGCGGACAGCATTATGTTATCTTAGTCGAATAGATACTAGCCACCGCTTTCCTTATTTCTTCGTACTGTTTACACTTCCCAACGTTAGAATCCTTATTGCATTGTATATTGTATTGTATTGTATTTTTTTTTTTTTTTTTTTTGCTCAAACCAGTGTATTGTCAAGTGTAAATTTTTTCGGATATGAAATTTTTTTCATGTAAACACAACAATTTTGATTACAAGCGTTTCAATTAAATTGGGATTGAACTCCAGCCCGGATACACATGGAAAATTTCAATCCAGAATAAAAATACTCCATATAAACAGCCCCTTAAAAATCATCGACAACGACAACAAAACCCTATTCTACTAGTCTCTGAATAAAACTGTTTCACGACAATTATAAACGAGGACCGTACGGTTTAGATAATCGATGTATATATAAGCTTTTAAAAAACTTCCATGTTTTGTTTCTTTAACGTTCAGGGTCCAAGGTCACACATTTTTGGTATCACCGATGCCAATTTAATTTCTGTAGCAACTTCTTTAATAAGCCCCTTATAAAAGTGTTTAGTGCCCCAGAGATGGAACCGTTTAACATTGGTTTTTCCAAATTTTTAATTGCTAATACTTAAGTAACTTACTTTTAGCTATTAACTTACATTTCCCTAGCACTATGTGGGTGTAAGTATACTCATTTCAGTAAAACATGCAAATTCCAATATGAATTTCCAAATTTTCGGAACGAATGGCAGTTACATGATTGTTTATCAATGTTGTAATCAAAGCTTCAGATATGAGTAAATTCCAAAAAACAGAAAAACTGCAATAAAAAGACCACTATTTGTCATAAATGCTTGAGAAGCAAAATAACTTTAATCATCAATGAAACAGCGACATAATCAGTTGATGCTGTGTACATCACAAGGTGCAAGTGCATACAGTAAATTTGTGAATTGAAAATAGAAGATCATTATAATTTATGAACACCTTTTAGGCAGAAACAGTCTGAAGTATATTACCAGTAAAAATGCCATAATTTCTTGAAAGTTCAATTTGCTACCGTTTTGCACAGTCTGGTTTTTATTAAAATTCCATAATAATGGGAATTAATTCTACACATAATACATTAAAAATGTGTTACAAATACCCCAAAGAAAACATGCTACTTACAAAGTGTACAATATGTCCATTTTCGGTGGCTTCCACTTCCCCGTTTTTGATACCTTGCTAAAATGAAATAAATACGTCTCTCTCTGTGCTAGATGATCTATTATGTATTTCATGTTTTTATAGGCGAATTGGCCCTAGCCTGGCAAAGATTGGTTAAGACTTGCTATCATACTTATTTAAACTAATATGCCAACCTCTCGTAAAGCTGACATGAAGTGATCAACGTCCACATGACCAAAAAGATGGGTTATTGCCTCAGATCTATGAAAACGAAAGAAAGGGGTCAACCTGCAATACTAAAAAGAACCCACAAAATTTTAAAATTCTAGAGGAACTATCAGATGTTACCTGTCCTCGTTTTCTGTAGGCTTGAGGGTATGTTTATTGTCCCTCGTAGAAACCTTTCCTTCTACCAACGCAACGGCGAGTCCCGGCTCAATTTGTTTTGGACACAATGTCTCAGTGATCTAGAAAAATACTTACATATTGAAAATTGCTAAATCAGAACAGTAGGGGATATAAGACTGAAAAGATTGTAAAAGCTTATTACGGGTCAATTGTTAGAATGTCTATTAAGTAAGGACCACTTATGAGTCACATAAAAAAACTTTATACCTTGGATGACAATGTAACTTTCGTATATATCTTGGGTAACTCCAGATCAATCACATCAAGATGTCGATAGCACTGAATTGGTATATCCTGAAAAGTATAACAAAGCTTCTAATAAAACACAAAAAGTTAGTATTATTGCATCATTTCTAGCACGAGAAACAATTTTTCAGTTAGATGACCCAAGACAACCATACCGCCGAAATAACGAGATCTGTTCTTTGCGGCATACTACTAGGTGGAGTGGTGTATTTTGCAGGAACTATCAACATCTTAGGCTATACAAGAATAAGATTATAGAAACTGACAGGTGGACATTCAAAATATATACTGTTGTGGAAAACCCAGTGGAAAACATCAGAATATGACAGCTAATATGACAAAAAGATAAATACCTTTATTTCACGCATAAGTTTGTTTGCCTGTTGAAAGTTCAAACGAGGATCAATAGGACAGTAACATACCTAACAAGATTTATCGATACAATGTTAGCAAAGCAAATTTTGCTAAAGGCATAATGTTCTGCATGGCAAAATATTACAAGAATACTCATTTTGTATAACGCTAGTAAGTATTTAAATACTTTCTGTTGTAAGAAACGGTAAAATGAAAGATATTTCCATAGCTGCTGAATTTATTCTAAACTCACTTTCATAGATAATGGTTGATAAGGAGTCAAAGCATCAATATACGGAAATTCTGAATCTGCAATAAAAATATGAAATATATATCCTGTCGCAGCCCTCCGAGCTAAAAGTCGATCTATTACACACTAAGGTCGGCACATATTTGTGAAACTACATTTGTCTATTCCATGGCATGCCAACCTGCAGTGCTTTATAAGGTCAGCTTTGCTGACCTGTTCAACAGGTGTGTGTTTTACTTACAGTTGAGAGGAAGAAAAAAATACAACAGGTATTCTATTATTCACGTATATGAGCAAGTAAATCGAGAAAGAATTTTTTTTGAAGAAAGATTTATTCATTAGTTTGTGTAGTGCGTATGTGTGTATAGGTGAACAAGAGTTTTGAATAATTTTTTCTTGGACTGCACAACATGCCTTTTATTGAAAAAGTAGTAAAAAGTTGGAACTTCCACTGTCTTGGCTACGAATGCGAGAATAACGAAGTTAAGAAAATTTGGTGTAAAATTTGTAGAGAATTTGAGTTAGTTACACACCAATCAATCTGTAGCGGAATTTAGGTTAAAATAGTTTTAAATGTCTCATATAAGTTTATAAAAAGTTTACCCAGTCAACTGTGGTTCCGCGAAATATAAGTTTTAGGTTAACATATAAAATATGATTTTTTTCCTTGATTTATTTGTGGATGAGTTAAAGTCAAAATTGCCAACCTTCAGATCGGCAATGCCGAGCTAAAATCGTTTGTAGATCGTAAAAATGTTATTTTTGGAGCTATTTTTTCATGAATTTCAAGGGCTGCTGTCGAAAATTGAGTTTCAAGAATATTAATATTAGTCCATTAGCTCACTTCTAGAAAAATTACTGACTAACGTTTTCCTTAGGTTTCAGCACCATAATCAGTATTACAGCCTACCAATAAAAATGACAGTGTTCGCAGAACTTTGTCCCCATGTCTCAATAAAATGAACAGCATCGCCGAATCTCAAAGATGGGTGTCCAGTAAATACCACACAGGGTGATTTAAAAGCATTGCTCAGTCCGTCTAAAGATGAAAACAGAATTTTTACGCGCAAGTCTCTATGAATGCAATAAAGAAGGTATTGCGTAGCAACAAGTTTTAATGTCCACCAAAATGAAGGTTTACTCACCATGAAGGCAAGGAAAATGTTTAATACGTCCAGTTTTCACAAGCTATAGGAAATTATGAAATTAATCAATATTAACACTATATAACTTTAAATTCAATAATAGTTCAATTTCCATTTCATTTGTAGAATAGAACTTTTCAAAACAAAATTGAACAAGACTGAGTAAGATTTCTCAAAATGTAAGAATTATCTTATTTCATTTGTAGAATACATAACACTTTCTCATTGTTATGAAATCCGAAAGCTGAATGCCAGATATAATCAATCAATTATACTTCAGAATGCCCGAACGGAGGCTCTGGGATATACATCTTAGCTTGTTTACTTTGATTTAACCTGTAAAAAAACTTTATTTATTAATTTACATGAAACTTTTTATAAGTGACACATGAAGTGAAATATTAAGTGCTTACCATTCTGCATATATGTTTGCATAAGCTAAGGAACTATGTGAAACTGGCGAAATGAAGTAAATTGGGATTAATGAAAGACCAGATCCATCCATAAAAGAACACAAGTATTCAAACAAATCATAAACAACACCCTACAAAAAGTAAATGAGGTGTTACAGTAGAATTCATTTTAGTTCATTTAAAATAATATTGGAAAGCATATTTAACTGTGCACAAGCATAATGCTCAACGTTTTTATGGTACTCTTATGGTACCAGAGGTGTGTGTCGGAAATATTTAGCTTTACCCATTGTCCACACTGAACGCCATGGTCAAAGAACTCTGTCAAAGTTGGCTGTCTCCCAGTGGAATGCACTCCAACAATTTTATTCACACTTAAAGTTAACATGCATGTCATTCAAATCTCTGAAACGTATAGTTTTTCAACACTTCCTTAACAGTTATGAGTAGGTACTCTTTCCCTTGTAGCTTTGTTTTTTATTTTTATTTTTATTTATTTATTTATTTTTTTTTTTATTTTTTTTTTCTCTATAATATATACTCCTCTCTTCCTTTAGCGATAGCATATCATTGTAAAAGTATAATCAGGTGGCTATCTTCCTTGTGTAGCTTTGCTATTAGGATAGTCTCCTTCCACAACAATTATAATAAATTTAATAGAATTGTACTTGTAATTAATTTTTATTTTTGTTTATGTGGTAAATAAATACTTACTTACTTTTACTAAAACAAATGTACACACAGGATGTAGTTAAGCATTGGGTGAACAAATCAAAAGTCCATTATAACGTACTGGACAATCAATAATAAGAGTCGTTGAGAAATTTCTTTTAAAACTAGTTTTAAGGGTTTAATACATTACGTATTTTATTCGGTTGGAAAAATGGTATAGTGTTACAAAATGTTTGCCCATAGAACAATGTACTTCTAAAACATTAAACAAGGATTCCAGGATTTTTGGATGAATTGAGTCAATAAGATATTATATGGTTGCTTTGTTTTGCTTCTATTTCTCATACTCTTGTGTCTAGTCGAAATTTTAAGATATCTAAATGACTCAATAGTTGAAATCATGGTCTCACTTATTCATTGATTTCCTGGTAAATTTAATCAGATAGCTATATAACTTCAACAAACATAATATTTCTATTAAAATCAGCATATCTGGATATTGCATGATTCAGCCAAAGAAAAATAATTTCACCATCCTGGCTCTTTTTGCAGTGTTTACTAAGTTGAAATGGAAATTTAAAAACTATACATGTGTATAAGAAAGATAGAAGAGCTTGGGTTGCCATCAGATCAGAAATCAATGTTGCTATTTGACAACATTGTTGCTATATTTGTTGGGCAAATTCTAAGGTGACCTATTTTATTGAAGAACATGATTGCTTAATTTTGTATGTTCCCAACAACATGACAAACTATTTTCAAATGTTTGATCTTAATGTAAATGGTCTTACCAAAGAAGTTTTCGGAAAAAAATTTGAGGCATACTGAACGAGTCAAGAAACAATTGGTATTCAATAGTAAATGAAGGAAGCCTTGCACTCAGAGCTCCCATCAGAAGATCTGTTTGCTGACTTACACTAACGAAACTTATTTGTATTTTATTGATTTATACATCTTTAGATTTCTGTGTAAGCGTCTGTGTTCTTGGTTCATTTTATTTTTCTTACTGTCCAAACCTAGCGTGATTACTATGCGTCCGCGGCACTTGTTTATGTCTAATATGGCACCTCGTCAGAAAGTCAATTCCCGTGAAAGAAAATGGCATACATCTATTCATAACTTAAAATCGGATCCATATCTCAAAATATCTGTTGAACCGTTGTGAGATGAATTATCAAAATTTCCAGAAACGTTCATAATAACGTTTTTATGTTACTATTTCTTCACGTTTTGAATTATATCAAGTGGGTATTCTTTAAGTATAAAGTATGAACGAAAAATGCAGAAATCTTTACGCCTGCCTTGTTGTTTTTTTAACACATTGTATGTCTTATGTTAACAATTTTGTTTTTAAACTGATTTCTATTTATTCATTTTCTCTCCCTTTCACTTTCAGTCTCAGATTAAAAACAGTAAGTTGTGGCTGACTTGAAAATGCCTAACAAGTTATAAACAAGTAATAAATTAAAATCTTTGTCAACCGATTTGGCAGTTCCAACATTTTTTATGAAAAAGCAAAAAGCACAATATTATAAACGACTTTTTGGGAAAAAATAATAAAATTTTAGCGTTAAAATTTGCGTTAGAAAAAAAAGGAACTAACAATATCTGATATTTTGGCATAAACCGGGGGTTAGATTATTTGTTATGACTGCGTTTAATAATTATTTGGTCGATTAAAGGCAATTAAATATTTCATAGATACAGTGTGTATAAAAATGTCTTATCCACCAACTTTCACGGTGTATATTTCATTACATGCCTGATGAAATATTGTGAATTTTATATCACAAGAAAGAGCTTTTCATGCTCTTCCCGTTAATATAAAATGTTTGCCAAAATATTTGTTCTTCGAAAAGATATTGAAGAAAAACTCAACGATTTGGCTCATTAAATTCTTAAAAGTCAATTAACTGACATGCTAATGACTTTTTAAAGGTGTAATTGTGCTAAAGAAACCTTTAGAAAATTTTAAGTATAGCTTTGCGTATCAATTTCTCATAACAACTGATCTTAAAAATTTCAAATAAAATATTTTTACTGTGCGATGTTTTTTAATTTTTTTTTTTTATTGTAAAATGACATGAATACGAGTCCTACTGGTACCACTTTCGTTTTCATTTTCTTTCGTAACGTGAAGAAATGAATTCGTATAACAAAGGAAATTTCAAAATTACCTAAGCAACGGTGGTCGTTCTCCCTAGCAACGGGACATTTGGTGAATAATGGCCTAATTACTCTCTCTGAGAACATGTTTTAAATACTACGCATTAAAGAGCTAAAAAATGTTTAATTGACAATGAATGAATTGAGTTTGCTACTTTTCGTGAATTGAAAGGATTTCAAATTACCGACGTAAATTCTACTTTTGCCGACGTATAATGGATTTAATGTGTTTTGCGTCGGCAATTTTTTGCCGAGGTAAACGAATCTGAATTAGAAAGGCTGTTAGGGCTCTACCGGGTCTCATATTTGGGCTGAGAACTTCCAATAGAATAAAGATTTTGTTACAAAATTTTGTACACTTCTTTGTGAAAGGTTGATCTCGCTCCTGTGTAAGTTTCAACGCTTTTGGTGTACTAGAAAAAAAGTTCCTTTTTTTCTAACGCAAACTTTAACACTAAAATTTTATTATTTTTTCCCAAAAAGTCGTTTATAATATTGTGCTTTTGGTGCTCTTGACGATGCAAAAAAAAAAATTATTTTAAAATCATTTATTTTGACTTAGTAATCATAAAAAATGTTCGAACTGCCAAATTGGTTGACATAGACTTTAAAATAGAATACATTGGAAGCTCAGAAGTGTCATGTGTAATTGATTTGTGACAATATAGGACTCAAAATGTTTTGCCCAAATTTCAATCCTGTTAAAAATTTTTAACACCCAAAATAGTCAAAACCTTGCCCAAAAAAACTACGCCCAAAATTAATTCCTCAAAACTTTATTTTCCCAAGTTGATGCTTTAATTTTTCTCTTACAAACTTATTTTTAGTTAGTCTTTTTTAAGATTTCCCCGTAGATAGAAATCTCATTTATCTCGCCTTTCTGTCTATCTTCTAAGAACTGTGCAACACCCGTTTTTCGCCCCATTCTGAATCGGCTATCATTTTCCAAATAGTTGTTTTGATAGATGACTTTGATATGAATAATGGATTTAAAGTTATACGCCTAAAACTGAACACACACAATTACGCCTAAGACTCCACTTGGCTATCAAGGTATTAATTACACTGTCATGGGGCCGAACTATGAATGGCCTTCCAAGTTCCCAAATGAAACATATTCCAACTGTCTGTAAATTAAAATTACTGTACATCTGTATAATCTATATATTAATAGCCGTCTGTCAGTTTGTAAGTCACGCAAAATGGTAGATTGACTTGTGACAGTGAATATTTTATTTTATTTTGTGCGACGTCAGTGTGAAACCATTGTATTGAGACCCTAATCGAATGCGACGTTTAGGGAAAATTATCTCCGTAACCAATAGGGATAACTGACGTTTTTTGGGGTCCGCGATACAGGCGATAGGATGACGAAAAATTTGGGTCTAATTTTTTTGGGAGGATGGGTCTATGACGTCATCAAAATTTTGATCAACAATATCTCCGTAACGGTTGGTCGTAGCAAAACGATCCCATACATTTTTTTGGTCAGTTTTTCGAGCTCTACAACATGGGCACATTTATTATTGCTAAATCCTTAATTTTATTTTTCGTGAACCCAACGCAGGCTTAAGGTGGACATGGGCGGCGAGCGATGCCGCCTTGGCGGCTAGTCTATATATTAATAGCCAATTCTCTCTTTGTTTGTCTGTAATTCACGCAAAATGGTAGATTGAGTTGTGAGCGAAATTATTTCTTTTTTTGTGCGTGACGTGACTTTTTTGGCTGGTGAACCAATAGGAATAACGTTTTGTTTTTATTATTATGGTTAATTTTATATTCCAAGGACCATCGTTGACTTGGCTTTGAAAGCAATACATCAACTAAATACAAAGAAACTAACTGATTAAACATTTTGGACAAAAAGCAGCAGTGGCAGAATGCGGCAGCATGTTCGGTTTGCCAGTGTATCCTAACGCTTGCCTGACTGTCTGAGACAGGTGAACTTTTTTTCGAGCAATCAAAATGTTTAAAAACCGATAGGTAATGAAACAAAATATTTTTTTGATTTTGTCTTAATAGTTGTATTAATTTCTTTTAATCGATTTCTTTTAATCGATTTTAATCTGATCGAACATGTTTTTTATTCACTTCATTCATTTAGCACGTGCATTTTTGTCTCCTCCCGTGTGATCTTTTTAAGAGAAACCGCTTTTTCACCTACTTCTGACAGCACCCATGTTAGAGCGCGTAAAACAAAAGCTAATAATAAGTTGAAAACTTTTTTCTCTTTGCGTTTTGAGTGTATTGTTAAACTGATATTTGATTGGTTTAAAATCGTAAATAAAAACCACGTGAAGTTCACGTTGGGTAGGCATTGTGTAAAGCAAGAAAGTCTGCTGACATTTTAAATGCGACCTCGACAATGAACGGCTGAGTTAAGAACATGCAAGATTTAAAACACCAGGAACGTATTTCTCTTCATGTGCAAACGAGCTTTATGAAGCGATAAAGCCAGCAGCAAAGGAAGTCTTATTGCTGGTTTTAAGTGCAATAATTTGGAGCAGGTGGTGACACAACGCAGGCTGAACATGGGCGTCGCCTTGGTGGCTAGTGTGGCTAGTATATAATAGCGAGTGTGTATCACACTTTTATTTTAGACAGTGATAAATTTTGTTGAATTTTATGGTCAAAATCTTCTTAATTGTGTTGATATTCTTCCTTAGGCCATGCAATTTTTACAATTATTATATAGTAGCACATGCAGTGACGTTAGTTTTTTATCGTCACATGGGAACCATAAAAATCATTATATTTTTCGTCACCGATTTTCGACACAGGATTTGTGTACATCATTTTTGAAGTGAAATGTGTTAAAAATTTTTACGCGGGTTACTAGTGTAACTGTAGTACAAACTTCTGCTTCCAGTAAAAAATGTACTGCTTTTGGAAACTTTAAATGACATACAGTCAAAATCTTTGTTTACTTTTTGTATTTGCGAATTAGGAAGTCCATTTGCAATGAGTAAGAATGACAATGAAAATTAAGCATTATACATAGCGAACGTTTACAATTATGAGTTAGAATTTAAAAAGACTAGCGTTTTTCCAATACTGTCAGTGTGTCATCTTTTTCGTTGCTATTTCTGAGTGCAATTTCTAGTTTCTCATTCAAACACAGGTTGCACTATAACAAGTTACGGTTAATGGTGGTGCATTGTTGGACAATTCGCCACGCGACTTTTGGATTCTTGTTGTTTCTCCTCATTTTCGATATCATCTTCGAAAGTTCCGAGTCCGCCTCATGATTTTCGTTATCGAACAAAGTCTTGTGGCCTTGAAATCGTTCCTGTCAGCCCAATGTACTTTTTCGGTTCGTCTTCAGCGTCGTCTGTGTTTACCATACCTTTGTATACGATGTTTTTGTTTAGACATTTACCATTCATTGGGCAATTGTCTTTCTTTTGGCAGTTGCATTTTCTTTCATTTGTGTTAACAAGAGTCTACAGCACGTTCTTATTATGGCTGTCTATGATACTTTTCATATTGGCGGTACAACTGTAACTCACTTTCAGGTTATTGCGATTAAACAATTTGTGGTATTTGTGCTTTTTTGGAAAGTGTTTGTCTATGAGGTTTAAAAACCTTCTTGTGATATTGGTGTAGACGCTTTTGCTGCACGATGGGTTGAACCATATGATGTTTCATTTTTGCTTTCGACGGGTCGCACTTTCAGTGGGGTTGAACTTGAGCTCGGCAGGATGACCTGAATCCTTCAACCCTTTCTCATAAATGGGTTTGGCATTGCTAAATATTTCTTCATGCGATGAGTATTCGGAGAGTCTTTTTTTCGGTGGTTTTGGGTATTTTTCGGATAATGTTGGGTGGATGGTTTGACTCTGTGCTGATGTATTGTATTCTGCTGTCCGGTTTGTGATAAGGCTTGTAGGTTCCATCGTTCAGGTTTAAGGTCACGTCAAGATAGTTGACTATCTTGTTGTTGCATTCAATTACAATCTCCAAACAGTGTTCTTTGAAGATCCGCTGGAGCTTCTTTTTTATCTGTTCTGATTATGAATTACATGCACAATCACTGTGATATCTGAAGATCAATATTGACTTGACTGAGTATTATTTTGTATGAACAAAATAAAGGATATTCTGTATCCATCAGTTTATAATCAAGTTTATTGAAGGAAATGAACACAATGTTAATATTAATGTCACTTATCCTGTCATGATGCTTTGGGAAGTAGGTAAATGAAACTGGAATGTTATTTTTTGAAAATAATTCAACTTTTCTTTGAATTTCTGAAAGAATTTTATCAACAGGTTAAGAATGCAGGATAATCATAAATTAGTGCCAAATTGTGATGATTGTCAGCTGAAGTGTGCAGTAACCCCTCCACTCGAAGTGCCCATTGAATGAATCAGTATAGAAAAGTCGGGATTGGGAGGGATGAATTAGAATAAAAAAAAGAGTCATTAAGTTTTTCATATTTCAGCTGATTTTGCAAAATTCCTGCACAGACAACCTTCTCTCCATCAAGAACTAAATGTTAGGCCGCGGACAATACCTGCTGAGGCAACTGTATTACACACTAATCATACAAAGCATACTACTTTTCATGTGGTATTTGACATTGTTAAATCAGTACTATGATCTTTGATCTTTCCATTAGGGCTATAATAAATTTAGTTTATTCATGCTGGTATTCAGTATTCATGCAATTCTGTTCTTTCTCGCTGGCCATCTTTGAGAAGGGCTAGAACATGGACCAGAAAAAAAAAATTAAAATGTATCTCAAGAACTTGCAACAAACCTTGTAGACATTATGTCTAACAGAGTCATACTTAAGGCATCCAGACCTCCCAGAGCAAAATCAAGTAAATTTTTATGAATTTAGGACAATTTTAGATAGTATTTTTGGACATTTTAGGGCAAAATTTGAGAAAATTTAGGACAAAGACTAAAATGTTAGGACAACTTTAGGACAATTCCCAAATTATGGACTTGTTACAGTAAACATATCTTTAATTAAGCATGTCATTAAATTAAACCATCAAAAGATAATCAAGAGTAAATATATATATAACGAAGAACAACATAAAGTTGCCTTGGCTTCGACTTTTAGTGAGTGTAAATAAGCATAAACAACTATCAAACCTTGTATACCTTAAGTGCGGAAAAACCTAAAAATTAGGGTAAAAACAACAAGAAAACAAATGATTGTCTGTTATCTACATTTTGAGTAATATGAAATTGCAAATGATATGACTTTGTTAAAAGCTAGTTCTCTAGCTTCCTGTTCATTATCAATCCATGTAGTCTTGTTTTGTTCAATGTAAAGTCTACTAGATAACTCAATGGTATAATCAAAAGTGATACAAAAGAAACTCATTAACTTCAACTGTATATTACTGTAGTAATATAGTTAACTCAAAAGCTAAATGAAAACAAAAACTCTCAAAAACTATTTACACTTGAAACGAGATCTATCCAAGTTCTTTTTTCCGAAACAAATTTCAAAACTAAATTTCTCATATCTTCTAGATCTTTGAAATAAAAAAACTGAATAGTGTATTCTGTTTTACAGCTTCGCAATTTCTGAATCCGGAAACATCTTCGTTAGTTGAAGAGAATAAAAAGTTAGACTCAACACATTTTAAAGCCGGAGCAATTGCTACTTTCCTGGTTAATTCAACTCTAGTTAACGCTATTTATGGACATTTTAATCTTAATGCATTGTCACTGTCCTGTCTTAAGTGGTACTTTCTTTTTCCCTCCTTCTCCCTGGTACAATGCAGCTTGCTACTTGTAAGACTCCTGATTTGTGATATACCACTGAGAAGACCTTTTGGCATTTTCTGTATTCCACTGAAAAAATATCTCCTTTACAAGGTTGTATTCAGTCAAAAATCAGAATGATAGAAGACAATTCAACGAAAGCTGAAACAAACTATACTCAAAATATATCATGTATTTTCAATCTCAATATCTCAATAACTACAGTCAAAAAACAGGAATTGTTTTTTTTCATTTGAACTTTATCCTAAATTTTATGACATTTAGGACAATATACCAAAAGTTAGGACAATTTAGCACAAAATTAATAAAATTTATAATTTTAGGACATTTTAGGATACTCTGGGAGGTCTGGGCATCTATTGTTTGCATGGAAAGTTCTTGTGTCAATAATATCAGATGACCACTCTTACATTTTTGATTTTCATTGTTGTATCAAAGGGGAGAGTCTTACATCCAGAGAACATCTTGAATTTCAAATTCTGTGACACCCATAAAAAATTTACTTACAGCAACATGTTTGTATAAGCTTATATCAAAGTGGTAAGTCTGTTCATTAAATGTGAGAAAAGGTATTTTTATTAATTTCAGTTGCTATTGCTAGATCATTGTCATTGATCTTGTTTTATCTTAAAATATGTATGATCGCCTTTAAAACCATTTAATATTAATCAAAGAAACTTTTGTAAATCTAAAAGGGTTTCTTTGCTGACATGCATGACACGGTGCTTTGGTTTAATGTTAACACAGTTCTGTCAATAAGAAAAATGCAGGAGCATTTTATAATCACCATAAAGGCGCGAAATGTTTTTGAAAAATTGCACGCCTTGAAGCATTTCAAGGCACGCGATACGATATTTTTATTATTGATTCTATTAATATTTTGTACCGTAAACAACTAGCTTTCGATTGGTTTTTAAAAAACTTGTTAATGATTCCATATTTTGTATCATTCTTTCGTTTTCTAAGTAAACATTCAATAAAAATTGACAAATTTACGTTAAGTTACTTACGTTTTAAATGAAGTTAAAATGTCTCTTTTTATCGAAATAAAATATTTTGTGTTTGATCTGATGTGTGAATTATGTTTGTTTAGGATGTGTGCACTCTTAGCATATTATAGAACTCTTATTTGGAATCTTATCAATTGTGTCGATCTGAAGTTAACTAAGTGGGGACGGGTTGTCAAAAACATGTTAAAACGGCGTCTTTTAGATGACCTGTGCCAACTGGAAAGGGAGAATAAAGTGAGAATATAGTATGTTTTGTCACGAAATTGGTTCCATTAACATATGTCATCATCATAGAAAAAAGACTTTTTACTTAATTGGTTTATGTCACAAAATTTTATTACGAAAGGTTTAAAGTGAAGAAACACAAACGCAACGTGATATAAGAGAAACAGATGTATTCATGCAATTCTGGAATAGTTCTATTTACTGTTTGTGTTATGTGATCAATAGGAGGAAACGAAGAACTTAAAAAGAAACAGAAAGTGATTGATGAAAGAAATAAATGAATCTATTTACTATAATATGTTACGGGATCAGACGTGATTGATAGATTGTACAGAACTTTATACAAACATACAAGAACACGTAATTTGCTTACACGAATGAATGGAAAAAGAAGAAGTACTATTCAAATAACTCATGGGCTTTTGAGGGAAAGTATATAAAGGAGAAGTGCGATACAAATTTAATCTATTTGAGGTGCGTCATAAAAGACGCGCCTTTTTCGAGGCGCATGTGGAGGAGCCCGATCGGGATCATGCGCCTTATATTGATAGAACTGTAAATGCATCCGCATTCTTGCTTTCGCAGAAATCCAAAAACCTCTGCAGAATTAAACAAAATCATGGAACTTACTGATGCAAAACAAGGAATTAAAACATTACCACCATTTTTTAATGTCACTGCTAAAAAGACAAAGTAAAGAAGTAGCAAAAACTGATACTCCTTTTTAATCACAAGATATAGCATTTGCTATCCCTTGTATTTAAAATATTGTCTGTATAATTTTTCAACTTTTTTTCAGTTCAATATTGATATTAACCATTTAAACAGTGAACCATTTTTTAATAAACATTTCATCAAAGGTTTGGATCAGTAACATATTTCACCACATAATCTGCAAGTGCTTGACCATTTTACAAATTAAGGCAGACTTTCACAGGTGTCAAGAAGGTTTCAACTGTTGAAATTCCCCAATACATCATGCAAGTTATGCAATGTTATGATCAACTTACCCAAATTACTACATAACTCTCGTAACATTCCATCTGGGTTAACTGTACAAGCATTCGTGAGTGAATTAAAGATACAAATGTCTGATTCCTTCAAAGACTCTTGTTGCATTGGAGCCGCATGTGTTGCAAATAAAGATGAACTAGAGATGTATGTTATCTA